>SJYF01000797.1:1363147-1374913 GCA_006410515.1 Procapra przewalskii | reverse complement strand
CGTCATATCATTTGAATTCACTTACCCAGGGAGCAATCCAACTGAAAGTAGAGAGAGACTTTAAAAAGCTTATTTTGAAAATCCTCATAAGGTGTTTTGGACATCAAATAGCTCTTAAAAACCACGGCAGTACTTTCATGATTTAAGTGTAAATGATTCTGAAACATATGGATTACATTTCCCCAAAATTCCTCCTGGTTTTAAAAGTGAAAGACAGAGAAGCAGGAGAAACTGTAGCTTGCCCGGGCTGTTTGGAGATTCAATTCGTGGCCGAACACAGTGAACTGTGGGCCGGCTGGGTAGCGAACATTTGCCGGGTATCTGGCGAGGGTAACGTTAAGAAGTGCTCAAAAAAGGACTCTTTTGTTTAAAGCCTCAAGTCCTCTCTGGTTCTGGGTTCCCGTCCAGGCATAACAAGGACCTAAAGAAGCCGTTTCCAGGCTCTGATCAGTGGATCAAAATTTCCTGAAGAGCAATTCTGTATTCGGAAATACAGAGTCCAAGGGGACACATCCCAGCCTTTCTGAATCAAGGTGTCTACCCTGCGGGTCCTGGAATCTGTATTTTTTACAGGATTTCCAGGCGCCAGGTTGGGTTAATTGCTATATTCGACAGCGGAGTTTCTCAGCCTCGGCTCTATTGGCATTTGGGGAGCACATAACTTCGTCGCAGGGGGCTGACCCGTGCCAGGGAGGGTGCTGCTCGCATCTCTAGTCTCAACCCCCCATATGCCAATAACCACCCCACCCAAGTCACGACAACACAAACGTCTCCAGACATCGCCAAACTCCCCCTGCTGCTGGCGGTGGTGGTGATGGTGGAGGGGAGGCAAACTAACTCGCCAACCCGCATGACTTTAAAGGGGCCAGCCTGTCAGAGGATGGACAGTCATTTGCGGCGGTGTGTGCTTGCACGTGCGTTTTTCTGTTGGGTGTGAACTGCCATCTGCATATAAAAACAGAGCCAGGGAAGTTAAAAAGGCAGGGGTAATACCATGTGTTTTGTCTTTTTTGTAGCTCCCACCTCATCGAATATTGCTCACTGGTTCTCATGTGGTGCACATGTCGATCGGTTAGTCCCCATTCTTCACTCTCTCAATAACACAGAACGGTACTTCCCGCATCCTTCCCCTGGCATCGTGGCGGAGAGATGAAGGCCCACCCCTTGACTTTGACCACGTAACTTGCTTTGGCCAATGGGATGCTAGGCGATGTGGGCGGAGCAAAGACATTAGATCGGTCTCTGGTTGGATTTGTTTTCTTAGGTTCCACCAAGAAGAAGGTATGTTTCAAGTCACAGCTGCCCCTTTAGTGCGAGCCTGGATAGAAAAACGCTGATTTCAGTAGGAAGCCTTGAGCCCAGCGTGACCCAGCCAAGTCACAGCCAACCTACAGACCCACAGGTCTGAAGATAAATGTTAGTTGTTGTACACTCCTGGGATTTTGAGGTTGTTTACTACAAAGGAAAGTACAGCAACCCAGATTGAGGCAATATGTGGAAATACTCCAGAGTTTTCACTAGAAAGTTTGGCTCAGAGCTCAAGAACAGAAGGCAGAAATAGAAGGTCCCAATTCAAGCCCCAGCCCTGTGCTGTTACTTGACCACTGTGTTACTGTCATGTTACATAACCTCTCCCAACTCTTGCTTTTTCATGGCTTAACAAAGCATACAGGGCTTCCTTGGTGGCTCAGTGGTAAAGAACCTGCCTACTAATGCAGGAGACATAGGTTTGATCCCTGGTACAGAAAGATCCAACATGCCTCGGAACAACTAGGCTCCTGTGCCGTGCCTACTGAGTCCACATGCTGCAATTAATGAAGCCCATGTGTCTAGAGCAGGCTTTGCAACAAGAGAAACCACCTCAATGAGAAACCTGCTTGCTGCAACTAGAGAGTAGCTCATATAGCAACAAAGACCCAGCACAGCTGTAAAGAAATATACATATTTTTAAAGCATACAAAATAATCCACCAGTCTTAACTTGCTGCTGCTCTAATAGTATGTGCTTGGTAGATTCGTGAGGGTTAAATATGACGCGTGGAAATCATTCAGCCGTCAGTGTCTGGCCAACGGGAAGCACATGATAAAAGTGAACAGATTTTATTACGCTTAGAGCTTAAGGCTATAGAATATATGTGCATCTCTTTTCCTTCCTCCCTCCTTTCCTCCTTCTCTACCACAAATATTTCTTGAAAGCCTGCTCTGCACCAACGCCTATCACCTCCAGGCCCCGGGCACGAGATCCTACAAAGAGTTAATCCCCAGGTAACCAGCAGCTAAATAAATTCTGCCCCACCAAACATGTCCCAATCATCATTAGTCACGGCTTGTTGGACGGAGGCTCCTCCCTGGCGCTTATCTCCCTGGCTTCTGTCCTCCGCCAGGCCGCCATATTTCACCTTCTAAGAACAGATGACCCCGGGGTCAGGGAAATGAAAGCCCCATTCAACAGGTCTGCGAGGGACTTGGCGGGGAAGGAGGGCGAGGATCAGTCGGCAGCTCCATCCTTGCCAGGACAGGCAGGGAGCACGTGCTTCAGGGGCCACCAGGCGTGTTTCTTACTGTCCAGCGCCTGAGGGATCAGGTCCCAGGGACAGGATCAGGGTGACAACGAGCCAAAGCTTTGCTCCCCATAAAAGTCAAGCTAGGGGGTGGAGCCTGGAGGCCCTATTTGCATAGAGTCTCCCAGGATGCCTTACTACAGTCCTGTCCAGGGAGGAATTCCAGGATGGGGGTCCAATTCCAGCTCTGGGTTGGTAGGGGATGGGGTGCTTGCCTCTAGGAGCCATGCTGAGAGAGGGACAGAGGTGATTCCTATTCTCGTGGGGTTTACATCCCAGGAAGCACCTGCTTACCACTAGGCATAATGTTTTCAATTCTTTAAAATCAGAAGAAAAAAAAAGTTATAGAAATGTTTTCATTTTTCTCTCATCAGAAAAATATTTTAAAGTTAATTATTTTTAATTGAATAATAGTTGATTTATAGTGCTAATTTCTGCTGTATAGCAAAGTGATTCAGTTATACATATATGCATTCTTTTTTATATTCTTTATAAATATAAAGATGGTTTATATTTATAAATATAAATATTTATAAATTTTTATAATGGTTTATAAACCATTGGATAAATAGTTTATCCCAGGAGAGTGAATATAGTTCCTTGTGCTATACAGTAGGGCCTTATTATTTATATGTAGAATCTAAAATATGATACAAATGAATCTATTGATGAAGCAGAAACAGTCTCACAGACATAGAGGGCAGACTCGTGGTTGTCAAGGCAGAGGGAGGGGAGGGGAAGGATGGATTGGGAGTCCAGGGTTAGCTGATGCAAAAAAAAAGAAGAAATTTTTAGGCCATGAAAATTGACTTTTACCTATGCAGAAAGAAAAATAAAATGCTTAAGTATTTAAAGTGACATCAAAAATAATTTCTAATGTTGATATTACTGTGATAAAGGGGAGAAGCCCACAAAGGCACAAATGCATGAGAGCAGGGAAATTCATCATTCAGCCCTGAGTGAGGGAGATAAGCCATCCACATGGGAACAAATAAATGGATGAGATACATTCAGATCCATAGGTGCTATAACAGTGAAAAGAAGGGTGATGTGAAATACAACAAAGGAGAGACAAATGACTCGAGGTGAATATTACTTTTGTGAGGAGCTAGGGAGATTAGAGGTAAATAATAACAATGAGAAGCCAATAGCACGTACATTTATCGATGCAGATTACATAAGTTAAAAAGTATAAAAGGCCTGGCATTTAAGAAACACTCTCAGAACTTCCCGGGTGGTCTAGAAGTTAGGAGCCAGCCTGCCAGTGCAGGGGACGCAGGTTTGATCCCTAGTCCAGGAAGATCCCACGTGCAGCAGGGCAACCAAGCCCAGGTGCCACGATTGCTGTGCCTGTGCTCTAGAGCCTGCACACCGCAGTGAAGACCCAGGGCAGCCAAAAGCAAGTGGATAAAAGGAGTACTCTCTGTGAGTACCTCTGTGGTTTTAGTGGTCATTACTGTACATGCCCGTGCTGTGCTTAGTCACTCAGCCATGTTTGATTCTTTGTGATCCTTGGACTGTAGCCCACCAGGCTCCTCTGTCCATGGGGATTCTTCAGGCAAGAGTACTGGACTGGTTGCCAGTCACTGGACTAAGTAGTTTACATAGTTTGTCCATGTCTTTTATCTTACTGTCCCCAAAAGCAAACTTGACATCAGAAAATAGATGTAGGTGGTTTAGGGCTTCCCTGGTGGCTTAGTGGTAAAGACTCTGCCTACAATTCAGGAGACCCGGGTTTGATCCCTGGGTTAGGAAGATCCCCTGGAGAAGGAAATAGCAAGCCACTCTAGTGTTCTTTCCTGGGAAATCCCATGAACAAATGAACTTGGCAGATGATAGTTCATGGGATCGCAGAGTTGGACACAATTTAGTGATTGAGCCTGCAAAATGTGCGAGCTGATTCTGGGAAGCAGAAATTTAGGAGAAAGCAAAAAGCAGGGATGAAGACAATTAGAGGTCTGTGATGGACTGAACATTTGTGTGCCGCACACCCCCCCACCTCCTGCCAAATTCATAGGTTGAAACAGTAACCCCCAGTAGGATGGTATAGGAAGTGGGCCTTTGGGCAGGTAGGCAGGTTTAGATGAGGTCTGTAGCAAGGAGCTCTCCATGGTGGGATTATACGTGCAAACCCTGCAAGAAGGTGGCCTTCTGTAAGTCCAGAAGAGAGCCCTCACCAGACACTGAATCTGCAGTACCTTGGTCTTGGCTTCCCAAACTCCAGAACGGTGAGGAATAAAGTCTGCTGTTTAAGCCACCCAGTCTATGGTATTCTGTTAGAGCAACCTGAACAGACCAGACAGGATGTTCATGAGCAGATCTCCCTGATGTCTCTCTGAGGAGCCATGTAGAACATGCCTCCAAACTGCCCCAAGAGGACCAGGACACTTGAGCACCCTGCAGTGGCATGAGAACACCTTTAGGAAGAAAAGGACATCGCCAGGCAGCCCGGGAACCCTGAGCTGCAGATGGGGAGGGAAGGGAGCTGCCTAAGGACTTGTGGAGCCAGGAATCTGAATCTGCCTGATTCGTGAGATCGTGGTTACAACTCTACATGGCAGGTACTGTGAGGATGCGCCTTTGGGGGACAAGTAAACCAAGGCACAGACAGGTCAAGTGACTTGCCCAGGACCACACACCAAAATGAGAGCCAGGATCCAAGTCTCTCCATTTCCCACAGCCTGGACACTGAGGCACACAGCAGCACCATGGCGAGAAGCATGTGCTTTGGACCCTCTGTATTCAAATCCTAAATCTGCCAGGTATGAGTAGTCTGATTTGAAGACTTTTTTAAAGATAAGAAATTATTTATTTTTAATTTTTGGCTATAATACATGGCTTTGTTGTTCAGTCACCAAAACGTGTCCAACTTTTTGTGACCTCATGGACTGTAGCTCACCAGGCTCCTCTGTCCGTGGGATTTCCCAGGTAAGAATACTGAAGTGGGTTGCCATTTCCTTCTCTGGGGAATCTTCCTGACCCAGGGATAGACCCTGGGTCTCCCGTACTGGCAGGCAGATTCTTTACCAGTGAGCCACCAGGGAAGGCCCACCACGTGGCTTGTGGGTTCTTAATTCCCCTCAGGGACTGAACCTGTGCCCTCTACAATGGAAGTGTAGAGTACTAACCACTGGACCGCCAGGGAATTCCTTTGAAGACTTTTTTTTGCCCCTTTGTACCTCAATCTCCATGTTTAATTGTTGTGATGATTAAAAGATTTGGTATTTGCGAAGGGTTTAAAACAGTTTGGGGGTATATAATAAATTCTCAGAGTGCATATTATTATTTCAACCCAGTGATTTTCAGAGTGTGGTCCCCAGGCCAGCAGCATCAGCGTAACGTGAAAATTTACATTCTTGAGTCTCATCCCGGACCTGCTGCATCAGAAACTCTGCAGGTGGGGCCCCACAAGTCTGTGTTTTAACAACGCACTACCTGGGTGGTCCTGTTGCACACTTATGCTTGTGAGACCCTATTTTCACCACCCCACCAGCTCTCACTCTCCAGATATCTTCTGACATTGTTCTGCAAGTGGCCACAGTGACTTCTGCACCTGAAGCATGTTCTAAAGGGATCAGAAAGAGCTTCTGCCCATGACCCTCTCCTGTAAAGCTCTCATGTTAAGAGTTAACTTCGGGTTCAATGCAGAGATTCCTGGAAGAGGCAAAGAGGAAGTGTTTTGTGGCTCACACTTTAGTCAAAAATAGCGAATGGAGTGAAGTTTAGTTGAGAACATATTACATTTAAGGAGAAACTTGCAGAGCCTGAGAATTTAAGCAGTTTGGAGAAAATGAGGCATTCAGGAGAGTGGAAGATGGTTGTGGAAAAGAAGGTAGAATAATAATAGAGACCTTATCTACATCACACTTCATGCCAAGTTTTAATGAGATGATCAATATATGACATTGTATTAGCTTAAGGTATATAATAGGGCTTCCCAGGTGGTGCAGTGGTAAAGAATTCGCCTGCCAGGGCAGGAGACACAAGAGACGCAGGTTTGATCCCTGGGCCAATCCCAGGAAGAGGGATCCCAGGCAGATGCTCTGGAGAAGGAAATGGCAACCCATTCCAGTATTCTTGCCTGGAAGATTCCAGGGACAGAGGAGCCTGGCAGGGGTCATGAAGAGTCGGACGCAACCGAGTAAGCACACACGAGGTGTATAATATGAGGATACAATATGTGTACATATTTACACAACATTTAAAAATTGGGTTAATGAGACCATCCACACCAGTCAGGATCTGGCTAAGAAAAGAAAATGAAACAAAGCAAAACACCCTAGGATTTTCAAGCAGAGGGAATTTAAAACAGGGACTTGGTTACCTCATAGACAGAGGAGTTGATAGCAGTCAAGCAAGGGAGGTGACGTTACCCAGAGACTAGCAATATCAAGAAGCTGATACTGGCCCTAGGGCTGGAGAAAGAGAATGAGGTGAGATTACCAGAAGTCAGATACATCTAGAATAAGTTGGAACCAAAGTAAGGGCTGCTTGAAAGGAGCTGGGACTATGCAGGAGGAGAATGTCTGAAGGGAGCTGAAGGCACAGAGGAGAGCCAGTCCAGACTGGAGATGTTGCAGGGAGCAGAGAGGGAGAGAGAGAGAGAGATTCTCCTAGATATCTACCTGATAGTAGATCCTGATAGTATACACCACATATCCTAATAGTATCTACTATTAGGACCTCCCTTGGGCCAACTATCCAGAGAACAAAGGGGCTTGGGAAATGTAGTTTTCTGAGACACGGAGCCCCTAGCTAAGGAGTGTGCTGCTGCTGCTAAGTCGCTTCAGTCATGTCCGGCTCTGTGCGACCCCATAGACAGCAGCCCACCAGGCTCCCCCGTCCCTGGGATTCTCCAGGTAAGAACACTGGAGTGGGGTGCCATTTCCTTCTCCAATGCATGAAAGCGAAAAGTGAAATGACTCCGAAATCCATCCTTCCTTTTGTTTTCTACATTCTTTGCTTTCTCTCTTCCCTCATTCCTCTCCCCCACTTCCTCCTTTTCAATTCCAGGTTGCCATCCACCATGGTAAACAAACAGATACTGGTAAACAAAACCAGAAGATTCTCACACTTCCATCTGTATCTCAGGGGCACTCTCTGTGAGCCCTCAGAGAAACAGGACGCTGGAGAGGATGTCAATTGTCTGTGCTTCAGGCCAGAGATGAAGGGCTGGTTAAAAGGGCAGCTCGGTTCTTGAGATGAGAGCCTCCCTCTGAGGTCCTGCAGAACCCGCCTGGCTCAGGCCAGCCTGGCTTTTCTCAAAGGACAGGTTTCTCTGATCTCTAAAGACAAATGAAGCCAGTGGTGGGATTGGCAAGATTTGTCCTGCTTCAGACTGATTATTCCACATGGGAGAAAGGTGGCTCAGGGTTCATCCGTAAGTTTCCCTGCAAGCATCTCTTCTACTGTGTGAGTGTTTAGAACAGGAAGTAATCTTTACAACAAGGACATACAATAAAACACAGGGAAATTATACTCAATATCTTATAATAACCTACAATGGAAAAGAATTTCAAAAATAATATAAGTGTACATGTATAACTGAATCATCTTGTACGCCTAAACGTTGTAAGTCAACTATACTTCAATAAATTATATATATTAATAAAATTAAATAACCAATAATGGAAAAGAATCTGTAAAGAATGTGTGTGTGTATAACTGAATCACTTTGCTGTATACCTGAAAGTAATACCATATTGTAAATTTGGTATACTTCAATTAAAAAAATAAATAAAAAATAAAAATAGAATATGAAGTTTCAAGAAAATGAAGCAATCAATAAACTGGAAAACAATTTCTGAAGCTTGATTTGGTATATTAATATTATTATTACAGTAATAATTATTAGCATTGCATATAGTGAAAAAAGTTATTGTGTGTGTAGCATAGTAAGGCACAGCTGCGTGTGTGTGTATCTATGTATGTGTGTGTGTTTTAACTGAGGGCGTGTAAGTAACCTTTTTTGTTCATGATCAGCAGTTGCAAACAGCTGCTATATATTATTTTGATTGTCCAGCAACTTGCTGATTTGAGTCTGGCGTTCACGCTAAAACAGTGCTTCTCACTGATGGCTAGCACAACTTTTGTGAGTTTGGACCAACCATTTATTCCTTCTCTCAAACATCTAGATGGGGCTCTGTCTGAAGCCCTCAACTCAAAGCTGTGAACCAGAGAGCTCTGAACGTCTGCCCTCATGCTGCTGCTGGGAGTCAAGGGCAGTTCCCTTCTTTCTGGTTTGCAGTGACAAGACACACCCTGAGCTGTGGGCAGAGGTCTTGAATTTATTAAGCTCTGCAGGAGGAGTGATTCTGTGACTGGGAGTCTGCAAGCCTGGAATCTCTAGGGCTATAATCCCCTGTCCATTGTGTGCTCAGTTGTATCAGACTCTTGGTGACCCCACAGACTGCAGCTGGCCAGACACCTCTGTCCAGGGGGATTCTCCAGGCAAGAATATTGGAGTGGGTTGCCATGCCCTCCTCCAGAGGATCTTCCCCACCCAGGGATGGAACCCATATCTCCTGCTCTGCAGGCTGATTCCTTACCGCTGAGCCATCTGGGAAAGCGCAAGGCTATTTGTCAGGTATTTTTGAAAGTGCCCTTGAAAACACAAAGAGCTCCGGGCAGCGGGAGGGACTCAGTCCTCTCTCCGTGGCTCAGTAGACCATGCATGGTCCACTCTCGTCTTGCTCTCCTCCAGTGTGGAAGGATCTGGCCCCCGTGACACAGGGCTCGCTGCTCTGCACGTCCCCCGGGGACCTCGCGCTGCTGTCCAGATCTCTGCTTTGTGCTTTCCTTCTTGTGTCGCTGTCCCTCGCCTGCCGAAACCTGACTCTGCCTGAATTCTCAGGGGGCGGAAGTGATTGGAAACTTCCACCTGGGACGGGGTGGTGGAGAGCAGTCCAGGGTGGGACCTGAAAGTCCGCTTTTCAACCCCCAGGGGGATGCCAGTGCTGTTGGTCTGAGGACCGTATTTTGAATAAGAGACCTTAAGCTTCGCTCGGGGTTCGCTCTCTAGCAAGGACTCAATAATTATGGTTGCTATTATGATTGTAATTTTTTAGTTTTTTTTTTTTATTTGTCTGTACCAGGTCTTAGCTGAAGCAGGTAGAATCTTGGATCTCCCTTGTAGCACGTGGGATCTTTAGCAGCAGCATGGGAACTCTTAATTGTAACACATGAGATCTAGTTTCCTGGCCAGGGATTGAACCCAGGCCCTCTACACAAGAGTCGAGTCTTAGCCACTGGACCCCCAGGGAAGTCCATGATTGTTATTGCTGTGGCTTTATAATATATTTCTTACTGTAATTACCACTAAGTGACAGTAATGAGGCATGTCCTTGGCAGGACATGGAAAATAAGAACTATAAGGTGAGACTCAGGTAGCCAAGAGTGGGTGACAGCCACACTCACCCCACACCTCCCAGTGGATGATGATAACGATAACTAATATTTATCACGCAAAGTTCATGCTAGGCTTTTTGCTTTGTTTTATCTCCGTGAATCCTTATGGGAACCCGAGGAGGAAAGCAGTTATCACTGATTTCATCTGACATAGACGGAAACAGAGGCTAAGTGAGGGTGAGCCGTTCAGCCGTGGTCCTCCATCTAGGTCCTCCGCTCAGGCACTCTGATGGCCAAGTGCAAGCACACAGCCACGTCTCCATGCTGCCAAGAAGCAGGTGTGACAAGGAGCAGCGACTTAGGGTGAAGTCAGCGTACTCTCAGTGTCTCAGGCAAGCCTGATGCGTGGGAGGGGCTCAGTAAGCCTTTGAGCAATAAATGAGATTTATTATTATAGTAAACCTGCCCCAGGAATTCTTGGCCATGCACTGTGGTCAGCCTTCTTTCTGCTGGTCCTCTGGGCTTCTCTGCTCACACCTTGGGCTGTAGGAGAAGAGATTCTGCTTGTCCATCCAATGGCCTTTGGTGTATCAATGTACCCCTCTCCATAAGCTTGGATTTTACCTCTTTATAGCCAAGAGGAATGCTGACTGCAAAAGGGAACCTCTGAGCTAAGACGTGAAAATTTCACACAGGGAAAGGGACAATCAGAGTCACCTCTGGGTCCCAGCACCCAGTGTTTGAACTCCATTTTATTTGCCCATGTGTAGTGTAGACACGGGGCATTCACTTTGGCTGCTCAGCCTCCAAATCCCCTTCCAGTGTCCAGGGAGCTCCCCATTGATGAATCCTGGGGAAGGCAGAGACCCCCTCTCTCTCCAGAAACAGAATGCCAAGTTCTTGCTTTCCTGGGTTCTCTTGCCAGCAGGATGCTGACAGGCGACTCAGGTGTTACAATTCATGCTCCACAGGGCAAGAGGGCTTGTCCATTGTGTTTGCTGACATAACTGCAGTTTCCAGAACAGTGTTTGGCACGCTGGATGCACTCAGTCTGTAATCCTGGAACCAACAAGCTCATTTCATCACTCTTTACTTCTGTTTTCTTTGCCAGGACACGGTGATTTTAATACTGACCTGCCCCAAATTGGTGTGAAATGTGAAGTCAAAGCCATGAAGAGTGTGATCTTTGGGCAACCTACTTACTGTTGTTATTCCCATCTGTAAAATGGGGATATGATAGTGTCTGGGAGAAAACAGTGTCTGGGATATGATAGGGTCATTGGGAGAAAACCAAATGAGTCAATACATGTTAAGAGCATGCAGTAAGTGATACTATGTGCTAGCCCTTCCGTCTCAGTCTCCCCTGTGTATCACCACCACCATCTTCTCTGCCACTACTGCCGACCACCACCACCATCACCGCCTCTGCCACGGTCACCCACCATCACCGTCTCCACCACCGTCAACACCACCTCCCCGGCTATCCTAGTTTAGGTCAATCCTTGGGTATTCAGCAGGCATTTGATAAACCACCAGTTGAATCTGAATCTTATCAACAAAGAAATTGCCTCTTCCATCTTTCCCTCTAGAGAAACTGGGACCAATTGTCCAGGTGCATCCTGCGAGCTTTCCCTTAAAAACTGTCAAAGTGTGCCCCAGTGACCCCAATATCTGGCTGGGTTCCTTTGGGCCAGGACTGGGGATTATGCTGTCGGCCTCTGCCAGCTCTGACAGGTTGGTTTGGATTTGGGGGAGGAAGGTGGAGAGAGAGCCTGTCCCCCTCACCCCGCAACAGCTCTGTAAGCAGAGATGAAGTCTGTAGGGGAACCGGCCCTCCGCTAAGTGCTGAATCCTAAGCA
>SJYF01000797.1:1349059-1362489 GCA_006410515.1 Procapra przewalskii | reverse complement strand
CAACAACAACTGGGGGGGGTGTCCTTGGTTACCTGGGACAGCTGAGCACAATACTCAGCTGTCAATACTCAATAGCAGTAATAATGATATTCACAAACAACCACCATCAACACGGTTCCTACTACCACTGGTTGAGAGTTTGCAAAGCTCTCTCTTCATCCACAGGTATCATCTCTATAGTCAGAGTTAAGACTGCCCCCAGGCTTGGCAGTTCAAATTTTAACTTGATCACTTAGCGGCTGTGAGAATTTGGGCAAAGATCAAAAGCAGTCAGTGCCTCAGTTTCATCATCTGTAGAATGGGAATGATAAGATGATCCTCTTCACAGGATTGTAGGCATTTAGAATGGTACCTATGGCTTTATTTTTTATTTATTTTTATTCTTACAAAAATAAGAAGGCTTGGTGGGATGGGATGGGAGGTGGGAGGGAGGTTCAAGAGGAAGGAGGCATACCTTCTATCTGTGGCTGATTCATGTTGATGTATGGCATAAACCAGCACAATATAGTAAAGCAATTATCACTCAATTAAAAGTAAATAAATTAGAAAAGAAAGAAAGTGAACTTGTTCAGTGGTGTCTGACTCTTTGTGACCCCATGAACTATAGCCTACCAGGCCCCTCCATCCATGGAATTTTCCAGGCAAGAGTACTGGAGTGGGTTGCCATTTCCTTCTCCAGGGGATCTTCCTGACCCAGGGATTGAACCCGCATCTCCCACATTGTAGGCAGACGCTTTACCATCTGCAACACCAGAGAAGCAAATTAGAAAAACATGAAAGCTACTACAACAACCCCCATTTTATTGGTAAGAGTATTGAGGCAGAGAGAGGTTGAGTCAGAGGACAGAGAGAGGATTTTTATTCATCAGTGGGTCTTGTATACATCAAGGGTGTTCATTCACACATTCGAGAATTCTTTTTCTTTGTTGAGTGCCATGTATCAGGCACTGTGCTAGGACTGGCCCGGAGTGGAGCAAATGGAAACAGAGGCAGAGCAGGCATGAGAGGAAAAGGAAAGCAGGGAGATCCACGGAGGAACTTGGAGCCAGAGGTAAAGAGACTGTTGCTTCCAAGTCTGCTGAGAAAATCTGACCATGGCTTGCAAGACCTCACTGCATCTGGAAACTCAGCTTCCTCCACTCTCCCATCACTCACATGTGCTAAGTCGCTTCAGTCATGTCTGACTCTTTGGAACCCTATGGACTGTAGCCCATGGGGCTGCTCTGTCCATGGGATTCTCCAGGCAAGAGTACTGGAGTGGGTTGTCATTTCCAGGGGATTTTCCTGACCCAAGGATCAAACCCTCGTCCCTTACATCTCCTGTATTGGCAGATGGGTTCTTTACCACTAGCACCTCCTGAATGAATGAAGCCAGCATTCCCAGCCACAGCTGTCTCTTTGCCACATGTGGAACATGAGCAAGACCTTTGTATTTGCAATCTCCTCTGTCTGCAGGACATCGCTCCCTCCAGATAGCCTCTCTCTGTCTCCTGAGCCTGCTGTTTCCTCTTCTCTTCTCTGTAGCATCAATCATCACCTGACATATTTCTGTGTTTTGCCTTCTGTCTCCTGTTTAGAATGTAAGCACCATAAAAAGAGAGACTTCATCTCTTTCATTCCTTGCCATATGCCAATGCCCCGAGGAATGCCTGGCATGTAGAAGGTACTCAATAGGTACCTATTGAATTAAGGGACCTAGGAAAATCATTGCTTGAAATTTAGATTTCTCAGAGATAAAGTTTGGGCAGTGAAGGAAAATGAATGGGCAGGTTGGATTAGCTTAATCTCTTCCATAGAATTCTCCATGCAGGAGAACAAAGCCCTGCGTGTGTTGGAAGGATGAGTTCTGGGATTATATATCAGATAGAAATACTTATGGTGACAGGCAGTGGCTTAAACCAAAAGAATATTTCCTGTGGGCTCAGATGAGACCCGAGGTATGCAGTCTAAGACAGTTATAAGAGCTTTTAACAATAGTGTTAAAGTCCAGTTTTCAGCCGTTCTTATCCTGCTGGCTTTCATTCACCATGCTTTTCCCCTCACAGTCTCAAGGTGGCTGCCACAGCTCCAGATATCATACAAATATCCCTAAAGAGAAAGGATATAAAATGTTCCTTGAAAGCTCTGTTTTCTTATCCTTCCCAGAAAGGAATTACATAGTAATTCCCAGTTGTGAGGGAGGCCTCAATGACAGTATCTGGCACACTAGAATGGATTAGCAAATGATTTGCCTAGAACGAGGATGTATTGTCAGTTGGGCTGCTGGAACCCCAAACCAAACTGCTAACAATATAGCATAGGATGATGGGACAGTGGGTGTGGATTCAACAATGCTTGTTTGAAATAGTCCCAACTTCACCTTTTACACATCAGACTCCCAGAGTTTTCATAAAAAAAGAGAAAAGAAAAACTTGGCTCAGTTAACTGGTCGACCTGTTCTGTACCAGCCATGTCCCTTTTCCCTTGAAAAGGAAGTTGTTAAAAGCGTAGGCTTGGAATTCAGACTAGCACACTTTTGAATCCCATTTGAGGCAAGTGACTTCATTCAAATACAGCCAGAACTGGAGGAGAGGGAATTTTACAGCCAGGAAGTTGTGAGAGCATCACAGCCAATTGCCCTTTAAGTGTTATAGTTTGTGATAAAAATTATTCTGATACGATCAATATGGCAAAACAGAACCCTGCCAATTTACTTACATGCATATGTCAAAACATCTTCTCCCTTTCCCAGCTCCTTCGGTAAAGCTGAACCTCTAGGAAAATTTATTCTATTTAACACATGGTTCTAATTAAATGCCTGCTGTCAGATCCAAGGACCCCAGGGGTAAGAAAATTCACATTGAAAATTAAAGACTTTCCAAGTCTTTGCCAACTTCACTAAAATACAGGGATAACAAAACATATGTCACTGAGTTTTGTGGGGATGGATTGAAAGAGACAGTGTGTATGAAGTGCCAAGTATGGACTCTGAGGAGCAAAAAAAAAAACCCAAAACCTGTAAGGCATCTTTGTAGAGACACTTGATTGGGTTAGTACCTCCCCCAAGACAAACCACCTGTTGCCACTCCTCTTATGCGTCTTTTAAATACAGTTTAATGCCATGCCTAGCACCTTTAATTAATACCTGATTTAATCTTTTTTTAACAAATGTGTCAACTGCCCACCATGGGATAGATTGTACAGATTTCAAGGAAGCAAGATCTCTGACCTTAAGGAACTCGTGGATGACGTCAGTGGATCTCACAGTGCGGCATCAGCATCACCTGGGATCTTGTTAGAAAAGTGAGTTCTTGTCCCCACCCTGAGCTCCTGAATCAGAAGTATGTGAAGGAGGGGCCCAGCATTCTATGCTTTAACAAGCCCTCCAGGGGAGTCTGATGCAGGCTCAAGCTTGAGTACACTGGCCTAATGGGAGAGAGGCAAGTCAAAAGACAGTACAATTTATTGTGATGAGAGTTGTGGTCCAGGTAAATCTAAGGGGCTCTGGGAACACAGAGAGGAGCCATTAACTCAACTTCATTGGGCTTCATAGAGGTGTTAGAACACGAACTGAATCATAAAGGATAAATAATGAAAAAGCGCCTTTCCTGGAACCAGGAGGATGAATTTAATGATCTCCCAGGTGACCATTAAGTCTAAGACGAAGTTGGAGTGATTGGTGGGGAGAAGGGGCACGAACATCTGGTCTACCCTAGGTTGCATCATTATAAGGGTGTTTCATAGGGTCACCCCTTTTGGAGATCCTTAGAAGAGTTCAGCTTAGACGAACAGTGCGTCATGCTACACAGACCATTTAGAGTCTCAGGCTCTGTGGGGAGGCCCTCGCAAGTGCTTTGACTTTTATTAAATTTGTGATAAACTGGGGTTTCTCTGAGGATTGAAGGTTTGAAGGTATCTAGAGGTTGTCTCAAGAATGAGAATGTTGATGGTATAAATGAAGAAAAGTTCTCCCCATGGGTGTGGAGAGAGAAAATAAGGGCTCAGATCAGAACAAGTTGGGTTTTTTCTTGTTTGTTTGATTTTTTTTTTTTTTTTTAGTGTGCAAGTCTCTAGAGCAAGGTTTTTTTTATTGTTGTTGTTAATGTCTGTTGATATCACATATTGAGAGAATACTTTCTAGAGGGAAAATGGTCTGTTAAAGGGTGGGTTCTAATGTACAAGGCTTAGATACAGTCTCAAACATTCCTGGAATAGGAAGGTACTCTCTCATTTCCAATGAAATCCAAGAGTGGGGAAAAACAACAACCACATGTTGTCAAATTGAAGAGGAAATGCAGTTACTTTGTTAGTCCCAGACAAAAAGGAATAAGACCTCTGCCAAGTCAACTATTATGCACCATTGATTATCAGATACATCCTGATTTCAGAGATAAAAAGAAGTGAAAAAATGTACACCTATGAGTAGATTAACTACAGTAATTGTGCCCCTAAAAGAAAGTTCAGGTGAGTCTACCCTTTGGGTTTGACTTTGATCCCATTTTATTTTTTTATCTGTTTGTTTGTCTTTAAAATTATTTATTTACTTGGCCCCTCCAGGTCTTAGTTGCAGTCCACACGATCTTTAGTTATGGCAGGTCAACCCTTCATTGCGGCATATGGGATCTAGTTCCCTGACCAGGGATTGAACCTGGGCCAGCTCATTGGGAGTGCAGAGTCTTAGCCACTGGACTACCAGGGAAGTCTGTCATTTTAGAATTATAGATTTTTTTAGAGTTCAAAAGAAGTTCCAACGGTGTTTCTCAGCCTCAAGACTATTGACATTTGGGGCTGAATGATTCTTTGAGGTGGGGGCTGTCTTGTGCCTTGTAGGGTGTTTAGCAGCATCCCTGGCCTCCCTCACTTGTATGATAACAACCAAAACTGTCTTTAAACATTGAAAAATATATTCGGTGGTCAGGGGGAAGGTTCACATCTTCCCCTGCGAGAGCTGCTTGATTAAAGTCCTCCTAGGTCTACTCTCTCCAAATCCCCAGCTTCAACCTTGCTGATTTTATATATAGAAAAACCGAGTCCCAGATAGGGGTAGTCAATTGACCTGAGTGTCTTCTGTGAGCCCAACCAGAGACCAAGGAGCTGTTATCAGGTGGAGTTTCCTTTACATGCATGCATTCGTTCGGTCACTCACTCAAGCAAGATTTTTACGGAGGGCTTACTAGGCATTGGTGCCATGTTAGGTCCTGGGGAAATAGTGATGTTTTAGATTGAGCTTCTCCAGAAATCCAAGGGTTTGTGTACAAGTCGAGTACAAGCCCCAGGGTTTGAGAGAAGTGTTTGAGGGTAAGTGGGCTATGATGGAAGTAGGCACTGGGAAAGGAGGATATGAACCCAGACAAGGAAGGCAGATGATCAAGAGTGAATTATTCAGGGGCTTCCCTGGTTGTCCAGTGGTTAAGATTACCTGCTTTTAATTCAGGGGACGTAGGTTCAATCCCTGGATGGGGAACTAAAATCTCACATACCATGTGTTGCAGCCAAAAAAAAAAAAGAGTGGATTATTCATGTGGAAAAATGGAGCTTAATCCCACTTGGGCAATTCAGGGAACCAGTATTGGGCACGTCCCCAGAGTTATCCTGCCCAAGTGGTGAGGGAGCTGAGGGTGCAAATGCCAACTCCCAACATTCATTGGTAGAGGCCACACCTGGTTAATTACCCAATACTGGGCCTTATGCATGGGCAGACATAGACTTCAGTACCAGACTAAACTCTGAGATAGATGCCTAAACCAATAAACCCTAAGAGGAAAAAAAATGTAGGGCTTGGCAGTAGGAAGTAGGTTCTACTAGACTGGGCTGGTAAGGGGATTTAAGGGGGGGCACCAACATTTAATCAGATGTGGTCCACCGTCTCATGAAGCTCATGCTCCAGAGGGGTGACATATTGTTTAGTTGCTCAGTTATGTCCAACTCTTTGCAACCCCAGCTTCCCTGCACTTCACTATCTCTCAGAGTTTGCTCAAACTCATGTCCATTGAGTGGGTGATGCCATTCAACCATCTCATTCTCAGTCTCCCCCTTCTTCTCCCGCTTTCAGTCTTTCCCAGCATCAGGGTCTTTTCCAAGGAGTTGGCTCTTTGCTCTCCATTAAATGTAAAGCCACACAAATTTCAGCACTATGAAGAACAGGTGTGCAGTGCTGCGTGTGTAACACTGGAACGTGAATTAGGCCACGTTGTCATAGGAGGTTGCCCCCAGGGAGCTAATGTTTGAGCTGGAATTAAAATCCAAGGGGAGGGGCCAGAGGGACAGCATGTGCAGGTCCCTATGGCAGTAGAGAGCACAGCCCATTAGAGGAACTGGCAGAGCCAGAGGGGGAGCGAGGAGGACTGGGGCCACCCAGCAAGGGCGAGGGTGGCTGCACGCTGTGGCTGTGGCTGGAGAGGTCTGCAGTGGTCAAATCTTGCCTGCGTGCATGCTAAGTCACTTCAGTTGTGCTCAACTCTTTGTGACCCCACGGACTATAGCTCACCAGGCTCCTCTGTCCGTGGGATTCTCCAGGCAAGACTCCTGGAGTGGGTTACCATGCTCTCCTCCAGGGGATCCTCTCGACCCAGGGATCAAACCCACGCCTCCTACAATGAAAAGTGCATTGGGAAGCCGTGCATGCTAAAATACTGCTTACCCAACCCTCCTGACAAGCCTTTGAGGTGGATTTTGTTGTTGTCTCATTTTACAGAGGAGAAAATTGAGGCTTGGAGACATGAAATCACCTGACCCTAGACACTTACCTGGCAAGACAATAGAGCTGTATTTGGACTCAGGATGATCTGATTTCAAAACTCATATTTCTTCTTTGACCGAATGCATAGCCCCTGGAGACCCAGACCAGCCTGGGTAGTAACAGACTGCACTTGGAGGTAGGGGCAGGGAGGCCAGAGAGGCTGGGAGAGTCTCTGACAGTTATGGTATATAGTTTTAATTAAGGCCGTGGGGTGAAATCTGAGAACTCGGGTGTGGGTGGCCAAGAGCTTCCTCTCAGGGTGGATCTTTTGGTTCTTGGCAGCCTTCCTGATGCACTTTTCTCCATTTCCAAAGGATAAATACCTGGCTGAGTGATGGGATGTTCCAGAATCGGGACTGTAGAGATAGCATCTGGGCTTTATGCATAGGTGAATACGGACTGCACGGAACCAAGAGGGGAGACAGAGAGAGAGAGGGAAGTGGGCAGTACCCCATCCCACTGCTTTCTTCATTAAATATATCATTTTGGGGTTATATGTGAGTTTCCAGGTGCAGGGCTATTGGCTTCCAGAGTGGTGGCACAAGCTGGTTCTTAGGAACTACAGTGGAATGTCTGGAGACCACCTGGGGCCTTCCTAAAGGAGCCCTAGGCCGAGCAACAGAGCTGGACAAATGCCCAGCATTGCCCCTAATTGTCTTGGAGTGACTTTGCCCAGTTCGTCCCCCTTTGGTCCTCCCAGGGCTTTCTATGCCCTTATATAGAAGGCACCTTGCCTGCCCATTTAGGGCACCTGGTTATGACTAAGTTTCCAGACCCTGTCCTGGGATTCCCTATTTCCTGATCTATCCTACCTCTCCCCAACTCACCTATGGGATTTGGGGGTACAGGGTTAGCATGGTAGAAGAGCTGGTCTAATGTAGGAGGCAGGAAGTGGGGTGGGGGGTCCCAGAAACCCCAGGAAAGGAGAGCCTTTCTGTTCCTCAAAGTGAAATTCAGAGCCCTCCGCCGGGACCTACCCTTGCATTTCCTGGGGACATGAGTTAGACTGAGTAACTTCCCAGTTTCCATCTGAGGTCTGTTTTCAGAACTCAACCCAACAGTCTGGACAAGCAGAAAGAACATAGGGGCTGGGAGACAGGAACAGGGTAGAACAAATCAAACACTGATTGGGGGTGGGGCAAGGAACACAGACGCCTCCATAAGAAAGGACAGCAAAGCACTTTAACAAAACATAGAGCTGAAGTCGAAACTCGGGGAGATCTCTAGGCCAGGACCAGAAACACAATTTGTGGGGCCCATTAAAAAGTGAAAATGCAGGGTCCTTGTCTAAGAAGCAGGAGGAAAGTCCCAGGAAAGGTACTAAATTATAAAACTTTTTCCTTTTTCCTGTAGTTTCTTCTTAGCCTGTTGTCATGGTTTTTATTTGCTATTTAATATGGTTCAAAGTTAAACATAAATAAAGATGTAAACCATCACCAAGAATTGATGCTCTTGAACTGTGGTTGGAGAAGACTCTTGAGAGTCCCTTGGACTGCAAGGAGATCCAACCAGTCCATCCTAAAGGAGATCAAGCCTGAATATTCTTTGTAAGGACTGATGTTGAAACTCCAGTACTTTGGCCACCTAATGTGAAGAGCTGACTCATTAAAAAAGACCCTGATGCTGGGAAAGATTGAAGGCAGGAGGAGAAGGGGACGACAGAGGATGAGATGATTGGATGGCATCACTGACTCAATGGACATGAGTTTGAGCAAGCTCCGGGAGATGGTGAAGGACAGGGAAGCCTGGCGTGCTGCAGTCCATGGGGTTGCAAAGAGTTGGACACGACTGAGTGACTGAACAACACCGAAACCCACGAGCATGAGCTGTGCCCTTCTTCTGTATGTCGTGCAAGGCCAGTTTTGAATGCAGACGTCAGTGCCTTTATCTCACACGTGGGATCTGAAACTTCACAGTCTTTATTTCGCAGCTTATGACACACAAGTGTTCGCCTGTATTCAATTCTTTGCAGCCCTGGACAGTAGCCCGCCAACCTCCTCTGTCCAAGGGATTTCCCAGGCAAGAATACTAGAGTAGGGTGCCATTTCCTCCTCCAGGGGAGCTTCTGGACCTGGGAATCGAACCCACATCTCCTGAGTCTTCTGCATTGCAGACAGATTCTTTACCACTGAGCCACAGGGGAAGCCCGGCTCACAGCACAGTGTTTGGCTAACCTGTGCAAATAACATGAGTAGCAAAGGATAGAGCAGGATTTCTTGACTGACCTCATTTTAACTTGATGATCTCTGTAAAGACCCTCTCTCTACCCAAGGCCTCATTCATAGAGACCGGAAGATAGGATATCAATGTAGGCCTCGGGTGGGGAGGGTATCGGGACACAATTCAGCCTATGACAATCAGTATGAAGCAATTTCTGAATGCAAGCAAAGCTGTTTATTGTTTTCTTTAGACATATGTGCAGGTGCACAGACCAATAAAACTTGGAAAGATACCTAACTGTGAACAGCGGGGCCTCCTGTGCTGAGATGGAAGGAACAGGACTTGTTATTTTATTTTTTAAAAACTCATGTTTATTTTAAAATACTTATTTGCATTTATTTACTTGGCTGCACCAAGTCTTAGTTGCGGCATGCAGGATCTAGTTCCCTGACCGGGGATGAAACCTGGGCCCTGGCATCCTGAGTGCAGAGTTTGAGCCACTGGACCATCAGGGAAGTCCCTATTTATTTTTTAATCTGTGGCTTGTTTTCTGGCCACACTGTGAGGCAAGTGGGATCTTAGTTCCCTGACCAGGGATTGAACTCATGCCCCCTGCAGTGGAAGCTTCGACCACCAGGGAAGTTCCCGGGGCTTGTTATGAACATCCTCTGTGACTTGAGTCTTATCGGAAATGTTGCTGTGTTTCATGCGGATGATTTGTTCGTATGTGGCATAGATGGTGTTGGCACCTGGTGTACATCCTTCTGCTGGGCTGCTGCACTGCTCTCCCAGCTGCTGGGAGTGTTGGCTGCTAAGAGCTCAGAGCTCCTTCCTTCCATGGAGAATTGCTCTCCTGCTTATCATGTATCCCCCACACTGGAGGCACTTTGAATGACTGACTAACAAAGGGTACAAAGACCCCCGGCCTCGAGGGGTCTGGGAAATGATTCTGTGATGCTGTCTGATTTCCTGAACTCATGGGATCAGGTCAAGGCCAGACTTCAGCTGAACCACAAGATGCCCTGGCTTCTGAACTTGCCTCCCTCACCTCCCTCCTGGCTTTTCTCTAGAGTTCTTCCTCAATAACGCACTTGAACAAAAGTTTCCATCCCAGGCTCCAGCCCTAGGGAGCCTGCTATAGTCTGAATGCTTGTGTGCCCTCCAAATTCATATGATAAAATCCTAAAGCCCAATGTGATGGTATTAGAAGGTGGGGCCTTTAGGAAGTGAACGTGTATTTTCATTCACTAATCGTGAATAGCATTGCTGCTGTTATGAAGGAGAACTCAGAGAGATTCCTTGGTGGGGGGTCCCCAACCCCTGGGATCTAATAGCTGAGATCTGAGGTGAAGCTGATGTAATAACAATAGAAACAAAGTACACGATGAATGTAGAGTCTGAATCATCCTGAAACCATTCCCGCCTGATCCCCAACCCCATTCTGTGGAAAAACTGTCTTCCATGAAACTGGCCCCTGGTGCCAAAAATGTTGGGGACCACTGTCCTCTTCCTTTCCACCTGGTAAGGACACAAGGTGAAGCGTGTGACCCCCAAAAGGGCCCTCGCCTTACTGTGGTGGCACCCTGATCCTGGACTTCCAACCTCCAGAACAATGAGGAATAAAATCTGTCGTTAATAAGGTACCCAGTCTGTGCTATTTAGTTGTAGCAGCCCAGGGGACTAAGCTGAACCAAAGACATATTCCATGTATAATTTTTTTTAATGGTGACATGCCTAATGGGTGTGAAATTTCTCATCCAATAAGGTTTAATTTGAATGTATTATCATTTTAGGTACCTTGGCCCACTGGCTCCTGGAGGGTGTGGGGTCAGGGACAGTCCGTTTGCCACTGCCAGACCAAGGAGGCCAAGTTCCCTGGCTCCAAAGGCATCTTGGGACAGTCCTTAATGTCCCAAAGGTCAGCAATGACTGGACAGAAAGAGGAGCTCATTGGACAATTGAATTGCAATTGCCTTCAGAGGGAAGAGGGCAAACTTGTTTTGACGTTCCCCAGGGCAGATCAAAGGGGTTATTAGTGACCATTGTGAGGCTATGCTCCTAACCGAATCTTTTCCAATTAGGGAAAAATGAAATCTCTGCTCATTTGGTGAACCAAAGCAGAATGAGAGTCCCTAATGATCCCTTTGAAAGGCCACAGTGAAGCAATTAAATTGGTATAGCCTTTCTGAAATTTGGGATTTACCCTGTTACAACAAGAGCTATAAAATTGTCGTCTTGGATGAAGAAATTTGACAGCCATGAATTGATCCCAAGGAAATGATCAAGGATGTACAGACAGTTAGCACATGAAAGATGTTCCCAGTAGTGGTATTTATAACCGTGTAAAAGAAAATAACTAATGTCTAATGTAAGGGATTGACTAAGTCACGGTCCTTTGTGAGGTAAAGGCAAGCAGTTATTTAAAAATAGTTTGTGGAATGAGAATTCATGACCAGCACATTTGAATGGCACGTTATTAACTCACCAAGACAGGTTTCAAAATAGATGGGATGACAGTTTTCCTGAAAAGTATGGTCATGTAGAAACAGTATGGAGTTCTACACACACACCTATCATATTAAATGTTGTCCACATTAAAGAGCTGATTATATTTAATTTTGGCTTTCTGCCTTTCTCTATGCCTCTCTATATTGCTAATGGGTCTATGTATTTCAAAGGAATGACCCATCTGATTTCTTTCGCTGTAGTGTGAAAATGACTAGAATTATCATCAGAGCACTGCAAACACTCCTTGCATGGGAGAAAGCTTTTTTTTTTTTTTTGGAAAATTGTCTTCCCATCTCACATGAATGGGGCAATTTTGTTAACCAGAGGTATAAACCATTTTCCCAAATCACACATCAAACCTACAAAAGGGAGGGAAGATTGGACAAATTCAATCTGTGCCCATAAAATAACTGCTACTGTGATGTGGTATATCATGCAGAACTGTTTTGTTTTTTTTTTTTAATTAAAAATAAAATCAAGAGGCCTCCCTGGTGGTCCAGTGGTTAAGACTTCACCCTTCGATGCAGGTGGATGCGGGTTCAGTCCCTGGTTGGGGAGCTATAAGATCCCACATGCCTTGTAGCCACAGAACCAAAAACATAAAAACACAAAAGCGATAGTGTAACAAATTCAATAAAGAATTATAAATAAGTAAATAAAAATAAAGTCAAGTTTAGATTTCTGTGACTATATGATTCTAATTTCATGGGAGATTCTTGCTTTCCTTCTCTGATTCTCCATCTCTTCCCTTCTCTCTCCACCCTCACTGTGTTCCAAAAACATTTTAGGAAGATTATATTTTCTCGCAATTCTATTTTGTTGCAGACCTTGCAAAAGAAAAAAAAAAAAAAGAAAAGAAAGCAACTTGTCCCAAAATCCCATGGATGGAGGAGCCTGGTAGGCTGCAGTCCATGGGGTTGCTAGAGTCGGACACGACTGAGCGACCTCACTTTCACTTTTCACTTTCATGCATTGGAGAAGGAAATGGCAACCCACTCCAGTGTTCTTGCCTGGAGAATCCCAGGGATGGGGGAGCCTGGAGGGTTGCCGTCTCTGGGGTCGCACAGAGTCGGACACGACTGAAGTGACTTAGCAGCAGCAGCCAAAGTTAACTGGAGAGAATCGATGTTCATATTCTCTCTTCCTCTCCTCTCGTTTTCTTTCCTGCTCTTTCTTCCATTTTTTTTTTTTCTGAGAAATTATCTTGTTCATATCCCAGGAAACAGAGTAAAGGTTACCTCCTGTTCATGCCTTTTGTCTGCCCAATTCCCACCCCAACTTGGTAACCTCTGTTCTTAATTATATATTCTTTTGGTTTTCTTATGCATGAACAAGTAAATAGGCAGATAAACTTTCATTCCCCTCCCTTTTACATGAAAATAGCACATGTTACATTCTTCCTAAAGCTGTTTTTGACAACATCCTTTTGTAATCTGACCTTTCCTGTGTCGTTGTAGGCCAGTGATTATTCTCTGAGTTCTGTGCTAACAGTTTTGTCTGCCTCTGGGCTGGATATCTGTCCACTCAGCTCTTCACCACCCCTCCCCAGCAACTGTCCACCCCTCTGTCCTGCAGCTAGAGTTGGCCAGTGGGGGCCTGGTGGGAGAGCCGATGGAGGGGGCAGCAGTTCAGGGTGTTCACCCTCCAGATCCTTCCATTCTGGCTGGCTGTGTATATTCTTGAACAACCCAGCTCCCTTCAGGCACGCCTCTCTCTGCTCCTTCAGGTCTAGGGATGTGTATTAGTCTCCTGTTGCTGCTGTAACAGATTACCCCAAACTTAACAGCTTGAAACAACATAGATTTATTTTTTTAAGACATTTTACTTTGTATGGGGGTACAGCCAATTCACAAACAGCGTTGTGACAGTTTCAGGTGAACAGGGAAGGGACTCAGCCGTACATATACACGCTTCTCAGTTTTCATTCCAATTCCAAAGAAAGGCAATGCCAAAGAATGCTCAAACTACCGCACAATTGCACTCATCTCACACGCTAGTAAAGTAATGCTCAAAATTCTCCAAGCCAGACTTCAGCAATACGTGA
>SJYF01000797.1:1273084-1335481 GCA_006410515.1 Procapra przewalskii | reverse complement strand
CGAAGCACCAGTCTGTTTTGTACAGGATGCTTGGGGCTGGCACACGAGATCCAGGGAGATGGTATGGGGTGGGAGGTGGGAGGGGGCTTCGGTATTAGGAGATCGTGTACACTTGTGGCTGATTCATGTCAATGGATGGCAAAACCAACACAGTATTGTAACGTAGAATAAAGTATTTAAAAAAAAACCCCAAATGTCTGCTAGGCGTATAGTCAAGGCTGGAGTCCAAATCATGGAAGCAAATCATTTAAATGCCATCAAGTGATTCTAAGAAGATCCAAAACCAAGCCCTAAAACATGGGGAAATGTATTGCTAAAGCCTCCCTCCTAATCTCTACTTTCCAAACCATCTTTTATGAGCAAGGATTACTTCTAACATACCCAAAATGAGATCAACCCATACCCTAGGCAGAACCGTCCAGGAAGTCATACCCATCATGGAAAGCATGATCCGGGCTCAGCTGCCTCTG
Source organism: Procapra przewalskii (assembly GCA_006410515.1). Classification (NCBI taxonomy): domain Eukaryota; kingdom Metazoa; phylum Chordata; class Mammalia; order Artiodactyla; family Bovidae; genus Procapra; species Procapra przewalskii. The sequence goes on along the minus strand of SJYF01000797.1, from coordinate 1,335,011 downwards.
GGTATGTGAGTCATTTATGTTGTAAAAATAATGGCTTTTCCAAAACTCAACTTCTGAAGGCTCCTGAGCTAGTTAAACTAACTAGTTTCAACTGCTATGAACATTTCTAGCTAGTCTTGGAAACAGTCCCTGGAAACTTCAAGACTCTTAATTTAAAAAGACAAGTGCTGAAGAGGGGTCCTAAGCTGGCCTAGCCTCACTGCCCCTTTATACAGATGAGGTAAACCGAGGCCCCATTGCGGAAAGACTTGGGATCTGAGCGAAGGCTGCAGCTCAGATTCTGACTCAGGCCAGCACTTATTGCCCTAAATCTTCAGCCCTCCTGTTCTCACCCCCTCCCTTGTTGAATCTGTCCTCTACCTATTGATTGAGGAGGGTCTTGATGGCACATCTGAATCCATTGATTCATTGACGCCTTGAGTAACTCTGCTCCCATTAGAGATAAATAATGCACGCCCTGACACAGTTCTGGCATGGCATTGATCGGGAACCAGGGGAGGATGGGACAGCTGTCAGTACAATGTGAACTGAAGTCTAGGAACTGAAATGATTCTTCAGCAGACAAGACAAAGCACATGCACCTGGGTTTCGCTGAAGGCAACCAGCAGGAACAGCAGAGTCCCACCCAACTCTGCTGTGAGCCTCCACTCCTGGCCCTTCATCGAGCCTTGCGCCAGCATCACTGTGCATGTGTGTTAGCTGCCTCCGTCGTGTCTGACTCTGTGACCCCATGGACTGTAGCCTGCCAGGCTCCTCTGTCCATGGAATTCTCCAGGCAAGAATACTGGAGTGGGTGATCATTCCCTTCTCTAGGGGATCTTCTTGACCCGGGGATTGAACTCAGGTCTCCTGCATTGCAGGCAAGTGTTTTTTTTTTTTTTTTTAACCATCTGAGCTACCAGGGAAGCCTACTACAGACTTCTCTAAAGAAGTACCTGCTTTTACATCTCTCAGAACTTATTCCATACATGCCAGTTGCTGGGGGTAGAGTCCAGCCTTCTCTCCCGGGGAGAGGTTAGAGGGATAAACTGTTATCTTTTGAGCATCAATGGATCCCTTTTGGGCAGGGGGAGAGGTAGACAGCCTCCCTAGGTAGTCTCTGTGGGATCCCACTTGCACTAGCTCAGTCTCCAAAAATCTGAGTTTGGAAGCCCAAGTTGAGGGAAGAAGGGCCTTTGCACAGACCTCGGGGCCAGATAGGGGAGAGCCTGAGGTGAGGCAAAGCAGATGCTGTGAGCTAGAAGAGAGCAGGGGTTAAATTCCGCAGGGTCCGGCAAGTGTTTAGGACATGGTATCCTACGGACACTGGCAACTCCGCTTCCTGAATCCCCGTGGAACTATAGACTTTGGGGTGGATCACACACCAGCTTTGTCCAAGTGGACTGAATGCTGAGAGCTGGCCAGGGTTTAGTTTCCCAGAGCTGAGCACCGAGCAGAAACACAAGGATGGAAGAAAGGACAAGAACAAGATCCTGGAGTGCTGGTAGAACAGCGGAGAAGCTCAGAAGCGACTGAGCCGTCAGGGGAGGAGAGAGCATGCCTCGGCTTCTCTATAGAAATGGAAGAAACTCATCCTGCAGTCCTCCCTTGGTGTCCATGGAAGGCACCTATACCTCAAGTTTTTTAAGAAGGAATATTCTCTAGGGGTGGCGTGGACCCTCAAGATCACACACATCCATGATATTTTGGAATCACTTGTGTATTAGTCCAATAAGCTCAGTCCACAGTCCCAGTCGTGTTGGAAGAAATTTTTTTCTACCCTTCTAGGCTCTTCTGGCTGCTCTAAGAACTGAATCAACACGAGACCGATGAACTGGAGAAAAACAAAAGGTTAAGGCTTAGGTGGGAGTGGTTCAAGAAAACTAAGTCACCAAAATGGTCAAAGCCTTCGCCTTTATAGATCGTCTCCAGTAAAGACAAGAGGGTGGTGGATAGTTTGGGTAGCTCAAAGCCGAGGAAGGCAATTCGCATGGAGATGGACATTCACGTGTCTGGTTCCTGGGCCGCAGGTAGAGTCAGTGGGACGCAGCAACTCTGGTCTCTGACCCTGCCAAGTCTCTGCCACCACATCTAGCCCATACTCTTTTATGTGTTAAAGATTTTTTTGAACTCATGATCAGTGAGGGAACTGTTTTTAAGATGTCAGAACGAGTTCAAAAGAGAAGCCAAAGAACAGGCTCAGTTGTGGACGAGGAAGAGCAGCCAGAAGCGCCTAGAGGCGAAGCTGGCTTCCTGGCGCCTAATGTGCCTGCTTAGTCACACCCAACTCTCTGCGACCCCGCCGACTAGAGCCTGCCAGGCGTCTCTCCATGGGATTTTTCAGGCAGGAATACTGGAGTGGGTTGCCATTTCCTCCAGGTTTAGCCCATATTCTTTGTAGGTATCTCCAGTTGCTTTTTCCCCCTACCAGGGAACAGAGCTTTTACGTTCTTTTAGACAGTTAAGGGAGAGGTAACAAAACTTCTACCTTCTGTTTTCCTAAAAGTCAGCACAAGTCGACCCTCATGGCAAATTTTGCTCCCATAGAGCAGGCTCAGCTGGTCTTAGAGTTCAGGCTCAAGATGGCCCTAGAATATCAAACTGAGTTTGATACTGACTTGCTGCAGAGATTTCCCATGTACATGATACTGGTTTCCATCTCAAAGGTACTTCCTGCCCCCACGCTCGGCTCGAGAGTTCTACTTGCTTGTCCCCCTACTCCCTAAAAGAAATCCTTCTGAGATTTAAGGGAGCAAAGATGAGATGTGATGTGACACTTAGGCCAGACAAATTCCTTCCTCCGAATCTATCCCCATCCTTGGAAAGACCCCACCCTTCCCAAGAAGCGGACAGGCTCGAAGAAGCTCGTGGTGTAGATCTGGCACTCAAAAGCAGATCCTCAGCGATCCGATTTCTCATCTTACCATATGAAACAGTCCCTTCTTGGGGGAACCAGCCTTTAAAGATTGAGAAACTCAGATTCACCTTTAATGGGAGGAACTGACATCGGTGGGGTGAGCGTGGCTCCAACCTGGGAGATGTCAGTTGTTAATGTCTCCTGAGAAGCCCTCTGCACAGTCCTAGTGGCTTAGGTCTCCATTCACAGAGAGCAAGGTGGAGATTCTAGCTCAATGCCAGTTGACAGAGGCCTCTAAATGGAGGTTTGACCATTTCTGACCTCAGTCACTGATTCAATCCAACCCTGGTCTAATGAACCTCGTTAAGCATTTTAAGCCTCTGCTGATGGCTTGATTGTTCTAGGAGAACAGCAGAGACGAAGTTGTGTGTCATCCCAGGCCCTATTATCTGAAAGGGGATGTCCCAAACTCCACAGCCAAGCTTTGGTTCCCCTGTAATGCACGTGTATTCGTGTTTTCTTCATGGCACGCACGACGATCGTTACTGCACAGGGAGACAGTATTAACCTACTGCTGCACAGCAGAAACTTGGCAGCTTTAAAATTCCACAAGCCCACTCTTCTGTAGGTGCTGACCAGGCTCAGGGTGGCTGGGTTCTCTGCTCAGGTGCCTCGAGTCCAAAATCAGGGTGTCAGCCGGCTTGCAGCCTCATTGGGAGACTAGGAGTCAACTCGGCTTCCAAGCTCACTCCTGCTGGTCTCATTCAGCTTCTCAGTGTCAGGCGCAGTCACCTCCTTTCTGGCTGGCAGCTGAAGGCCACTCGTGTGTCCCCCTCCATCTTCAAGCTGCCAACAAGCGCATTATGGTTCTTGTGCTTTGATTTTCTGGCTTGCCATGTCTGATTTCTAGACATGTGTTTAGGTCGTGCTCAGTAGAACAGTCTTCTCACCCTGTAACAATCGCTGGAGTGGTGTCTCAGCAGATGTTCACTCACACCCAAAGGTTATCCAGGGTGTGTGTGGATGGGATAGAAGTTATGGGGTGCTACTTAACCACATCCATGGCTGTGATCCTCCATTAGACCCCTTGAGGACTGGGGTCTTCCCTCCCTCACTGTGCTCAGCACCTATGGCAGAACTTGGAACACAGAAGGTGTTGGCGCTCCTGGGACCAAGTCTTGTACTAGACCTGGGGGTGTTCTTTTGAAGTAACTTTGTCTTCCGGGGGACATAGCCTTCAAAACTAGGAACGTAAAACACTGGCAAGACATCTCAACTTACCAAGCAGGCTGCCTTCTGAGATCTTGCTTAGAATGCACCCTCTCCTTCGGTTTTATGGGATGTCCACAGCATCTGTGAAAGTCCCATGGAAGGCGTTGCCGTTGCTGTTAACTGCCATCACGGCCCACAGCTTACACCACGGGTATTACGGACCTGGCCTCTTCTGATGAAATCCATTCACGTGCAGTGTGTGACTGCGGTCACCTCCTAGCTGGCTGGCAGCAGAAGGCCCCTCAGCTCCCAGAGGCCCTCTGACACCCCCGTCCACGTGCCCACCTCCACCTTCAAGCTGCCAACAGTGTGTTACAATTCTTACTTGTGCTTTAGACTGCTGACTTTTTCCATCTCTGACTTCTAGAGACAACATTTAAAGGGCTCATGTGATTAGATTGAGCTCATCCAAAATAATGAGAATAACTGAACTGAAATGCTCCTGGTAAGGGACTGAGCCAAGGGTTTTTCCTTCAAGGGCTTTAATACTTTCTCTCCCGATGTTGGGTGAGTGCTGCCCCCTGTGGGTCACATGGAGTAGTTCTTGTGCCGGCCGTCCATGTGTTCATCAGTCAAGCGTCAGGAAAGCCAAGTGCTGAGGCATCCCTCCCTTCCCTTCTCCCTCATCAGAGGAGTCTGGATGTTTCTGCCTTTTAAAAACTTGCAAGACGCTACCCATGTTTTCCTTTACATTTTTAGGAGATGAGTCTGACGGTTCGGGGCAGCACTATATTAAAGACAGGGGACTCCACCCTGCTTTCCCAGTGATGCCCACTGCCAACCTGTCCACCATCCTCCCTGGGTCTCAGCTTATCCATAACAGTGCTTGGTCCACAGTGAGCTACTGTTGAATGTGGAATCCTTTTCTCAGCGCAGCCTCCTAGGGCAGCCCTTAAGGCTAGTATCTGTTATTCCTCAAGCAGTCACGAGCATGGCTTTGTAAAGAATCAGTCCTCAATTTCCTGGTCCAGGTGATGTTTGCTGGCATCATGGGTCAGTCTAGGGGCTTCGTGTACAATCTCCACCTGGAAACCTCCAGTGGGAGTAAAAGGGAGCCTGCCTGTTCAAGTTCTGTCCTCTTACCCAGGCTCAACGTACAAATGAGGCTGGAGAGTTACAATCTCGGACAAAGGCAAGGTCGTCTCAGGTTCAGGGGTCAGTTTGGGGAAAGTCTAAGCTGTCATCTGGCCTGAGGCTGAGGTCTTCCAAATTCTCTAGCACGATTGTGCTTCTGGGAGGAGACCTGGCCTGAACCTCAGATGCAAGTTCCAGCCTGAGTTTTAACAGCTGTGGGTCTTGGCCAGAGTCTCTTAACCTCTCGGGGCTTGCTTTCCAATAAAAAAGTGAGTGTCTATCTTCAGGTCTCTGGAGATTGTGCCTTCTGGGTGGCCATGGTTCCCTGCCGGGTGAGTGGGTTGATCTAACTTTCTCCTCTGAAGGCTGAAGAGCTTAATTTCTCCCATGGGGACTCTATCTTCCCTGTGGTGTTGCCTGTGTGCATATGGGTCCTCCAACCTTGGATGCACTGCAGGCACTCTGAAGGCCACCGTGTCCCATTGGGAGGTGCTGACTCTTGGCGAACCTGAAGATGCTTATGAGATGAGGGCATCAAGGCACACCATCCCATGTTCTTTCCAGGCCTGCGGAGGTCATGAAAGCTGTTGCCAAGAATAATGACTAAGCCTGGTCCTCTGGGCAGTGCATGCTCAGGTCTTGGCTTCCAAAGGGATCTGTTCAGGATGTGCTGGACACTGCTCTTTGCATCTCAATCTGGGATTACATAGGCCCCAAAGTGGAAAACTACCAAATCAGGGTTAGCATCAAATTGACTGAAGCCTAACTCTTCTCTAGAATTGAGGTGTTGGAGAAGACTTTTGAGAGTCCCTTGAACAGTAAGGCGCTCAAACGAGTCAATCCTAATGGAAATCAACTCTGAATATTCATTGGAAGGACTGATGCTGAAGCTTCAATACTTTGGCATCTGAGACTCATTGGAAGAGACCCTGACGCTGGGAAAGATTGAGGGCATGCAGAGAACGGGGCAGGAAAGGATGAGATGGGTAGATGACATCACTGACTCACTGGACGTGAATCTGAGCAAACTCCTAGAGATATTGAAGGACAGGGAAGCCTGGCATGCTGCAGCCCATGGAATCACAAAAAGTGAGACATGATTTAGTGACTGAACAACAACTCTTAAAGCCTTCAAGATGTGAAATGCTATTTTGATAGGACATGGTTATAGAGAAGAATATGAAAATGTGGTTCCAGTTGTCCTTAGACAGAAGCCTGGGCATGTTACAGTGGAGGAAGCCAAATTCAAACTGCCAGCTATACTCCAGACACTACTGTAGGCGCTGAATATTCATTGGAGGAGAATGCCTGCCTGTGTGGTATATTCTAGATGCACGTGCAGAATACATTGGGTAGTTATAGGGTCTATGAAGAAAAATTGAAGCAGGAAAAAGGATAAGGAGCATAGGGGAAGCTTGCATCTGCCCTGGGTCTAAGGCCACGAAGATCTGGGGTAAACAACTTGTATACTTGGATAAACAACTTCTCTACTTCTTGTTCTGCAGAAAACCAATCCTCAATTTTGTCTGAGTGTAGAATCCAAGAACTGACCTTTCTTGCAGCGTGATAAAGGGTTCAGATCCCAAATAAGTTCGAGGGAATGTTACACGTCATAAATGCCTTAGAGGTTCACATCCATATCTACATATTAAAAGCTATGACAAGCCCTGCAAAAGAATGTTGAATACTGCATAAACCAAGAGTCTCAGACTAGAGACTTCTGGGGGTAACGGTGGACTCGGGATCCTACGGACTCGCTTGGATATGCTCACCTAACCTCTGAAAGGAGAAAAGGTGAAGCACCTGGGATGAGGCAGGAATGATGCAAAGTTAGCTCATGTTCCATTAGGGTCCTTTGCCGACTGCCAACACCAGTCTTCTCCTAATCAAATAATCATCTTTAAAGACCTGCCTGACTCAGGACCACATGCGAGGATAAAGGACCATCGTGTGTTCTAGTGACATTTTTTAAAAATCCCAGGGTTTTCCTAAACAGTTTCAGTTGACCACTTCAGAACAAAAGTACAATTCCCTTTAAAAGAAATGCAGATGAACACAGAATTAGACAACTAATCCTACATGGAAGAATCATGGTCTATAAAAGGCCAGCTTAATTGGGACGGTTTGTTCCTGCAAGCTTAAACTAGAAGGTCATCCTCATGTCTCGGCAAAATGCTTCCTCTCTTGAGTTAGACTTACTAGAAAGTCTCTTAAAGAGGACGGAGAACTCTTGAACGTTTTAGATGGCGAATGATTTAGGGAGAGTAGAGTCTCTTTAGCACTGGTTCCTCCCCACACCACACACTTTGGGGGAGCTGCCTCAGCAGGAGAAGGAAGTGGGGAGTTTGGCTTTGGAGGGTTTTTTGTTTGGGGTTGAAGAGGCTGTCCTACTGGGCTTCAAATCTGAAATAAGCATGGCTGGCTGGCTGGGCTGCAAGTCATGGAACTGCCCAGCCCCCAGACCCAAAGGAAGAGGCCAGACAGTGGTAGACATCAACTTATTGAATAGGGAATCTTAAGATGTATGAAGCCAAGTCCTGGAACACTGACCCATCGTGTACAGCAATTGACAGGCAGGGTGTAGAATCCTTCCTTGGTACTTAGAGGAAGGAATTTGTTATAGAAGGAACTGACTTCCAGCTGGCTTATCATTTACTAAGAAAACCAGAAGGAAGACCCTCATACCCTCTCGGGTTAATGACCATCACAAGGGCAGGTGTTTCCTTCCAATAAACTAGCAGGCTTGCCCTGGTCTAAAGATTAGAATAGTTATTGGCCAGGGCAGGGAGCAAGAAAGCCACTAGGCAGCCAGTGGTGAGCTCAGTCAGTGTGAGTTGAGTATAGGTGAAGCAGGGATGGTTGAGCTTTGGGATGCACGGAATGTGAGCACAGCCATGAGGTGGTTGATCACACCTTAGTGCTGAGTATTCAAAGCTGCCTCTAGACACAGGTTCACAGATCTGGGGGCCGGGTAGAGATTCCTTTCCACCCTAGCAATGCTTGTTGAGTCCATGGAACTTCCAGTCTACCAGCAAGTCCTACAGGGTGGATACTGGGTCATAACTCCGAGGCCAACAATCAGAACATGCAAGTACAGGCTCTGAAAAGAAAGCGGTGTGTTCATAGTGTGTGTCTGTGGGAAGGATTAAAAAACCCATAAATCTGTGCAAGTTAATGAAGACAGATGGTTGGCACAGTGGATTGGAGAAGAAATCAGGGTCTTCCCTGACCTGCCTGGGACTCCGGCTAACCTGAGTTTCCTGGTGCTCTCCCCACCCTCTCCCTCTCTTCATCTCTGAGATGAGCTGGAGAGCAAAAGCAACAGTTCCCAAGCTGCCAAAGTCCACCTTGGCGGTCCAGCCCCTGGATGGAGGAGAAGAGACTCGCAGGAGCATCCTGGATAAAGGGAGCCAGCAAATTGCAAAGATGGTTTTGCTGCGAGTCCATCTTGCTTAAAAAATGCAAACTTGCTGCTTCAGGGTTCAAAAGAAGGGGCTCCTGCAAGCTCACCTTGATTTGCAATTGGGATTGAATTTAGGCGGAAGCACTGGATTCTACTAGCGGGCTGTTTGCTTTTGCAGGAGCCAAAGGAAGGGGAGAATTGCCACCTCTGGGCCCTGGCACCCCCTTCCTTGGAGCACCCGGTAACAGAGCTGTCTAGACGGGGGTCCTCCACCTCTGGGATCCAACACCTGAGCCAATAGGAACAATAGGGATAAAGTGCGTGATAAATGTCATGCACATGAGTCGTCCCCAAACCATCCCTTCTCCCCCAGCCACCGGTCTGAAAACTGTTATCCACGAAACCAGTCCCTGGTGTCAAAAATGTTGAGGACCTTTGGTCTAGACTGTTAAGTCAAATAAGGACCAGTAAGTAGCCTTCCAGCTGTAATGGCAGTTTTCACATCTGGAACATCCTCACGCCTCTTTCCTCTGATGCTTGGACAACGTGGCACTGTAGAGCAGGTGTTCTTCTCAAAACCATCTCTCCACCCATCATCCCTGGAGCCAGGAGAGTCTTTTCCTTCTAGTCTGGGCCTTGACTGCATAGAATCCACTCTCAACCTTTCCTTCTTTCCTTGTGGGGAAATAGAGGCCAGTAAACAAGCCCATTATGACCCCAAGTCTGAGCCCCACTTTGAGATGAGATGAAAAGGTCTCCTGGAGTTGGGTGGGGACCATCCTCTAATCAGGGCTAAAGCCTTCGTGGAGGAGAATGCTTATATTCAAGTAGCCTGGGTTGATGAATTTGGGTTCAACAGTATGTGAGCTTTGACCTGCAGGGAACTTGACACCTCCATAACACCCTTAGTCTTCTAAAAAACAAAAAAGAAAAAAATGCTTATTTTATGGGCATGAAGTGTAGCAACTAAATGATGCCACTTGCTGAGACAGAGGAGACTGGAGAGGGGTGTTGGAAGAATCAAGATCCGTTTTGATGTCTGAACCCCTTTTGAAGCTTACCTTTCCAAAAGTACTAACAGACATCACGCATTGCCCAGAGGCTTCTCCATGAACTTCATGCTGCAAAATGTTGACTGAACCCAGACAGGAAGACTGAGCTCAGTGCTATAGGGCCACTATGTAGGTGACACCGATCCCTTACACAGCAGTCTCATTTATCTCAGTGCCTTAACAGTCAGATTTGTATACGTGACTGGGTCAAGGGTAGGGACTCCAGCTTTCCCCTGATCCCACGTGGACCAGTGCTTGGCACAGAGCAGAGAAAGGCATGGCAATCCACTCAGTATTCTTGCCTGGAGAATCCCATGAACAGAGGATCCTAGTAGGCTGCAGTCCCTGAGTTGCAAAGAGTTAGACGCGACTAAAGCAACTTAGCGTACAGGCACAATGAGGCGACATGAAGGTGTGTTCCTCCCCAGGTCTCCCTCCAAGGGAGAAGTCTTGGTTGAGCCTTAAAGTTGTGTGAGGTCTTCTCAATATTGAAAGTGCTAATCTGGGGGACCCTCACCTGAAATCTCCACGAATGCTTGTAGAGGAAGCAACCTGACCCTAGACCTCATAATTACCCCTGGAGGGTGCACTCACATTTGCAAGTGCTGGAGGTCATTGTGAAAGTGTATTGGTGAACTGGGATACCATTTAGCTACAGCTTTGTTTAAAGAAAAATGCATCTAACTAGAAGGGAGTAAAGACAGACCCTGGAAAACCAAGTAACTGAGAGACTAGTTGCAATAACCACCTTTTGAAGAAGGATATATAAAAGCTTTGTGACTTGGTGCATAGAGGAAGAGGGTTTCCTAACCATCTAAGCCCGCAAGTATGGGCGACTTCTCTGGGCATCTAATGCCCAGGACACCATGCTTCCACTGCAGGGTCACAGGTTTGAACCATGGTTGGGAACTAAAATCCTGCATGCCTGTAGCCAAAAGAAAGACTGCAAGTATAGCTTAATGTTATTATATATAATGTTGTATATATACATATCTCTTTTGCCCCAATATGATGCAACATGTTTAGTCATCTGTCTTTGAAGACAAATTTCCAAATTTGTCAATTTTCCAATTAACACTGACTCAGCAGAATGTCCTGCCCATAAAACTGGTCATTTTCTGAGTCTTTAGCCCATCAAAGTCCCACTCTTAAAAGAAAGCTGCATTGTTTATTAAGTCATATCCCTGATATCCTGTCCCTTCCTGGGACCTAATGTATTCTATAAATGCCAAAATTTATTTCAGAGTTCTCAAACTGAAGTGTACTCATAGGGACCGACACATAAGGCAGATGAAATGGGCAATGTGGGGCTTGGCCAGGAGTACACCTGTCTTCGACCAGAGCTGGGCTCCCTCAATACCTCTGAGATCGTGTGGGAATACAGACCCATTGTTGCGAGTTCATCACTCTTGAAGAGGAACTAGAGGGACTTTTCCTGGTGGTCCAGTTAAGAATCCACTTGCCAATTCAGGGGACATGGGTTCGAGCCCTGGTCTGGGAAGATCCCACATGCCGTGGGGCAACTAAGCCTGTGTGCCCTAGGAGTCTATTCTCTGCAACAAGAGGAACCAGCACAATCAGAAGCCCAACAGCAGCAACAAAGACCCAGCACAGCCGATAGAAGTTTCTTTAAAAAGGAAAAAAGGGGGAGCTAGAGATGGATTTTGTGTAAATGTCAGGTTCCTTCAGATCTCTGGAACCTAACAGATGCTTCTCCTGCAGGTTGGATATGTTCTGCTGGTGGGGCAACCTCTTGACCTTGTCTGGCTACTAGCCCTGGCAGGCATATTGGGGGTGCCCTCTATCTCCCCATCTGTGAAGCAGGATAGTTTTAATTATGCACATGAGTGTGTGGCCCGTAGGATGGACATGCAAAGGAGCAACTAAAACTGCATACTTCCTTCGAGCCCAGGCTTTGAGCGGCAATCTTAAAGGTCAGTTTGTCTTAGTTCATGATATCCCACCCTACTTACTTTACAACTGCATTGATTTGCCTTTTTCTGCCCATATATCCTTGAGCGGGTAATCTGTAGATTTCAAGTGGGTTGAAGACCCCTCCATGCCCTGTAGAAGCGGACACTGATAACTATACCCCTCAGCACTTTCATGCACGTGTTCTAGTGGTCACTGGTGGGGCCCCCTGAGACAAGAGGCTCACATCTAAGGAACGGCTAGATCCCGAGGGTGAGCAGAATAAGACAACAGGACAGCCTGCAGATGGCTGGAGGCTTCATGGGAGTTCATATCCTAAGCACTTAATGTCTTGCGCACTGGTAGGTCCTTTACATGAATTCTGGGTCTCTGTAGCCCTAGGTTCTTGACTACATACCCATTTTAAAGATGAAGTGCTAAGTCTCAGAAGTTATGTAACTGGAGTTACAAATGACCCCACCTTGTTTTATAGCCAGTCAATGGCAGGGTCAGGACGAGGAAGGTGTCAGGATGCTTAGTCTGGGGAGGTACTTAAGTTCTGCCCCAAGGTGGACTTCCAAATCCCTCCAGAAACCCAACTTGCCTGCCCATTCACCACACATGAGACTCCTCCACCTTCTCCCCTTACAACATACAATGTGCTACCCTGTGGACCGAGACCCAGTAAAGAAGGCAGTCACACGTTCTGTGCTCCCAACACGGCGGCCTTCTAGCATCTGCCAGACCCTGGTCCTTGGCTGCTTACATGTAAGGGAAGTAAGCGCCCATTGGCTTCAAAATAGCGAGGGGGCACTGAGTTCAGCTGTCAACCCTAGAGGTATGAGCCCAGGAGAGCGTAGTGTCTCCTTCCCATCTGTGGGCCTCCCTCAAAGAATTCCAGGCAGAAGAGAACAATGTTGAAAAGGCACACAGGTGGGCATTTGAATCACAAAATAGAGAGGCTTGAACTTCTAGGCTTCAAGTCTTGATTCTGTGTCTAAACAACCTTTCAGCATCTGTCCCTCTTGCTGATTGTATTTCATCTTAATTTCAAATATGCCTATGATTTAGCCCAGCCCGTCCTTTCATACCAGGGTCTCAAGTAAACAACCAGCCAATAGGCAAACTGCTCCAGGATCAGGTGGCTGCCTTAGTCCAATCAGCTAAGAGTCACATGGTACAAAAATGACCTGATTGGTGGGGGCTGGGATCTGAGTAGTTTCGGTTCCCAGGGGCTGTGGGTAGACAGGGTGACAGATACCCACCTGGTATCTTATAAAAGGGCAGTGTCTGTTGGGGGTATAGTATCTGGAAACAACTAAGGCTGTCTTTCTAGCACTTGACTAAAAAGTGAATCGGCAAATCTGCAGTCTTCTAACTAGGAAAATCTGCCTGCCCCATTCCTCATACTTGGGAGGTGTATAGCTTGGCCTTAATCCTCATGTCTGACCCCTGAGTTAGATCATTACACACGGCAAACTCAAAAGCAGAACAGTTAGAAATGCTCTACGTGGACATAACAATCCCAGGTCAGCATTGTCTGTGGGTGTTTATGATAGAAGCTGGGCACCAGCTTACCTCTGTTCATAATACATAACGACCGAATAAGCACATGTCCTACCATCAATAAGCAATTTGTCACCTTCTCTGGATCTGGCTTTCGCCTAGCCTAGAAGGTGCTCGCTCTTGGTGAATGCTCCATGTGAACTTGGAGGAAGGTGTTAGCACTGTTGAATACCTTTTCCATTAGATGTAGCTGATAGGTGCTTTTTAGTTCAGCTGTCTTACTGATTTCCCTGCCCTGCCGGGCCTGTCAATCAGATAGAAGGGTGTTAATATTCAACAATAAAGAACTGCAAAGAGAAGGGTGTTAATATTCAACAGTAAAGAACTGCAAAGAGAAATGGATAAGTCCACGTCTTTCACATTTTGACATTACATATCTACACACAAACTGTTAGAGTCGACCCCTTAATCGTGCTGTGCTCTTCTTAATCCTTGATAACTTCCTCAGAGTCTTTCTCTTTGAAAGAGTTGCTCCAGCTCATACTGTCAACATGGTATATCTTCATCTAATTACTTTTCATCTTAATACGAAAAATGAGTTTCTTGCAGACAACATGATTGAGTGGCTTGCCTAAAAACATGTTTGAAACCTAAGTACATGGACTATGGCTCACTCACTTCAGTGGCGCATAATAGGCTGTAGCTAACCCATCCATCCACCAAACTAGAAAGTTCCCACTTCAGGGGTCCCCAAACAATACTGAATAAACATTGTCACAAGTATGTCTTTGTGAACTGGTGCTTTCATTACTGTGGGATGGAATCCCAGGAGTGGGATTGTAGACTGTGTTGCACATAAAATAAGTCTTACCGTTGCCAAGTTGCCTTCCAAACAGGACAATATACGCTCTGCTGCAAACAGTACTGTCTTCATCGGAGCCAAAGGCAGAATAACTGGGCAATCGTCCAGGAAGTTGGAATCCTTTTGATAAGGTATCTGGAACATTCAAACCAATACTGTCATCTTGTAGCAAGCTCTTCAAATTTCAGTTAATTGCTCCAACACAATCCCTCCTGCCCTATCGATGCATCCTGAGCCAATGGCTAAATACTTCTCAGGCACATAAATGCAAATATGCCAAGACTGTGTCCAAGCAGAATTCCTTACAAGATATGTTTGGATGAGCCTTATTTTATGGGAGGAGAAAAACTTGAATTTGGTTAAATATTTAGACTCCTATTACCTGAGTAAGTTAGTTCAGGTGATGGTTAAAGATGGAGTTCAGCCAACGGTTAATGCTTGTTCTCTCTAGCCCATCCTATACCCTCTCAATAGATGGGCATCTAGAAACTGCAGTCTGCTAGGGAAGCTGTTTGAATGGGCTATAACCAAGGTGTTAAACCAAATAGTTTGTGGCTTTGGAATGTGGGGCAGGATTTTGCACAACAGCTTTATCTCTCGCTCTGCTCACCACTAATAGGTCATTAACTTATCTGGGCTATGAATGCATCCCCATCGCATATGTCTATCAAACCATAAACCCACAGCCACCCTGGCGGACTGCATGGGCAATGCTGTAGAGACCTCTGTCTTGAAGCCAAGTGCTTTATATAACTCCACGGCGGTGGCCCCAACCAACTTGCTTTTCAACAGCTCTGTGTGGCACCTTTGCCTGTCTCTTGGTGACAAGCCAGGACCTTCTTCAGGCATTTTCTCAGCAGGTTAATCAAATGGCATCAGTGGGAATGTTTACAGCCTGCCGCCACTTAGGGAGCTTTATCAGGGTCCTTTTAATATCAGCCCGCAACCCAAGGCTGATAACAGAACAGGAGGGAGGCGCAGGGGATGGACAGCTTCGGGAGAGAGCTGGTGAAGACCAAAAAACAAGATGTCAATTTAATCTGAAAAGACCTCCCATAGAGTCCCTGCAGTAGGGTGGCAGTTCGGTCTGGAAATTCTTTGCAGGGGGTGACATATCTCTAGTTCCAGACTCTTGGCCTCTAGACCTGTAGGTCTGTTCAACACTGGAGCACCAACCATGTACCAGGTTGTGTTTCTATGGTAATAAGATGCTGTCCTTTCTACTTATTCACAAGTGTTGAGCTAAGATCTAAGCCTGAGTACTACTATTCCTGCCTCTGAACAATTTCCTTTCTTGGCCATTCTTGACCCCATTTGACAGTGGGTATGTTTTGAATGCCGTTTATATTTATGACCTAACAAGATATGAAGGGTTGGAAAGCAGTTTGAACCATACCATCACAAGGAATTTGACTATATCTGAGTTTTACCCACATTTGGGAAGAATAGAATAAAAGCATTACAGCGAGAAACCTAAAGGCAAAGATAAAACTTGAGGGGCTCCAGCGAAAGAAACCAAGAGGGAGGGCCCTCTCTGAAGTTCACACTTGCTGCCTTCACTGAAAAACACACCCTTTGTACCTTTCAAAGAGCTAACATCTACCAATTTGTTATGGGTAGTCTCCTGCCAGCCTAGTATGGAGGTTTGCTATCTGAGGCATTTTGTGCTAAAATAGGCAACATGCAATTACCTGACTACAGATGAACCACAATTTTAATCCCAGGCAGATCTCCTGGCTCTAATCCCGCGCAGACTTCAGTGTCGCCGTGGGCATCCACTGTTGTAAAGGCAGCCTTGGTACCTAAGCAAGCTGAATGTTACCTTTGGCCCTCTAGAACTGCATGCCGCATCAAAATTCAGCAGATGTTCTGAAGTCTGTGTTAGAGCATCTATCGAAAGAGCCTGTAGTGTCAGGTCTAGGCTAGACACACACGAGAGTGAAACATACACAGCGTCTTAATCACCAAGTTGCCAAGTCTCCCCCTGTCCACCTGAGCACTTTTCAACGGTCTGCTGAATTTGTGACCCCCAGGTGCTTACTCTATGAGCTGATCTGCCTCAGTCCCTCCAGGTAGGTGACGGGATCCTTGTTTTCCAAGTGAAGTTCATAAGGATGACCCCCAAGTAAGATGGTGAAATTCAAACTGGGGTGTATGAAGTCTGCTTCTCTTTACCAGCCACCTCCAGCTCCCACAGGTGGCAACTACGTAGTCAAAATGAGTAAAGAGTTGACAACTGGATCAAGGGCACAGACTAGCTAGGCAATGGACATTAAAATATGACCTGGGAGGGGGTTCTGGGAGCAGGGAAAGGGCTGAGGTCCCTCAGTGTAAGTTCTTAGATTCTGGCTTCTGCATCACACTCTTCCTCTTGCCTGGTG
This sequence comes from Procapra przewalskii, assembly GCA_006410515.1. Taxonomy (NCBI): domain Eukaryota; kingdom Metazoa; phylum Chordata; class Mammalia; order Artiodactyla; family Bovidae; genus Procapra; species Procapra przewalskii. Next base: position 1,318,714 of record SJYF01000797.1, on the reverse strand, counting down.
TTGGAGCATCTGGCTGAAAGCCCATCTAGAGAATAGACGTAATCTTCAGAGGGTGCCAGTCTCTGCTGGGAGTGGAGGGCTGAGTGTATGGCTGAAGCCAGTGGCTGCAGAGTGGTTATCTGACCACCTGACCCTTGTTTTCCCAACAGCGAGGTCTGAAGACCTCACTGAGTGGATCAATCCACTTTCTGTCTTTGCAGGCAGTAGTCTTGGCTTTCCCCTCTTCCATCTGGATGTACCACATACTTTTCCAGGGATTTCTCATTCTATATTGAGTTTCTTATCCTTGTGAGGTGAGTAAAAACTCTTCAATTCCTTTGGGATTCGGGGAAAGAAAAGAGAAAATGGCTACCCCTTTAACAATCAATCTGAAACACTTACCTGGCAGTTCCAACAGCTAACTTGCCTGTTTATTCACTTCCTTTGAGGTGTGTGTCTCCCAAGACAGCAGTTCCCAGGAGGAAATTTGCCTGTGAGTTCAGTTGACTGGTCTTGTTCCTGGACCAGCTTGTTTCCAGGAAATAAGCTGAGATGGAGTTATAGGCACGAAAGGCTTATTGGAGAGTTACACTGAAGGGGAAAGGGGAGAAGCAGGGTTGGACCCAAGGAACCAATGGCCCATGACCCCTACCTGGTCAAAGGAAGTGAATAAACAGGCAAGTTAGCTGTTGGAACTGCCAGGTAAGTGCTTCAGATTGTTAAAAGGGTAACCATTTTCTTTGGCCATCCAGTGGGATGCTCTGGACCCAAGACTGCCCAGTAGAGCTTTGCATTAAGCTGACTGTTACACCATTTCCAGGCATCTCTACACACTTCCCCTGTATGTCTGGAGAAGAGCTGCCATGTTTAACAGTCCTTCACTCCTTCAAAATCTGAAAACATCCGCTTTGAAGATGCTGTCTCAATGATACTAGGGTTGCTGGGCTTAGCGAAAATTCAGAATTCCTAACGGATCTTAAATTTCAGATAGGTGCTTTCCAATCTAAGTGTCCCAGATATTTCCTAGGATGCTGTTTTTAATCTGGCAACTTGGCAGTACGGAGAAAGTAAGACTCTAATGTTCTAGGAGTTATGAGAGAGCCTGCATTTCAACTAGGGCAATGTGCTTGACTCCTGTTGAATTTAAAGGTTTGAAGTCTCTCCCACCTAATGCTTGGAATGCTTTCTTGGTGTAAGTTTTTGACCTATCCTTAAGTTAATCTTGACGAAAGAAAGATAAAAGCTAAGACTATTTACATAGACAATTGTAGTCTTATTCTAGTTCGACTACATCATTATTAGAGCTATATCAAGTCACTAAAATATTGGATATCCATTCTGGTATATTCCCACCAAAATCCTCTCCCAGGTGATATGAATCTATGCACCTATGCTCTGATTCTTGCCTCATCCAAATATACTAACAAGTTTCTTCTGCAGAGACAGTCCTGTCTTTGGCTCATGTTTCTCAGAACTATTACGGTAGCTTACAGTGCATCAGAATTATTCAAAATTCTTACTAAGACACCATGAAGTTTTATAACAAATCTGTCTTTTGAAAATCGGTACTTTTTCTTCTCTTTGAGGCATCAAAGAGAAGGTGCTTGAAGATGACACCATTGGGGGTTTGTATTAGTCAACACCAGGAGGCTCTCATTATTAAAACAAATGCTTATAGCTGTATTTTCCTCTGGTTTGGTAGCTAACCAGTATTTGATAACCAAATCAAAAGAGCGTAATCCCATAGCTTACTATGATACTGAGGGTAACCGAAGTCTTCTGGCCACGTGGCACAGCAGGCAGGATCCTAGTTCCCTGACCAGGGATTGAAACCTCACTCTCTGTATTGGAAGTGTGGAGTCTTAACCCCTGGACCATCATGGATGTCCAGGCTAACCTTAGTCTTGATAACTGCATGGTTATGTGAGATGTTAAAGGGAAGCCGAGTGAAGGTCTAAAGGAGCTCTACCACTCTGCTCTTCAGTTAAATTTTCTCAAAAAGCTAAAGTGGGGAGTTGGAGAGGATGTGACTGACTGAGAATTCCCTTAACTTGGGTCTCTGCTCAGAATACTGCTTGTCCCAGAAAGCTGGCCTAGTGACCCCTGACATTCAGATGCTGAGCAAAAATTTAGGCAGAAATGGAATATCTGCACAGTATCAAAACTTATTTCCCCCCAATATTAATTACAAAGGGATGATTTATGATAGAGAATTCAGGAAGATACCACTTTAACCAACTAGTCATAGTTAACATCACCAGCAATAACTGTCCCATTATGTGCCTCCTGATAGGTTGCACTGAGGAGGTTATAGCATCACTTCTGTAGTCTTAACGCCAAAATTGCATCACCTTGCTCAGACAAGCCCTTGGAGGGCGTTAGCAAAGTAACGGACCAGAACGCTAAAGAACCAAGGTCACAAAGTAAGGAAAGACTGAGAAACTACCGAAGATTGGAGGAGGTGGAGACAGGACAATGAGAGGCAACGTGGCACCCTGGACTGAATCCTGGCACTATTAAAAGAGCACCAGGAAGGGGGCTTCCCTGGTGACGCAAACAGCACAGATTCCGCCTGCAATATGGGAGACCTGGGTTTGATCCCTGGGTTGTGGAAGATCCCCTGGAGGAGGACATGGCAACCTACCCCAGAATTCTTGGTCTGGAGAATCCCCATGAACAGAGGAGCCCGGCAGGCTGCAGTCCATGGGGTCACAGAGTTGGGCATGACTGGTCGACTGAGCACATGAGGGAAGCATCGTGACCATGGGTCACAAGCCAGCCCGTTAGCTCTGAGGACAGGAGGCAAGATGTGCTTGTGCTGGAACATTTGGAGCTCTCTAACAAGGGAAATCATGAGGACGTTTCCAGTGTGACAACAAGCAACTTAAGGAAGCCAAGCTAGGATGGCCCTCAAGCAAACTTCTGTTTGAACCCTCTGAATTTGGCAGCTGGAAAACCAGGCTCAAGGGGGCCAGCCAAGGTCAAAAGCACCACCAGCTGAAATCTTCCTTCTACAGATATCTCTTCAGTTATCACCCTTTGGTCTCCATAGTCATCCCACTGTATGAAACTTTACCTTCTTTCAAGATGCGAGGCCTCCTAAGGGCAGGCTTGCCCCCACTTCACATTTACTTAGCTCTGTCTCCTTCACAGACCTTCATCTCATTCCCAGTCCATGTCCAAGGCCCCAGGCCTGCATCCTTGGTGAATGAAGCTTCATGGGATATTAAACCTCCCTGGAAAGATTGGGCTTCCCTAGTGGCTCAGACAGTAAAGAATACACTTGCATTGCAGGAAACCAGGGTTTGATCCCTAGGTTGGAAAGATCCCCTGGCAAAGGGAATGGCTACCAGTATTCTTTCCTGGAAAACCTCATGGACAGAGTAGGCTGGTGGGTTACAGTCTATGGGGTCACAAAGAGTCAGACACGACTGAGCAACTAAGCATACGTGGAAAGAAGACTCTGGGTTCCATCTCTCCCTGTGCAAGCCATCTGTATTAGCTTATTCTTTGCTCTCAAAATAGAGATCAGATCACAAACTGAATAAGAACACCATGGTCTGATGCGAGTTTAAGGAAAATGCCATTTGGTGCTCCAGCTCGGCATTGAATTTGTCCTAATATTTTCGACTCATGGCCCTTTTCATAGTGCTTTGCCTTATCACCTGTTCAGGGCACCGAACTTCCTTTGAAGCTTCATGAGAGGACCGAGTATTTGACAAAATCTGATCCTACATCCCAGTCTAATACCATGAGGTTTGCATGCTGCCATCTTGGACTCTTCATAGCTAGGAAATTGAAGCCTAGACATCAGACATCTACCTGGAATCTGAAGTTCTCTGTAAAGACACTCATTTCTATCACCCTGCAGGGACTCTCCTGATTTATTAAAAAACTTAATGTCAGCACTGAGACTTGAGCTTGACTTTTGCATGATAACTATTTGTTCAGTTTAAGCTTTGTTATGTCCCAGGCTCACCAGGTCATGGATATTTTGCCTTCTTGGCGCGTATTAGTGGGAAATGGACACCTGCCACAGGCAAAATCCCAAACTAACAAATCTGAAGGGCAGGCACACAGTGCCAAGGGGCCTGTAAGCATGAGATCTGACCCCGTGAGAATTCAGAAGTATGAGGAGGTACCCTTGATCTGCCACAGAAGGATGGGACAGACTTAACCAGCAGATGGTGCAAAGGGAGGTCTTTAGACAGAACAGGCCGGGCTGGAAGGTGGAATGTGTAGAGAGCATGGGTGGGTGAAGCCCGCCGGATGAGGCCAGAAAAACAGATGACAGAAGTGGCGGTAGCAGTAGGGTGTAGACAGCAGACAACATCTGGGGGTGAAGTCACAGACCTGACTCAGGGTCAGGGAAGTTCTGTGGAGTCGACAGCTCCTCCAATAGGAGGGTCTTGCCAACGAGAAATTCTTGGGCGATGTTCATCACCTCCATCCCACCCCTGCTCAAGTTCTAACTCAACCTGGCTCTCAAGAGTTTGGTCTGTATCTTAAACTGACCTTAATTCCCTAATGGATGGCTATGAAACCCCCATGACAGGGAGGGATGTTTTAATATTTCACCTCTTAGGGCTAATGGTTTGAACACACAGCCTGACTTAATTCTAGGCACCACTGAGTTTCTTAAAGCAGATTAAGAGTGGGGAGAGGCTGATCGGATTACTGAGGCCCTGGCCCCCCACCCACCACCCCTGCCCCGGGGCCCAGTGTAAACGTCCATGATGTTCTTTAGGCTGCTCATTTTAAAACAATTCCAACAATGTGGTTTCTATTTCTCTCCTAATAGACCATTTTTTGCAGTATTTCACATCTGCGTCTGAGATGTTTTTCCAGCTTCAGTTTTCTCACGTTAAATCTCTCCGGTCAAATTGGGTAGACCAAACTTTCTTCCATTTGTGTTCCTTAACCAAGAACTTCCTGAAACACACCAAGGGTCAGCTGGTACAGTTCTTGGTACAGACTGGACTGTGTCTTAGCTCTTATAAGGTTACTTCCTTGGAGACTCATGATAACCTTAGGGTGGGGTGTTTAATGATTTTTATAGATGTAAACATACTCATAAGCTAAATCACTCAACCAGAGGTACGAAGGAGTTCATCTTACAGTCTCTGAACTTCTAATTAGATTCTCTATCTACCCACAGGCCCCTAAACGTAACCAGTTCATGTCGATATGGGTGAATTTACTTTCCAGTCATCGACTGTTCTACCAAACCTTCTGTCTGGTGACCATGAGTGTTTACTCAGTATGTTTCTTATAAATCCAAATTTGGACATATTTTTATGGCTTGTGAAACTAAAAGCTATGGAAACACACACTCCAGTCCAGTACCATGGACCAAACCTGCAGGGGATCAGAAGTGGCCAAGCGCGGGAGATGGCCAGCTATTTCTTCATACTTTGGCGAGCACTTCCATTATATCGCTGTACTCTTGGCTCTGCTTGAAAAACATTCAAAATGTGTAGAATAAAGTAAAATACACTGAAGTTAGTGTAAGTGAACCACGTGTAAATGGTGCTATAGACACTGTCAACAAACACGCTTCTAACCTTCCTGTTAAAAAGTGAAGCATTGTCTATGGAGTCGCTTACTAAGTACAAGTTAAAATTAAGCCCGCTCAGAAGGAGCAAGGGCATCCTGATGCCAAGGATCAAGACCCACAAGACAGCCCAACATTGGTTATAACCACAGCATGGTATGCATTGAGCTGGTGTTTTGTCTAATCCAGAAGACACGAGGTCAGTTTTAATGCCTCCATTTTACATTGGAGAAACTTAAACTCAAGAGCTTCTGAGCGCTCAGTGGGAAATGCAGAGGCAGCACTGAGTGCCAGGTCCCCTGCACTCCAAGCCATGCTCTTATTTGATGCTGCCTCCCTTGTCTTTGCTGAGTTGGCTTCCTGTAAGCGACAGTAAGGGTTCTTCTCAGCATAAGAACTTCTGGAAGGAAGGTCCTCCTGGAAACGGAGATGAGTCAAGAATGAGTCCAAGATGAGCCCACTGTAGTCTAGAGTAAGCAAGTGGCCAAGCCCAAACCTTGGGAACATGGGTGAAACTCTCCTCCTCCAGGCAGTCCTTGAGTTTCTCAGGCACGGGCTTCGGATCACAAGGTAGAATTTAAGGTGGTGACCCCAAGCCCAAGATCGGAGTTTGTGGCTGGTGTCCTAAGGGCAAGGGGCTTACCCTAGGGGCTGAGTGGTAAAGAACCTGCCTGCCTGCCAATGCAGGAGGTGTGGCTTCGATCCCTGGGTGGGGAAGATACCCTGGAGAAGGAAATGGCAACCCGCTCTAATATTTTTGCCTGGGAAATCTCATGGACAGAAGAGCCTGGCAGGTCAGTCTGTGGGGTTGCAAAAGACTTGGGCAAAACACAGTGACTGAACATGATGTGTAATCTTTGACTTCTCGCATCCAGTATAATATCTGTGAACTTAATGTTAGTGTTTTGGTGGCAGTTCCTCTTAAAGGGTGGGGTTTAAATGTGCTTCCTCTTAAAACTCAAAAAACCACACCTTCTTTCTTTTTAAATTTATTTTTTAATTGAAGGAGGCATGGTTTTCTGCTTTGCTGTTTTCTGCCAAATATCAGCCATACCTATGGCTGATTCATATGGATATTTGGCACATGTCCTTTCTATTTATACAACTCATGTATGCCAAATAGTTCAATAACATGGAACGCTGATCTCAGACTCCTCATTCTTGAGGCAACCACTGCTAAAAGCTGAAATGCATCTTATACACTGTGCACACCTGGCTGCCATCAATGGCAGCTTTAGCCAAACGCCATCATGTCTTTCCTAAATTCTTCAAGAGCACTAGCGTTCCACAAAACTGGGAGCCAGCGTTGCTATTCCTAATACAGCAATGAGCAAAGTAAAATCCAAATGAAACGGAGCAGGACCCCGTGGTCTTCACCCCCTGACCTCCACCTGCCTTTTGTCTGTGTGAGAACTTTAGCCAAGGAATAAGTTGACTCAGAAGTGAGAAAATGCAGAACTAAAGGAAAATAGTCAAAGGAGACCACGTGATAGTCTTCTAAGCGCAGTCAAGGACCTTTAGTTCCTTCTCAAGGGTCGCAGATGTTGGACTGAGCCATACCCTCTACTCTGGAGTATCTTAGATACTGAAACCCCCACCAGCGGGGAGATGATAGCTTTGCAATGGCCAGACTGTAGCTGTGACGTAAGCAGCCACAATCTCGAGAACTGGCCTCAAGAAATGGAAACAAGCTGACGCTGGAAAAGTAACTGCCTGCAGCCCCCAGGGTGGTCAGACCACAGTGCCCAGTCTCAGGATGGCTGTCAGAGCTGACCGTGCTGTTTCTGTGTGCAGTCCCTCCCTCTGTCTATGAAAGCTCTGGCCTCCTGATTGTCAGGGAGTTGGGGGAGGGGAGGCAGCCTTTGGGCAGCTGTCTGTCCTCCCCCTAGGTTGCCAGCATGCAAAATTAAGCAAACTTTTCTTTTTTGACATCCCTCCCACCTCCCTTCCCACTCCACCCCTCTAGACTTTTACTGAGCCCCAGTTGAAGTTCTCTGAATCAAACAGCAAATTCCCTATCCCAAATAAAGCAAGCTTTTCTTTCCACCAGCCTAGCCTCCTTTTTGTGTGTTGAGGGGTGAGCAGCCAGATCTGGGTTCAGTAACAGAACGCTTCTGTCCTGTCACCTTAGGTGTGAATGCTATGGAGCTTCCCCAGTGGCTCCGTCGGGAAAGAACCCTTCTGCCAGTGCAGGAGGCACAAGAAATGAGGGGAAGATCCCCTGGAAGAGGAAGTGGCAACCCACTCCAGTATTCTTGCCTGGAAAATCCCATGGACAGAGGAGCCTGGTAGGGTACAGTCTATGGGGTTGCAAAGAGGCGGACACAACTGAGCGCACACACACATGAACACTATGTAGATCTGCAGATGTTGAAAGCCCAAACCTGAAGTTTCCTGATGCGAGAACACGTGAAATGGCTACTTCAGTGCCTTGAGGTGCCAACTAATACAGGGCGACGGGAGGAACTGCTGAGAGCAGGGGCTTTAGTCAAACCAGTGTTCAAGTCTTAGCTCTGGCTTGACTAGCTATACGATGCAATGTAAATATCGTGAAACTTTGATCCATCTTCCTCTCTTCCCTCACCCTCTTAAAAAAAAAACTAATCCTTTGCAGAGCTGTTAGAAATAAGTATGAATGCATGAATGCAGGGAAGCTAGTATGTTTATACAAATGGTAACTATAGTTAATAAAAGGAGATGTGCTCTCCCTAGGACCTCTGGGAGTTTGAGAAGCCCAAGCTTGGGTGGTGTTGCTAAGCAACACATCTCCATCTTGAGGATCTTGGTTGCCAAGGGCTCTCAGAGCTGGACCAATCCAACGCCCCGCTGATAGAGGGCAGAAGCAGCTGCCTTGTTTCTGGGGCAGGGGCTGTGCAGAGAGGAAGTAGGGGTGGGAGCCCAGATGCCTGGCCCTGCAGCTGTGTGCCATTACCCACGGCACTTTGGGTAAGAGCAGGCCTAACGCTGGCCACTTGTCCATATAGTTTTATTGCTTTAATCCCACCATACTGGCCAAGGCCAGGCCATGATAATATATTTAAGTAATGAGGCATGACAGCTAGGGCCTGCTGCGATGATTGGAACACACCTAGCAGGGTGTGAGAAGGTCCAAAGGTGAGAGTCTTAATCCCCTGGAAACGGCTGCAACTTCGAGATGGTAAATGAACACAGGATGTTTAGACCCTGAGCAGGGCCAATAGCCAGTCGGAAACTCCGCTTGGGCCCAGGTAAACATATGCGTCCAAAAGCATGAGAATGAAGGGGTCTTTCAGGGTCAGGCGGGTGATGGGTTTTGGTCAAATACTCTGGCCAGTATTAGACGCTTAGCCATTGCATACTCGGAAATACTTGGAGGTGGATTTGCCCAAATACTTCCTCGTATTTATTAGGGAAAGGATTAAGTGTAATTCCTCAAGCTCCGTCAAAGTAATAGACATGCGTGGTAAAATTCAAAAGCTGCAGAGTTGTGTAATGAAATTCTTCTCCGAGCCTGGACTGCTGAGAGGAATATCCTAAACTCTTCCACCTACAGAAAGATCCCTTCCTATATGAGTAGGAGCTAGCTACACATTCCAGCTGTCCCTTGATCCCTTCACTTATTTCCAGGGATCATCCTACATTGATGCATAGATGTATCTTGCTTTCTAAGTGGGATCTTGTTTGGACTTTCAGTAGATAGTCATTCAGGCTATGATTTCTTAACACGCAGTGAGATGCAGTGTGTTAGCTATCTTCTGGAACGCTATGGGAGAAAAAACAACTTTAGACCTTTCTAGTTCAAATCCCTTGTTTCTGGCCCTGAAACATGGACCTTCCATACAAGCTAAAAATAGCCACAGTTGCATCTATGAAGGCAGAATGGTGGGCATTATTTTCTCTAGATACTAATTTCCTAGTTTCATAACAAGAGGATGAATATAGGCTGATGGCCACCAAACAGCTTCTTAAAGAAGCATTTGCCTCACTGAGTAGATTGGTTTGAGAACACACCTGAGAATCCATTAAAAGATGGAAGAGTCTCCTTTGAAGGAGATTCCTTTGGGTTATCACTCTTGATGAACAAAATGGAAGTGCTCTAAGTTCTAGAAGTCGACTTTCTAGCTTCCCAAAGGAGACTGAGAAATCTGATCCACTGTAGCAAAGAATGTCGCCTGGATGGTTTTGGGGAAAAGTCAGAATTGCTTCACCTAGAACAACCAAAATCCACAAGCTCTAACGTCTGAAATTCTAGGTTCAATTATTGCTGTGTGATCTTGGGCAAATGCCTAACGTCTCTGAGCCTTTTATGCCTCTTATAAAATGCCTGAGTTCTCGTGTTAATCTAGATCCTCTGAGAAGGAGATGCTAGGTCAGGATTAGACTTGCAAGGGGCTTTTCTAGGAAAAGCACCTGGGAGGAGAAACAGGCAAGCTGGAGTAACCTCAGATGTTGAGTCTACCACACACACCCCCCCCCAATGATAAAAGGGAGTGGCAGTCAACTCCTGAGCAGCCTAAGAGCTCAGCAAGGCCACCGAGGAGTCCTTGAGTCACTACAAAATGGCTCGCCCAAGTGTCCCTGCAGTGCTATCACAGGCAGGAGCAGCTCGTGGGGTGTGTGGCCTCTCTTCAACGCAGTAATAACTCTGACTTCGGCAGATGTGGTCATCTACCGACTAAGTTTCTAGTATATACAGCTTTGAAAGTCACGGTTTCGAAGTTGCTACAATACTATCATCTGAGATGTGAAGACTGAACTAGCGTTTCGTGCACTGTTGAAGTGGCACATGGTTGCAGTTAAACACACTTTTAAAAAATAATTTGCTATCTTATTTTTGTTGGTGTATAGTTGACCTACAATGTGGTGTTAGCTTCGGGTGTCCAGCAAAGTGAATCAGCTACACACATTGTTGCTGTTCAGTGGCTTAGTTGTGTCCGACTCTGCAACCCCATGGACTGCAGCATGCCAGGCTTCCCTGTCCTTCACTATCTCCTGGAGTTTGCTCAAACTCATGTCCATTGATTCAAGTGATGTTATCTAGCCATTTCATCTTCTGCTGCCCTCTTTTCTTCTTGCCCTCCATCTTTCCCAGCATCAGGATCTTTTCCATAAGTCAGCTTTTTACATCAGGTGGCCAAAGTATTGGAGCTTCAGCAATAGTCCTCCCGATAATATTCAGGCTTGATTTATTTCAGGATTGACTGACTTGGTTTCCTTGCAGTCCAGGGGACTCTCGAGTCTTTTTCAGCACCACAATTCGAAAGCATCAATTCTTTGGTGCTCTGCCTTCTTCATGGTCCAAGTCTCACATCCCTACATACTACTGGAAAAATCATAGCTTTGACTATACAGACCTTTGTTGGAGCGTCAAGTCAAGTGGGCAGTTGACTGGGTCACTTCAAATGGCTTAAGCATCATTGGACCAAAAGAGTAAACTTTGGAATGAACTGTCTCCCACCCCTCCCCCACCTTACACCTTGCAAGACCCAGCTCATGCAAGAGCAGAAGTGATAAAGGAAACAAGTACACTCAGATGGGGCAGGAAGTCCTAGCCAAAAGGTGTGCAATTATCCAGGTCTCTACACACCCTCGGGGCAGAGGGATGGCGAGGAATGAGGTAGAGCTGTTCGTCTAGGGCGAGGTTCCCATTCCAGCAACTCCTGCGATAGCTTCTGAAGCAGAAGGGCTCAGCAGAGGTCAGCCAGACTTCCCCTCCACTGTCTAGCACCCTCACTTCCTTTCATTATCCTTAGAAACCCTAAACCAGTAGCACCCAAACTTTTTGGCACCAGGGACCAGTTTTATGGAAGACACTTTTTCTATGGACCGGGGTGGGGGATGGTTTCTGGATGATTGAAATGCATTCCATTTACCGTGCACTTTATTTCTGTTATTGCATCAACTCCAGCTCAGATCGTCAGGCATTAGATCCCAGAGGTTGGGGTCCCCTGGATTAGACAGTGCCTAGCGTTATCAGCTGGGTGATCACGTTTTCCCAGGTTTAAGAACCAGGGCTGGAGGGTGGGCGGAACACACGTGCATCCTTCCCTTCAGCCGTGTGCAGGAAACACATTCATTTCCAACCTGTTGGCAATGCACTGACAGTCAGAGGAACTGCAGCTGCGGGTATGGGAAGGCTGCAGGGGAGAAACAATTTCCCAGCCCCAAGCCACTACAGAAGGAGAAATTGAACACTCACTGGTAATTGCCCTCCCGAGGCCTGTCGGGGCCTAATCTAAACAGGCACTTGGGCTGAAAGGGCAGAGACTTGGAAGCCGTGACTTCTTCCAGTGGCCGAGTTCAAGCCCGTCCCCCACGCCAGTCTTGCCATAGCTCAGTTAACGAAGTTGCTGAAGTCTGGGATCCTTTCTTGGGGCTGAGTCCCCTCTTCAATAGTTTTGTTTTTTTTCCTTAAAAGTCAAAAACTGAAATCTGGCCTTGGCTCTTGCCATGTGACCTCTGACAAGGTCTTAACTGCTTTAAACGTCAGTCTCCCATAGAACAATTGCAAAGACGAGCGAGACTGTACATGCAGGTCATAGGCCAGGCCTGACACACATCCCCCAGTAGCCTGTGTGCCTGCTCCTGAGATGAAGCAAGACCCTATGCCCTCCCTGTCCTCAGCCTGCCTTTTGTCTGGAAAAACTTTAGCCAAAGAATAAGTTGAATAAGAGAAGTGAGAAAACGCAGAACCAAAAGAAAACAGTCAAAGGAGAACAAATAATGACTTAGTCGTTAAGCATAAAGGAAAGGAGGCTCCTTTCCTCCCTTTGAAATGTTTGAAGACCTGAGATATTTTCATTTACTGTTAGTACTTGGATCTGAAGTTCTGTGTCTTTATAGGGGGTTTTCTGAGAGACTGTATTCTTGTATTTAAGGGAGTGTCTGACGAGGACTGCCAGGTCTATGTGAGTGTTTTAATTCTGTGTTCTGTGTTGTGATTTTTGATGGCCATTTTGCTTTGTCTGGCTACCATTTGGTTTAGACCTGCTGCCATTTTGTTAGAACTTGATTTTCATTCCCTGTGCCTTGAGACCAGGGCTCTGGCTCTGTTCTCAGGAACACTTATCTAGACCATCTCTAATCCCTGAGACTGAGGAAAAACGGGAAAAAGCCTTTAAAAGTTTTATTTACTCAACTGTTTTTTATAAACTAGCAAATTATACATTGTAATATCTACTTCATGACTGCTGCTAAGTTGCTTCGGTTGTGTCCGACTCTGCGTGACCCCATAGACGGCAGCCCACCAGGCTCCCCCACCCCTGGATTCTCCAGGAAAGAACAGTGGAGTGGGTAAAAACTTAGAAAATGAAGCTAGATCTTGCACTGTGTCTGTCTAAATGTCTTGGTATGTCTTTGCCTCCGGGTAATAATTTTGAGCCACAAGGGAGACCTGGGTTTGATCCCTGGGTCGGGAGGTTCCCATGGAGAAGGAAGTGGCAACCTACTCCAGTATTCTTGCCTGGAAAATCCCATGGATGAAGGAGCCTGGCAGGTTACAGTCCGTGGGGTTGCAAAGAGTCGGACACAACTGAGCAACTTCACGTAAGAATAATCAGGGAAGTTCCTTCACAAGGGCTATAGATAATATTCTGAGCCATCGCCTATGAGTTGTCTTATAGATAGTAAAACCACCACCAGATGGAAGAAATAACTACATGAAGACCAGGCTGTAGCCATGATGTGAAGTGAAAGTCCCTCAGTCGTGTCCGTCTCTCTGTGACCCCATGGACTGTACAGTCCATGGAGTTCTCCAGGCCAGAATACTGGATGGGTAGCCATTCCCTTCTCCAGGGGATCTTCCCAACCCAGGGATCAAACCCAGGTCTCCCGCATTGCAGGTGGATTCTTTACTAGCTGAGCCACAAGGGAAGCCCGTAGCCATGATGTAAGCTCCCCTAGTTTTGAGAACTGGCCTCAAGAAATGGAACAAACTGACCCTGAACCTGAGGGCTAACAGTACTGAATCAAGATGATGCTGGTCAGATGACCAATGACCAATTTCAAGATGGCCATCAGAGCCTAGGGTTGCTCTCAGCTGCGCAGTTGGCTATTGGCTGTACCTTAGGGCAGTGGTCCCCAACCTTTTTGGCACCAGGGATGGATTTTATGGAAGAAAGACCATTTTTTTCCATGAACTGGGGTAAAGGGGATGGCTTCAGGGTGACTCAAGTGCATTACACTTATTGCGCACTTTAATCTCAGGCTGCAGCTGATCTGACAGGAGGTACCAGTCTGTGGCCCAGAGGCTGGGGACTCCTGCCTTAGGAGTCAAGTGTGGTTGTTGAAAGCCTCGCCCTACCATGAGCTGAGTCACCGTAGGAAGGAGACGGCGTTCCCTGAGCCTTGGGTTGATCTGGAAGCAATACCTGCCTCACAGGACTTCTGTCTAAATAAAAAGTGTTTGACACAGAGCTGTCTGTTCTTTGAGCCCTTTAAGAACTGTCAAGACCCCAACCAGCTTCTAAAAGACAAAAACTCAGGAGTTGAGTCTGACCTGTTTAACTTGACGGCTGCTGCTGCTAAGTCGCTTCAGTCATGTCCAACTCTGTGTGACCCCGTAGACGGCAGCCCACCAGGCTCCCCCATCCCTAGGATTCTCTAGTGGGGTGCCATTTCCTTCTCCAATGCATGAAAGTGAGAAGTGAAAGTGAAGTCACTCAGTCGTGTCCGACTCTTAGCGACCTCATGGACTGCAGCCTACCAGGCTCCTCCGTCCATGGGATTTTCCAGGCAAGAGTACTGGAGTGGGGTGCCATCGCCTTCTGCATTTGACTTGACTAGAGAGAGATTAAGCCATAAACCTAGATTTGGCTCGGTGTTTCCTTTTAAATCTTTTCCTCACGCTCAGAACTTGTGCTAAGATCCCATGGCCTCTTCACCTAGCATCATGGAAGGTGGCTGGTGAGGGGCAAGAAGGAGATCTAGTAACTGGGTACTCTTGTGTTTCTTGCCAGTGCATGTAAAATAGGGAGGAGGTATGTTACTTGTACTCGGTTCATCTAGGAATGATTGTCAAACCTAAAACAATGGCTTAACCAAATGTGTGTTGCCTTATTAAAATCTAGAGGCAGTCCCTCTAGGGTGGGCATGATGTAGAGACCCAGCCTCCCTTAGTCTTATTACTCCACTCAAGGCATAGCTTCCTAAAGTCACCTCATGTTACAAGGTGGCTGCTGGCGTGCCAGTCATTGTTGGTATCCCAGCCAGTAGGAAGGTGAAAGGTGCCTCCTTTAAGAACATAGCCTAGAACCTGAGCTCACCAATTCTACCTATATCCTGTTCACTAGAACCTTAGCAAGAAAATCTTGTCCTACTTGGGGTAATCATGTCTACACAACTAGAAGTGGGAAGATCTATTACTAAGACTGGAACTGATATTTGGGGCTGAATAGACATCTTTTTTAGAATACCAAAGCCCTTGACCAATCAGTGTCATCGGCCATGTGTCTGTAGGCAAACTAGTGTGCCCATTTTACAGATGTGAAGGTACCTGTCAACTTCATAGCTTTGAGGGTTGACTTCCATGATAGGAATGTTTCTCTAGTTGCCAGCACCCAGCCACTACTCAGATCCTTCCCCTAGGAGTTGTACATGCTGGCTCGCACATTCTACTGATAAACCTCAGTGAAAACCTAGTTCTCTAAAAGTCTTCATGGAGAAATGCGAGTTGCCTGTAGACATCTGGGCTTGATTTAGACAGTCTTTGAGAGATGCACTGTTCTCTGCAAGGCATCCGTTTTGTCAGAGGCCGCCAGCATCGCAGGGACACTTAACGGCTAAGTATAAACAGCTGGCCCACATCTGCAGGATCCATTTTCAACAACTGTATACAGTAGATACTGCTGATAATGAACCTGGGTCCAGCAGGGCTCAGTTCATCCGGTGCACAGATTGGAGCACGCTGCTGGGGTTGCAAGGTGCAAATGATGATTCCAGATAGCAGGGAGGCCCTGGGAGGCTGTATTGCCTTCAGACTGGGTTTCTTAGCTGAGTAGAGTGAGGCTGTTTTTCTACTAAATATTCTTGGTTTGTAAAATAGGGTGGGACTGCATGATGGCTGCCCGGTGAGTTGGAAAGTAATGCCCACCCCCACTCACCCCCAAGAACTCTGATACAGCCAAGATCAGTGTCATGAAATGTTAGAGCCGGGAGAATCTATAAACCCACCTGATCGGTCACCCTGTCTAGGCAGGAAGACGCACTTTAGATGTTTGACGAATATCCATCCATCTTGCTGAGGATCCCGTTTTGGTATCTGTTCTTGTCCTATTCATGACCCCAATAATAGAAAGTGCTTATTAAGGTCTCAGGTGACGGAGATGCTGGGTTGCCTCAAGGTTGAATTGAGGGTTTCTGGGAGCTTTTCAGCACCAGCTCCTCCCACCACGGGCAGCCATGCCTACCACAGCCATCTCCACTTAGAACATGAGCTCAGCGTTCTCTTTCAAAGCTGCATAGATGCTCCCCCCTGCCAGCCCTCCCAACCCTTGCAAACGAGGATGCACCCTCCTTTTGTCAAGAAGTTGACTGGTTGTCCTCACAAGGGTAAATCTGAATGTTACCTTTAAGAAACACATTTAACATAAAAGGAACATGATATCATTAAAAAATGGTTTTCCAACTCTTTTTTTTTTAAATTTAATTTTATTTTATTATTTTTTTTTACATGATAGTATACATGTTTTTATGCCATTCTCCCAAACCAACCCACCCTCTCCCTCTCCCTCAGAGGCCAAAAGTCCGTTCTATACCTCNNNCAAAAGTCCGTTCTATACCTCTGTGTCTCTTCTGTTATCTCACATAGAGGGTCATCATTACTATCTTTCTAAATTCCATATATATGTGTCAGTATACTGTATTGGTGTTTTAAAGCAATGAACACTCCTGCCTTTTGACATACATCCGGCACCTATGACCCACTTGAACGTCCATAATAAGAAGCAGTTGGATCAAGTGTTAGACTGGGGCTGGACTGAGAGCATCTTGCCTGACCACTAACCTTTGGACAAGTTACTTAACACCTCTGTACCTCAAGCTCCTTAGGTATGCTCAGTCGTGTCTGACTCTTTGTGACCCCATGGACTGTAGTCCGCCAGGCTCCTCTGTCCATGGGATTATCCAGGAAGAATACTGGAGTGGGTTGCCATTTCCTCCTCCAGGGGATCTTCCCGACCCAGGGACTGAACCCACATCTCTTAAGTCTGCTGAATTGGCAGGTGGATTACTTACCACTAGCACCGCCTGGGAAGCCCTCCTAAAATGTAGGTGAGATTAGAAATAAGTTTGCTTAGTCCTCAAAATACTTTGAAGTAAAATTGCTTAGAACCATGACAGATGTGTAGTAAACCGAGTAACTTTTGATATACTTTTTAAAAATACCAACTTGTTTGTAAAATCTGGGGCTTTTCTGCTGGGGTGTTACCCAGTCTGCTCCAAAAGGCATTGTTATGAGGAGTTGATTTTGAAACCTGTCTACACAGATATGAGCAGAGAGTTGTAATGGTGTGCCTTGTGACTCTAAAATGTCTTTGGTATAAGGATTATTTTAGGCTGGTAATTAAACAGCAGACATGGAAGAAATGGAAAAACTGAGTAGAAATTGCCCTTCCTAAAATGCTTATTTGTGATCTTAGATCACGTTGAGATTTGGAATCTCCATGGGCTGTCTCCCTCCTACACCAGGGAGAAAATACCCAGTGAAGTGAAAGTCGCTCAGTCGTGTCCAACTCTTTGTGACCCCCATGGACTATACAGCCCATGGAATTCTCCAGGCCAGAATACTGGAGTAGGTAGCTGTTCCCTTCTCCAGGGGATCTTCCCAATCCAGGGATCAAACCCGGGTCTCCCACATTACAGGCGGATTCTTTACCACCTGAGCCATCAGGGAAGCCCAGGGAGAAAAGGATGACCTTAATCCCTAGAAATTTTGACCAGTGCGGAAGGAAGCAACTTAAAGCTGCATAACTACTTCAGTCTTATTTACTGTGCTCTTCCTGGTCACCTCCCACTGCCTCCCCTGCCCTCAATTCCACTGAAAGGGGAATAACCATTTGCAGAGTCTCTCTGGACTTCACTTTGGGAGCCATATGTAATCCTGCTGGAATGTTTTGTGGAACTCATGCCTCTACCAGAGAGAGAGCTACCATGATCTGAAGACAGAACAGAAGGGAGGAGGCACCGTGCTTTCTGAGATACAGGAAAATTCATCAACGTGTTCACGATGAACTTTGACTACGGCTGCCCTGCTGGTGGGGTTCATGTATTTTGCTTCATTAAGAACCTCCTCTGAAATCGTCTGCTCTTGGAAAACGAGCTTGTCGGTTTCCTTAACCTGCCTTTTCTGGGCCCCTTTCCTGGCCCCCGTGCTGCTGGGACCACACTCTCTCAACTCCAGATGGCTTTTGGCTACCCTGACTTATATTAATGTTTTCTCTCAAGCAACCAGCTTATCTAAATGGCCAGACTAACTAGATGCTCAGACTGTTCCAAGTCTATTGCAACGGAAGGGGGTGCATGCCCCAGAGGATGTATTTTAAGAGAAATCACTTTGGGGAAAACTCAAGCTTAGTTTTCCATGCCACTTACCAGTTTTTTCTTCCTATGGGGGCTCTGCATTCACCAAGATGGAGCCTTCCAACTCGGGATCAATTAGTTTCTGGGCCATGATGAGAGATCTGAACAAAGCTGGTCATAATTGCTCAGCGCACGGGGACAAGTAACATCTCCTGGATCTTAATGAGCCTGAATACTTGGGCCAAGAGGGCCCACCCTCACCCCCTGTGGAGGTGATTACCCCCTCACTGCCATCTTAAGAATGGAAGCAAGGATAGTGGGCTTCTCTAATGAGAGCTGACAGTGGCTCCAGCCTCTGGCTTCGGGAATGAGGGGGAGGCCAGGGGCTCAGGAGCAGCCCATCCCCTGAGTGTCTCCTCCCTGACCCGGGAGAGCAGAAGTCTGTTTCCCTGCTGGTCACTGGGGCATGGGTGGGATCTCCATCTCTGAAGAAGAAAGCGAGCATGGTGTTTGTTTTGCATCGGCTTAGAAAGGAGGGATTAAACTTAAAGGCCAAACCAATCAGACCCAGAGGAGGTGCAGAGATCAGGGCAACATGCTCTTGGAGGCTGATTTGAGAAGACCAGTTGCCTTAAAGATTCCAAGCCTGATCCCCACTGTCTGGGGATGGGGTACCTGATGAGCATGTGCTCAGGGGAGTCACAGGACCCTTGCTGATGCCTTTTCTCACTCCTTCCCTTTTTCTTTTTCAATTTTGTTTTAATTGGAGGATAATTACTTTACAATATTGTGATGGGTTTTGCCATATCAGTGAGTTGGCCACACACATACATGTGTCCCCCCATCCCGAACCCCGCTCCCATGTCCTTCCCCAGCCCCATCCCTGTGGGTTGTCCCAGAGCACCGGCTTTGGGTGCCCTGTTTCATGCATCAGACTTGCATTGGTCATCTATTCCTCCTTCCCTTTTAACAGCAGGCATTTCAGTAACCATGATGGAGAAGGATTGCGCGCCCCCCCCAACCCCGCCCCTGCTCAGAACTCTTCCCCCAGCAAACACAGACTTTGGGAGAGTGAAGGGCACTCAGGATCTCTCCTCTTGCTTTCTGATGCTTTATCTTAGATACTGGCTAAGTTAAGGTTTATCTTGAGCTTGTTTGGAGCTGGTTCTGTCTGCCCAGCTGTTGGGGCTGATGCATTTGGTTATCCCCGTGAACCTTCTCTCTGGAATCTTCCACTTTTAGAGAACAAGTTTTAGTTCCTATTCCTAGTTACCTCTAGATTTCTATTTCTTTCTGAAGCTTGATTTCCAGATCCATCTGTGGACTTGTTCTCTCCCAGATACAGAAGTCACAAGCCTCTGTTACCTTAACACACTAGAAACTCACTGTTCCTTGCTGTTCCGTGTATCCATTCATGGTCAGCAAGAGGCCTGTGTGGCCCTCTTCACTCTGAGATCCATTAGTTTCATTTTGGGGCTCCATCACCTAGAGCCTGGGGCATCCTCTGCTGGGGAGAGGGGGCAAACAGGGCAGGGCAAGAGGGTGGGACCAGGACTTGGATTCTTTCATGAGCTAGAAGTGCAACTGGTGGCTGAAACTTCTTTCTGCCTGGAGCACTCTTGACTCTGAAACAGACCACCCCTCTGAGATCTCCTCCATGTTTGCCCAAGGTGGAGGCGACCTCAAAAAACAAGGAGGGGGGAAGCCAGGGTAGTAGCAGCGACCAGGCAGGAGGACAGTAAGGCGGGCGTCTTCAACCTGCAGACTTCTGGGTCTAGATGCCTCCTGGTGTCCGGCACCTTACCAGGCAGAACTTGAGGCCCCAGGAGCTATTCAGCAAGTTGTCATTACCACCCCTTCCTAATTCCTGTATGTGTGGAGTATGGGGAGAAAGCGTGGCTCAAATGCTCTGGGACAAGTAGGTGACAGTCATGTCAATGTTGGCACACCTGTAGCATGCTGTTAGCACCAACATCCCAGCGGGCTGCCAGCAAGCCTGGGTAGGAGCATTTGAAATGGCAGGACAGAAGCTTCTGCAGATAGCCCTGCTTTCTGAACTGAGAAAACCGCTCAATCCAGAGGGGGACGCATTGTACCTTGAGGTTGACTCACTCGCTTCTCTGCTCACAGCTGTGTGTAGGTCAGGTCTGCTTTGAATGTAACAGACACCACTTGGATGCGCTGCAGCTCTGGCTTTCTGAGGTTTCCCGAGGCTGCTGCCTGGAGAAGTCTTTCATGGCAAAAGTGCCAAGGTTTTCAGTTCTGCTCTGGAGCTGATTCTTGCTTAGCTTCTTAGATGCTGGCTTTCCCTTGAAGACACTTTCTCAAATAGAGACCCTGATGCTTTTTTTCCTCTTCTCTTGCCTGGCTTGCTGTCCAGAGTGACCTTGGGATTAATACCTGTGGAAGCCAAGTAGGAAACAGGATTCGGTGGGTAGAGGAGCTGAACTATCTGTCTGTCTTTTGGTCCAGCAGGCAGTTATAAAGATGGAAGACTCCATAAAACTCTCCCTGAGTAGGGGCAAGCACATCAGACCTCTCTATCTTGTAATGATTTGTCACTGGCAGGGGTGATGTCAGGAAATAGGTATATAAGCTGGGAGAAGGCAGTTCTTTAGCTGAAATCTCCCCCAGCAGCTGACTGCTATCAAGTGAAGTTATCAAAATGAAGGCTGTTGGGTGGCAATGTAAGTTTCCCAGAGATGGCATCTCTTCCTCAGTCGGTTTGCTTTATCCCAGTCTCCTATATTGTGAGTGATGCGGTCAAATCACTTTTCCTACCACTTTAGCAAGTGAAATTTGTGAAACTAGAGATTATGTGTGTACTAAGTTGCTTCAGTCATGTCTGACTCTTTGCAACACTATAGCCTGTAGCCTGCCAGGCTCCTCTGTCCATGGGATTTCCCAGGCAAGAGTCCTGGAGTGGGTTACCATGCTCTCCTCCAGGGGATCTTCCTGATCCAAGGATCGAACCCACATGTCTCAGGTCTCCTGCATTGGCAGGAGGGTTCTTTACTACTCCTGCCTCCTGGGAAACCCCAAAATTAGAGATCACAGCAAATTTAATTGAGTTTTTATACTGAACCTTAAGATCCACATTCAAGGTAGACATCAATGTCTTTGGCTGAATATCCCTAAAGAATAAGTAGATTGTTACCTCTCAGGAGGTATTTCCAATGCACAAGGCTCTGTTTTCTTGAGCAAAGCAGCACTCAAATGCCTTTGTGGACAGTCTACCAAGATGAGTGTTGCCAGTGATGGGCTGATGTTGAATGATGGCTTTCTCTATACGTTGTCATTGTGCTCGAGTGCCTTTATCTGGTTCTGGGTCCAAAAGGGACGTGTGATCCCACTCTGGTGTTCCTCATAACACAGGAACTAAACCAGGCTGGATTTCTGAGAAGTGTGAAGCTTTGTTCAATTTCTGCATGAGCTTTGTTTGTTCCTCTTTGCCTCTCTCCCTAAAATTGGGAGAGACCAAGCAACTAAAATTGTACCGTCTAGACTGTCAAGTTGCACTCTCTTGCCTGTCCAGCCCCCAGCTCCACTAACAGCCAACACACATTGTCACGCGCATGTGGGCAGTGCCAGGCTCTACCCAACTGACTGGAAGGGTCTCGTTTAGTCAGTTTTTGGTCACCAGTCCTGAGTCAGTTGTGGCAAGTGTCTCATAAGTATCTCATAAGCCCCACGGAGCCCTCAGACCCACAGCGGCCAGTCAAGGCTTTCTCGTTGTACTTTCTGAGGTTCAGGCCCCCACGGAAGGGACAATGTCTGACTTCAAGTGAAATCTTAACCCTGGTCACTACTGAGTATTTCTACCACATGTCCAGAAGGTGGGACCCTAGCGGAGATCTACACCAGACCCACTCACTGTCTTTCAAAGCCTCATGATGCATTCATCTGGAATGTCCAATAACCTATAGGACAAATAATATGGTCTCTTTAAATGCCAACAATTCACCTTAAACCTGGTCATGGGAGTCTTGCTGTTGGTCCCTTCTGGAAGTATTTCTTATGGCCTCATGTCTGGAGGACATGGCCCACCTCCACGGATGCTGAGATATCTCACTCTAACATCTTTCTATTGCAAAGGTTCCTCTCCCCACTTTGATTCACATGTGAAATAAGTGTGACATCCTTAATAGTTTTCCGTACATCTCACTCAGTTCCTGCCCTATATTGATGGGGCTTGCAGCCAAGCAGTCTTCTAATCCCATCACTCAGTCTACACCTATTAATGAGCAATTGTTATAAAAAAGCAAAGCACAACAATGCAAAAAGCAGATTCAGAGTTCTGTCCAAAGGAATCTCTCATAGAGAAAAGACTGAGTTGCCATTCTCTTTGAACTAGTCAATAGAATGAGCAGATTCAAAGGATATGGGAAAAATATTCTGGAAGGTCTTATGCAAAGATAGTGCTCTACATTCATGTCCTTATTCAAAAATTATCTCATGATAAGTCTTATCTATACTCCATCTACTTTCCATTCTATATTTTGAAGCAAACATCAGCCTGTATGCATTTCTTTAAAAGCACACACACACACAGGTCTACTTCCAGCATGATAGCATAGGGGTTCTGAGATGGACTTGCTCCCTGGGGAAAATGTTAACCATTCAAAGTGTCAGGAAATGACCCAAAGATCCTACAGCAAATGAACAAACAATCAAGAAAGACCTACAATTTAGAACTACAGGGTGTGGTTCTATCATTAGCGGTGATGTTGGCAAATTTTTTGGCCATGCCACACAGCATGGGGGATCTAGTTCCCTGACCAGGGATCGAACCTGTGGCCCCAGCACTGGAAGCACAACGTCTTAACCACTGGACCACTAGGAAAGTTTCATTCTGTGGGTTTTGAACCAGGACCTGCAGACTCCCTTCCCCCTTCCTAGCTCAGCAAGAGGTTTAAACACCACTCCAGTAGGGAAGAGCCAGAAACCCAGGGCCCCCTTTTCCCTCAGGCCCCAGCTTTCTTTCAGAGAGATGCAGGATGTCAGCATTGCTTGCCCTGCTCCAGCAACTTGTTGAAACTAAGTCCTATATGAATATGGCTGAGATGTGGGAAACCCCCTCCTTCCACGGGACCCCTCCCCATGGGACAGAGATTCTACCTTGAGTTCCATGCTGCTGAAAATACTAGGACTCATGGGGCAGGGGTTTCATGGTGAGAAATAAGCCAAGGAGATCTGGATCTACTGCCCCCTCCCCCCATGCACTGAGCACTCACTTCCTGCCCCCAAATGATCACTGGAGCCACAGCTCAGATCCTGCTCTCTGGGTCTAAAGGCATAGAGCAGAACTCCAAATCTCTCCCCATGAAATGGACTTCATATGCAAGACTATGGAGACCTCCAGACCCAAGGACATGGACAGCTTCATTGGAGACTGAGGCTGAACTACAGCCTGGCTAGTGCAGCAGTAAGTGGGAAGAAGAGCACCTCAGCTAGGAGGACCCCTTTGGGGAGCAAGACAAATCTTAAATGCTTCACATGGGCATCCAGAGGAGAGGCATTGATCTCCCTTGAGGCTGATGGATTTGGGTAACTGATAAACTTCAGATAAGCCCAACCAGTTGTGTCTCCAAGGGTACATCCACCATGCAGTACACCTTGATGGAGTTAGAGATTTCTAAAGAACTCACAGGACTGGGAAAGGTCAGTTTTCATTCCAGTCCCAAATAAAAGCAATGCCAAAGAATGTTCAAACTACCACACTCATCTTACATGCTAGTAAAGTAATGCTCAAAGTTCTCCAAGCCAGGCTTATATACTACGTGAGCCATGAACTTCCAGATGTTCAAGCTGGATTTAGAAAAGGCAGAAGAACCAGAGATCAAATTGCCAACATCCACCAGATCATAGAAAAAGCAAGAGAATTCCAGAAAAACATCTACTTTTGCTTTATTGACTCTGCCAAAGCCTTTGTGTGGATCACAACAAAGTGGAAAATTCTTAGAGATGGGAATACCAGACCACCTGACCTGCCTCTTGAGAAATCTGTCTGCAGGTCAAGAAGCAACAGTTAGAACTGGACATGGAACAACAGACTGGTTCCAAATTGGAAAAGGAGTACGTCAAGGCTATATATTGTCACCCTGCTTGTTTCTCTTATATGCAGAGTACATCATGTGAAATGGTGGGCTAGGTGAAGCACAAGCTGGAATCAAGATTACTGGGAGAAATATCAATAACCTCAGATATGCAGATGACACCACCCTAATGGCAGAAAGCGAAGAGGAACTAAAAAGCTTCTTGATGAAAGTGAAAGACAAGAGTGAAAAAGTTGGCTTAAAACTCAACATTCAAAAAACTAAGATCATGGCATCTGGTCCCATCACTTCATGGTAAATAGATGGGGAAGCAATGGAAATAGTGAGAGACTTTATCTTTAGGAGCTCCAAAATCACTGTAGATGGTGACTGCAGCCATGAAATTGAAAGACACTTGCTCCTTGGAAGAAAAGTTATGACCAACCTAGACAGCATATTAAAAAGCAGAGACATTATTTTACCAGCAAAGGTCTGTCTAGTCAAAGCTATGGTTTCTTCAGTAGTTTTGTGTGGATGTGAGAGTTGGACTACAAAGAGAGCTGAGTGCCAAAGAATTGATGCTTTTGAACTATGATGTTGGAGAAGACTCTTGAGAGCCCCTTGGACTGTGAGGAGATCCAACCAGGCAATCCTTAAGGAAATCAGTCCTGAATATTCATTGGAAGGACTGATGCTGAAGCTGAAACTCCAATACCTGATGCGAAGAAATGACTCATTGGAAAATCTCCTGATGCTGGGAAAGACTGAAGGCAGGAGGAGAAGGGGATGACAGGATGAGATGGTTGGATGGTATCACTGACTCAGTGGACATGAGTTTGAGTAAACTCCGGGGGTTGGTGATGGACAAGGAAGCCCGGCATGCTGCAGTCCATGGGGTCGCAAAGAGTCAGACATGACTGAGCGACTGAACTGAACAGACAGAACTCAGAATGGGGTTGAATAAATTAGTTCATTGCAATTCTTTTTTAACAAACTTACTCATGTCCTTTAAAGATCTAATTGGTCTTAATCAAAAAAGTTGTCTTCTGGCAATGTCTTCAGTAATAGGTGAGATATCCACGTTGCAAGCGGAGATGAATGTCTTCATCTTTCTAGGGTACATTGGAAAGAGATTGTTTTACCCATACTTGGTTATTTTTTAATGGAAGTTATTAGGTCTTTGCAAGACTGGAGTATCTCAATCAAAAGAGGCAGGAGCCAAGGGCATCAGGCCTCCTGGGACTATCTCAAAGGGGGAAGTCAATGAGTTTCCAAAGGGGTGGACCTGAGATTTAGAAGGACCAACAGTAATGCTTTGGGCCAAGGTAGTTGGAAGACCTGTAGAAGTGTTGCCCATTGAGTCTTAATGTCCTTAGTGCACTTACCAGGCCAGAGACTGAGGGCAGTAATCAACAGTGAAAGTGTCAGACCAGCCACATGGTGCAGACTTCGAGTTGAAGTACTTGTTGAAATACTCAACCAGTAAAATCGGTGCTCAGTCATTGAAATTAGATAGGAATGTCCCAGGTAGGGATGGTCTTAACAAAAGGACGTTAACCATGGAAGAGACAGTAGCCTGTCTGCAAGGGAAGGCTTTGGTGCAGAGTGAAAACATGATCGCCATGACTAAAATACATTTATATCCATGAGATCGAGGAAGCCACATGAAATGCATCTGCCAGACATCAAATGATCCATTAGGCATGAGGGTCCATTAGGCTGCTAGTGACTGGGAACAACACAAAAGACTTCCCCAGGTTGTATTTTGCACGAGGGAGGTAGGCTGTTTTTCAGTTTCATTCGTTTCCTCACCAGTATTCATGAATGTTATTGTCAGTAGACCAATGGTTTAATGCAGGTACTGTGGTGAGGGGTAGGAATCCGAGTCTCTTGTAGCTCTGGTTTGGACTAAACAACCCAGTTCTGTCGTTGACCAAACCAACAATGGAATGGTTGTATTTCCCAACTTGTTTTATTTCCTGTAGAGAAGCCCAACTATCAACCTCAGAGCCAGTTTTTTTTTTTAACTTATCACTTGGAATATATCCCTTTGGACCATGACAGAAATTTGGCTGCTATTGGTTCCTTTAAGGGTAGCATTCTCTATGGAAATGTCAACAAGGCTATTTCCCTTAGTTTCCGGAGAGTCAAGTTTAGAATGCTCGAGAATCTTAAGCTAAACCAGCAAGTAAAAGTACTGCATCCTAAATTCCCAAATATAGGGTTCATTTCAAACATTTCCACTGGAAATAAGGAAGCCACATTGCTTCCATGACATTCTAAAACCATGACCTTTTCAGAAATCATGTGTGTGCATGCATTCTCAATGGCTTTAGTTGTGTCTGACTCTTTGTGACCCCATGGATGGTAGCCCACCAGGCTCCTCTGTCCATGGGATTCTCCAGTCAACAATACTGGAGTGGGTTGTCATTTCCTTCTTCAGGGGATCCTCCTGACCCAGGATCAAACCACATCTTTACAATCGCCTGCATTGGCAGGCAGGTTCTTCACCACTAGCACAGTAGTGGTAAAAAAAAAAAAAAAAAAAAACAGTATTGTCAATTTTGCCCTTGGCTAAAGTACAAGCCTATGTAAGAGGCTGTAGGACAGAAGTATCCGCAGGTAAAGGTGCTGCTTCGATACCCAAATGAATCGCAATAGCATATCCTGCACAAGACTTGCCATTGTCACCTTCTAAGTAAGAGCCACCTGTGAACAGAGACAACAGCATTACCCAGAGGGTTTCTCTTCAGATCATCACAAGGTGTCAGGAGGTGATCTATCAGGATTAGGCAGTTGTGAGGGACCTCACTGGTGACAGAAGAGTACCAGGGTTAAGGTTATTGCAGTGGAAAAGTTATGTAAGGAGCAGTTAACCAACGGGGCTACTTAGGAGGTAAGGTAGCTGACTGAGAATATTGAGTGTGCTGAGAATTCAGGGGGCTTCTACTGCATGAGGTGCAAATATGGTGAAAGAGGATCCCATGATGATTTTCTCAGTGGTCTTAATTAAATGGGCAATGGAAGTAGTGGCTCTAATACAAGGGGATCCTCCATGTCACAGGGTCCCCTTGCTGGCTTTAATATCCTGTGGGTTGATGGTAGCCCCTGTGTTTTTTGAATGAGTACCCCAAGGGCATTCTCTTCTCATATACACAAAGGAGAAAAGAATTCATGACAATTGGGATGCCCAAGAGTCAGTGAATTCATCAAACCTGTGTTGTCCAGCTTTTTTCTCATAAAATCCTGCAGAAGTGAATTCTGTAAAACTCTGTAGATTCTCTAGTTAAAAAAAAAAAGTTTGGCCATAAGAGAACGTGGAGTGCAGTCTCGGCAATAGCCAACTAAACTGAAAATCTTGCAGCTGATGCTTAGTTTGTCGATCCTAAATGAAAATCAACCCGGAATATTCATTGGAAGGACTGATGCTGAAGCTCAATACTTCGGCCACCTAATGCCAAGAGCTGACTCACTGGAAAAGACCGTAATGCTGGGAAAGACTGAGGGCGGGAGGAAAAGGGGCAACAGATGATGAGATAGCATCACTGACTGAGCAAATCTGTGCAAACTCTGGGAGATAGTGAAGGACAGGGGAGCCTGACGTGCTGCAGTCCATGGTGTGGCAAAGAGTTGGACACGACAGAGACCAAAACAAGATCCAGACAGACTTTTAGGCATTCTAAATGTAGCTCTTGTTCTGATATAAGATGCCCTAAATATCAAACCTGGGTTTGGGCAAACTGCAATTTCAATGAAACCGCTCCCATTCCCAAAGGAATTAGGCTGAAGGCTAACACAGTTCCAATTGGAACAACCTGATATCAAGAGTCAGGTTGAAGTGCTAAATGAGTACTTGCAGATACAGAAAGCCTTCACCGGAAAAGATGAAGCCTTAAAATAGATCCTGAATAAGACCTGGAGAGCTTCAAAATGCAAAGAGGGTGGAAACTCGGATCTAGGAGAGACCTACCCTCAAACCCCAGGGTCTGAGAAAAGCAGTGAGCATGAATTGAGAGATTGTGGGAACTGAATCTGTTTGCTTTACCACCTCAGAGCTATCAAGGGTCTTCTCTGGATCTCTCTACGAGCCATCAAAATGTTAGTCTTAACTACACTGCCAGGGATTGCTCCAAAAAAAATGGTCTATTCAGGATCAGTGCACATGCGTGCTCAGTCACTTCAGACGTGTCTGACTCTTCACAGCCCCGCGGACTATAGCCCACCAGGCTCCTCTGTCCATGGGATTCTCTAGGCAGTGGGTTGCCATGCCCTCCTCCAAGCAATCTTCCCAACATGAGGGATTGAACTTGAGTCTCTCATATCTCCTGCCTTGGCAGGTAAGTTCTTTACCACTAGCACCACCTGAGAAGCCCTCCTCAAGCTCAGCATAGAAGTGCGATTCCAGGTTTGCATCCATGGCACGGCACTTGCAGGTCCCATGCAACAAGGAGAGAACTCCTGTGGAGGGAGAAAGGAAGTGGGGAGGGCCATAGGAAACAGTCCACTGGAGGAATTGAGTGACTTTTTGTTAGCTGAGTTATGACAGTCTCTCACTGGCTGAGCTCTTGCCAGACAAAAAGTGTCCTTCCTGTTGGGCTCTACTATCATTGCAGGGCAAGAGAGATTCCCCTTGTGGTGCCCCAGATCTGAGATTTTTTGTTCTTTGTTTTACCAGCAGGAAGGGTCTAATTTTTCACCTTATGATCACCAGCTTTTTAAAAAACTATTCTTGGCTGTGCTATGTTTTTGCTGCTCTGCATGGGTTTTTTATAGTTGCTACCAGTGGGGGTTTCTCTGTGATGCGAGGGCTTCTCATTGAGGTGGCTTCTCTTGTTGCAGAGCAAAGGCCAGTCATGCCTACATTATGAAGCCTCGGTAAAGAATCAACCTGTCAATGCAGAAGATGTGGGTTTGATCCCTGGGTCAGGAAGGTCCCCTGGAGAAAGAAAGAGTGACCCATTCCAGTACTCTGGACTGGAAAAATCCCATGGACAGAGGAGCCTGGTGGTCTACACAGTCCATGGGGTCAAAGAGTCAGACATGACTGAGTAACTAAACAACAGAAAACCCCAAAAATAGGATTAGGAGACATCCTAATCTCTAATTCTAAATTGTTCTCCTGGCAACCGGCTCTCAGTTTGAGTTATCCAGAACTCACACCATAACAGGTTAAAAGGGGCTTGTTATGAATAACAAGATAGCATTTTACCTGTGTAGCTCTAGAACTATTCAGGAGCTGGAAACAAAACTAAGTACTCCAACAAAAATGCTCCAATGACTCTTGTAATTTCTCCTAGAAGGGTTTTTGAAAGCTATATGTTAGGATGAGGATTAAGATGGAATGCATATTTTTATTATGATAATCACAGGGCTACCTTTGCAAGATATCAATGTAGACTTTTCAAAATGTCATTGGCTTTTCCTTCCACAAGGGTTCAGCAACAGTTCTTAGAGATACCCCCATATCAGAGGCTGGAATGCTCTATTGCACACTTTAGGCTTTGTCTTAGAAGAGCTGCTTGTCTTTGCTATTGCTGTTTTATCCTTTACTGGCATCTTTCTCCAGCTCACCTGGCTCTGTGGAGAAACCTGGAGAGACCCCAAGAGAAGAGCCAAGGGTTAGCTTTTTCAGGCCAAGTAAAGCCTTTCTTTGTTAGTGGGAATCATGACTGGGGGCATTTCAAGGTCAAACCCAGAGAAGGTCAAGTTGGTGATTCTTCCATGTCTGGAGTGCTGAGGATTTATGGATCGAGTAAGGGGCCAACTCCAAATGGGTGGGGACTTGATTCTGCAACTTGATCCTGTTATAGCCTCATCTGAGGGCGCTTTTGGCTGTTTGTACCTGATTTCTTCTGTTCTCTTCTCTTCTTATTAAAATCTAGTTTCTGAACACAAAAAGCATGTCATACCATCTTTAGTCTGGGAGTGGGGGATCGCCTATAGGTAAATTCTTATAGAATAATCTATTTCCTTTGATGCTGGATTGGTCTATTTACCTGAAAATCAGGTTTTAGGTGGACTCAACCATCAGAGGCTTCTATTGTATAACACATGCCATCTTGATCCAAATTCCTAAGTGAAAAACTTACAAGGGGTACTCAAACTCAGAGGCCACCACTATTTGGGTATTTAAATCTTCCTCTCTTTTTTTCTCTTTAAATATTTTTGACTGTTCTTTGTGATACATGGGATCTTTCATTGCGGTGCATGGGCTCAATAGTTACAGCACTCGGGCTTAAGTTGCCCTGAGGCATGTCAGATCTTAGTTCCCCTGACCAGGGATTGAACGCACACCCCCTGCATTGGAAGCTTGGAGTCTTAACCACTGGACTGCCAGGGAAGTCCCCATGTTTCTGATTCTAGTAACCAAATAAACACCACATCCCTAGTTATTTAACATTTAATGATCTACTTAATGTGTATGCGTGGGAAGTCCATAGTGGTGCCAGGGACTGAACCTGTTATGAATCATGACTTCCTTCTGTATTGCAATAAAATACTGCAGATAAACAATAGTGATAGTAAAGCAAAAACACATATATTTCAAAGTGAAACTAGAGGCTTAATAGAAAGTAGAATGGAGTCTATCATCAGGATTTCTGTGCAGATAGATGAACAAATGAATAGTCCATGACCAAGAGTCAACCACATCTGAAGCCAAAGAACTGAGGGACGATCTTGTGGTCCAGAGGAGATGTGAGCCACTGTCTGAAGCCATAGATGGAGCAATAAGATGAAAAACTCAGGGGATGCCCATTTTGTCCTCTTTGCTTATAATTAAAAGACCCCACATGCCCTTGCCAGTGAGTGAGAATGACAAGAGCAGAGAAGTGGCATTTAACCTACAATCACTTGGCAGTTTTTAGAGACTTGGCCCTGAGACTCTGGCTCTTTCATGATGAGTGTTGGGTGAGTTCCTCATTGGCAATTTCCTGGCTCCTGCTGAGATGACTGTGTGCTACGTGCTCAGCTGTGTCCAACTCTATGTGACCCCATGAGCTAGACTGAACTGAAGCATTGAATAGTCAGCACTACTTGTAATTCTGCAATCTCTGGACTTTTCATAGGGGTTGGTAGGATTTTCCAGAAGCAGAGGGAAAGACTGCCCTTAGAGAATGATAAGCTTTGACTTCTGTTCCTTCATTCTTTTCTAAGTCACACAAGGAGTGAGCTAACCTTAGAAGGTACGAAGACTTCAGACTCTGGCCAGTCCTGCGGGAGTGTGGTGAAGAGATTGTAGACCCAAGTTCCCAGGAGTGGGGCCTTGCTTATGGATGCTCTTCACAAGTGAGGTTAGGCCTCTTGGCAGGACCTAGGGAGTCTCTTCCTCTGCAATCCTGTGGGGCCCAGAATGGTCCTCAGTGGGCCTGGAAATGGACTCTAAATAAAGGACTCCTCTGGCTCTCTGCCTGGGACCCTTCCCAGGGTAGATCAGGAGGATCAACTTGCCTTTGCAATGGGGCTTGGACAAGAACTCCCCCAGAGAGTGTCCTCCCCTTAAAGAGACGAAGTCCCTTATTGAGATTGCTGCATTTCTTCAATTGATGGAATTCTTGCTCTCCCTGGAGAATCTCAGATTTCTGAACTATGTTCCCATGTTCACAGAACATCCTTCTTTGACTATAGTTCTCAGCACAGTGAAAGACACATGTAAGAGAGCAAGGCTCATCAATGGCTCAAAGAGCTGGTGGAGCAACAGGGATCTGGACTCCCAACCCTGAAGCAGCCTTTTCATGAACTGTAACAAATTATCTAGCAGCTCAGAATTAGCTTCAATCCCCGTCGTGTGTCCTAGTGGGAGCAAGGCAGATGCTCCAGGTCGGTCTCTCTCCTGGGATCTCTTTGCCACTTTCATGCCCACTGGCTCCTGAGGCACTTCTAACACCCAACATCTGTATCTTAGTGACTAGAACTCAGGAGGTTCAGTCAGCACACACGTGAAGTATAAACCCCTTAACCAATGACTGGTGGCTGCAGGAGTATAAATACCTCAGCTCCCTCGTTACCATGAGGCCAACTTGACATCATTTATGTGATCTCCAGATTTTACCTGTAGAACTGAACCAGTTACCTTTTGGGAGACGAGAGTTGGTATCAAGTCTTCAATGCGTAGAAGCCTCCCTGGTCCCATTTCCTTGCTCCCTGACTGGTAGGTCCTGAGGCCACGTCTTAACTTCCCTTTCCTAATAACATCCCCTCTGAGGTTCAGGTGAAAGCTAAGACAAAAGGCTTCCTAGGTTCTCCACGTGGTCTTTTGGCTTGGAATGTAGCACTTTGGAAATTAAGTCGGGGGTAGATGCAACTGTCAAACTCAGTGCTGTGAATTTTAATATGGGCCTAGTGCTTTAAAGACAAGAAGTAGAGATGGGCTTCAAACTTGGAATTCTCTAGATCCTGGCATCACATAGTATGTGTGACAGGGTTGAGAAGAAAATGGAAGTGAGACAGCATCAATAGATGGCAGAACTGCTGACTAGAATGCCGAAGAATCCTAACTCCAAGCAACCGCAGGATGTGACCGACTCTGGCTTCCCTGTCATTCCTGCATCAGGTGGCTAAAAACCTATCAAGTAAGTTGAATAAACTGGGTGAGATTTTTCTGCATGTAGGAAGGAATTCTCCTGGAAAGAAGACCTTTAAAAAGAACACTAGAAAAAAAAAAAAAACCCACTCATCTCAACACATAAGGATGACTTGGTTAATTATAGCCATTTGAGTGCATCCACTTAAATTCATCAAGCTCCGTACTTATGATTTGTGGACTTTTCTGTATGGATGGGATAGAAATTTATAGTAAAAAATATAGATTAAAAATACTGACTTGGGAATTCTGCCCACAATCTTATTGCTGTTAAAAAGGAAAAACAGGGTCCAGGATTCAACTATGGAGAAGAGAGTAGGACCTCACATGTTGCCATCTCATGCCACTGGCCCAAGCTTTGCTCTCCCTCTTTTTAGGTCAGCCAACTTAGGGGAGAAATGAGGAGGATGCAGAAAAGACTTCTTTTTGCCCTAAATACTGGGTGGGCCAAAAAGTTCATTGGGGTTTTTCTATAAGAGGGTCTGGGAAAACCTGAATGAACTTTTTGGCCAACCCAATGAGAGCTTAGTCTCTGTCCTTTCCCAGACATCAGCAAAGGCTGCAACTTTGAAGCCACCTCCCTGATGAAGCCCATTGCCTCCAGGTCAAGAGGGGAGGCTGCCATTTCTCTTGAAGCAGTTTCCTCCCAGGCAACCAGACACAGCGGCTAAGAACTAGCCAGGCATGTGTTGGTGAGGCCATAAATCAGGAGGCCTCACGTGGGGTCAGGCCTGGTCAGATTGCTGATGGCATTAGAGTAACGAATGGGGAGTGGGCTGTTTATGTTGGTTTTGGCTCAAGTTGGAGAAAGAATGTCAGCGTTTAACTTCGTGATAAACTCAGCACCAATGCATCCCGGGTCAGCAATTTATGTTTTAAAGATCCCTTGGGAGGAGCTGGGGCAGAGCCTCCCTGGGAAATCGTGACCACCCGAGCAGGCTTGCCCTGATGTAGGAGGTGGACAGGGCCTGACAGGGATGGAGGGAGATGGGCTGGACTGTGGACCGGAGTGGAGACTAGGAAAAGGCACCTGTAGGGAGGGTAGGCGAGGCCGGTGTGAAATAAACGAGAGGAAACAGAAGCAGGCAGAGAGCCTCAGATCCCACTGAAGATGGAATAAGGGCTAAACTCCATGGGAGCCCCTGAGAAAAGACTGTCCATTTGAGAAGTGCCAGACGGGGTGGCAGTGGCCAGACCCCTGGACCCCACAACTCAACCAGCAGCTGGAGGGCCCTGGGAAGACCACGGCAACAGCATGGGGGGGCCATGATGGGTCCCCATCACATTGCTGTGGTGTCCTCTCCTCGAAGGGGGCTGGCCCTCCACGGCTGTCACATGGAGGTCTCCCTACACACCTTCCTCCTTCCAGGAATTCAGGTTCTTTGGAGAACCTGGCTGATGCATCCAGATAAAGTGACCGTTTAAATCAGCCCCTCTGAGAAAATGTGTCTCTAGCTCTTTACAACTGTATCTGCCATCCTAGTGGTAGGCATAATTTTTTTTTTTTTAAGGCAGCAGACTCTGTACCTGGTGAAGGTTGCTCTTTTCTAAAATTTATTTTTGGCTGCACTGGGTCTTTGTGGTGTGACTTTCTC
Organism: Procapra przewalskii; assembly: GCA_006410515.1. NCBI lineage: Eukaryota > Metazoa > Chordata > Mammalia > Artiodactyla > Bovidae > Procapra > Procapra przewalskii. The sequence continues at coordinate 1,284,475 of SJYF01000797.1, read as the reverse complement.
ATTGTGGTGGCTTCTCCTGTTGCAGAACATAGGCTCTAGGGTGAGAAGGCTTAGTTGTCCTGAGGCATGTGGGATCTTCCAGAACAAGGGATCAAACCCCCATCTCCTACATTCGCAGGCAGATTCTTAAACACTGGCCCATGAAAGAAATCCAGCATGCGTGATTTGAGAGGTACCTTAGTCACCTGCTCAAAAAGCTGCAACCCCACCCCACCTTATAACTCCTTGAAAAGTCAAAGGGTCTGAAGCTATGCCATTTGCTAAACCTTAATATCTCCAAGTGTCCGCTTTGAAGACCCAAAAAGCATAAGAGGGGCAATGGGAAGGTGACAGAAAGGTGACTTGATAGTTAAGGTTGCACGCATGCATGCTAAGTCACCTCAGTCGTGTTCAACTCTCTGAGACCCCATGGACTGTGTCCTGCCAGGCTCCTCCATCCATGGAATTCTCCAGGCAAGAATACTAGAGTGGATTGCCATGCCTGCCTTCTCCAGGGGATCTTCCCGACCCAGGGATCAAACCCAGGGATCTCTTATGTCTCCTGCATTGGCAGGTGGGTTCCTTAAGACGAGTGCCACCTTGGGAAGCCCAATAGTTGAGGTCACCCTCTGTCAAATCTCAGTGCTTGCAGGTTGGTGCTGAGTGCTGGCTCAGCCCAGAGCCCAGCAAGGCAGAGAAAGGTGCCAGGCAAAGAGGCAGAGACACCAGTGCTTGATGTGGCCAGCTGAACTAAAACTCAGGACATCGAAGTGACGGTTGCATTTTCCCAAAATGATTATAATATTTCCTGTATGTCTTGCCAAACCCAATCAAGAGGTGGGATCTTTAATACATCCTCGATCCTGAACCTAAAGCAGTCTTTGACACACATACGCTTGATACTATGTTTAAAACAGGCAGCTCCTCATTAGGAGCTACTGAATAGCACAGGGGACTCAGTGCTCTGTGGTGACCTGAGTGGAGGAAGTTCAGAAGGGAGGGTGTGCATGTATATGAATGGCTGATTCAGTTTGCTGTACAGTAGAAAGTAACACACCACTATAAAGCAATTACACTTAAATAAAAATTGATTTTAAAAAATCAGCTTTTGAGGCTGCCCCAACTGATAGAACATAGCTGGAATGACCCTGTGTCTCCCAAGACTAGATCGCAGGAGATGTAGCTTCCACCAGGCACTCTCTTCTAGGATGCTTGTTCTTAGGAACTGCAGCCTTGGTGTGAGGAAGCCCAAGCCTTCCTGAGGAGTGGCCCATCTGGAAAGAACCGATAATCAGCATCAACTCACCAGCCATCTAGGTGGGGGAAAGAATCCACTTTCAAGACTGTTCAATCGAGTTGCCCCACCTGATGCCATGTGAGCTGTTGGTCCCACCCGCATTCCATACATGCAGATCCATGGGCAAAGTCAATGGCTCCTGTTTCCTTAAGGAACTCGGTCTGGGCAAAGGATTACAAAGAGCTTTCCAGCTTTGAAATAGTACTGGTGAGGTCTGGGAAAAGACCTCATTTTACAGGTGGATAAAGGTTCAGCATCTTGAACACTTTCAGAGCTGGGGGACTCATCTTTTGGGGTCATATCTTTTTGGCCTTTTATACAGTTCATAATGTTCTCACGGCAAGTATACTGTGGTGGTTTGCCATTCCCTCCTCCAGTGGACCACGTTTTGTCAGAACTCTCTGCTATGACCCGTCCATCTTGGATGGCCCTGCACTGCATGGTTTATGGCTTCATTGAGTTATCAAGCCCCTTCGCCATGACAAGGTAGGGATCATTCATCCCAGTTCCCGAGAAGGGTAGTACCAATTCCCGAGAAGGGTAGTACCAGAGAATGCGCTAGCCATTGGATAATTGCACTCATCTCCCATGCTAGTAAGGTCATGTTTAAAATCTTGCATGCTAGGCCTCAGTGTTATGAAAGCCAAGGACTTCCAGATGTCCAAAATGGGTTTAGAAATGGAAGAACTGGAGATCAAATTGCCAACAGTCACTGGATTATAGAAAAGGCAAGGGAATTTCAGAAAAACATCTATCTCTGTTTCATTGACTACTCCAAAGCCTTTGACTGTGTAGATCATGACAAACTATGGCTAGCTCTTACAGAGATGGGAATACCAGACCATTTTACCTGTCTCTTGAGAAACCTGTATGTGGGTCAAGAGCAACAGTTAGAACCCTGTATGGGACAACTGATTGGTTCAAGATCGAGAAAGGAGTATGACAGGGCTGTCTGCTGTCAGCTGTTTGTTTAACCTATACATTGAGCACATCAGGAGAAATGCTGGGCTGGATGAGTTATGAGCCAGAATCAAGACAGGCGAGAGAAATTACAAACTCAGATATGCAGATGACACCACTCTAATGGCAGAAAGCAAAGAGGAACTAAAGAGCCTCTTGACGGTGAAGGAGGAAAGTGAAAGCTGGTTTAAGACTAAATATTAAAAAACTAAGATCTTGGCATCTGGCCCCATTACTGCATGGCAAATAGAAGGGGGAAAAGGTGGAAGTAGTGAGATTTCCTCTTCTTGGGCTCAAATCACTGTGGATGGTGACTGCAGCCATGAAATCAGAAGACGATTGCTTCTTGGCAGGAAAGCGATGACAAACTAGACAGTGTATTGAAAAGCAGAGGCATTACTCTACCGACCAAGGTTTGTATAGTCAAAGCTCTGGTCTTCCCATTGGTCACATATGGTTGTGAGAGTTGGACCATAAAGAAGGCAGAATGCCAAAGAATTGATGCCTTTGAACTGTGGTGCTGGAGAAGACTCCTGGAAGTCCCTTGAACAGTGAGGATATCAAACCAGCTTAAGGGAGATCAACTCTGAATATTCACTGGAAGGACTGATACTGAAGCAGAAACTCTAGTATTTGGCCGTCAGAATCAAACAAACAACTCATTGGAAAAGTCCCTGATGCTGGGAAAGATCAAGGGCAGAAGAGAATGTCAGAGGATGAGATGGTTGGATGGCATCACTGATGCAGTGAACATGAACTTGGGCAAACTCTGGGAGATGGTGAGGGACAGGGAGGCCTGGCGTGCTGCAGTCCATGGAGTTGCAAAGACTCAGACCCGACTGGGTGACTGAACATCAACAACAAAGTTTCAGTGTTGTGATGTCATATGTCTGAAGTCACAGGACTAATAAGAGAAAACTAATATTCAAAGCCAGATCAGGCTTACCCTAAACACGGCTCTTCCTCATGCTACTAACAATCCGATTGACTCTTCACAAACAGAAGTCAGTCAACGCCACATTGGGCATGCAAAGTATTGGGTTGGCCAAAAAGTTTGTTTGGATGTTTCTGTGAGATGGTTAAAAAAAACCCAAACTTTTTGGCTGACCCAATACCCTTTGGCTTCTCAAGCAAGGATTCTTAGAACAGAAGAGATATGAAAGACACCCTCCCTCTGTGTAGACCTCATGTTACTAAGAGGAGCCACCAGTTTGCACAGTTGCTCAAGGCCCAGTCAGACACAGGATTGCTGAGAAAGTTGTATGTGCATCATGCAAGCTGTGAATCGGAAGCACTTAATCTTCGAGACAGAAGACAGACAACGCCTGCCCATCTCTTAGCTGAGCCTTAGTTTTCTTGGCTGTAAAATGGGGTAAGGAACTTGCCCATCTATGGCATTCTGGAAGGACTAGTGACTAAAATCCTGACCCCCCTAATCCATTGCTTTTCCTGGCACACCAAGAGCTGCTCCCAGTGCTGAGTAGAAATAACATGCCAATAACATGAAACTTACTTCTACCTTGAGCCCCAAAGGATCTCAGCCTATAGCTTGCTAGCAAAGCCATGGGATCCTCATTGCTGGATCAGACCCCAGGACTGATTGCATTCTCTCATACATTCAAGTTCCTGCAAGCACAGGTATCTTGGTATTGTTGAAATGGAAGTGAGGCCACCTCAATGCTCTGTGATGGCAAACAAGCCACACCCCTTGTCTCAGATCCTATCATCTTTACAGAAAGGGTATGCCGGTTCATCAAGGGGTAGAACCTTCCACTGTAACAGATGGCGGTCATGAGGTCTACATTGAGAAGCATAGAAACGAACTGTATGTATCCACAGTCCCGGGAAATTCATAAAGATGGGACATGAAATGACAACCAAGGAAACTAGGTAACAGCTATTGATTGGCTGATGGTGTCCATCCCAGGCTCGCAGGTACCTTGGAGCCTTGTAAGTGGAAGGCCAAGTCAGTGACCCACCCTGGGATCAGGAATGAGATGGAGATAGGCTAGCCAAGAAATCGAGAGCTGTGTTGACTAGTGCTTGAGGAGATGGGTTTAGTGTCAGACCCTAGCTTGCCACATTTTTTTAAGCCCCTAGAAACTCTTTTTTTTTTCTTCTTCTTTGGCTGTGCTGGGTCTTCACTGTTGAGCAGGCTCTTTTCTCTAGTTGCAAGTGGGGGCTACTGTCTAGTCGTGGCGCTCAGGCTCCGCATTGCGGTGCTTCCTCTTGTGGAGCATGAGCGCTAGGGAACACAGGCTTCAGTAGCTGTGGCTCCCAGGCTCTAGAGCCGAGGCTCAATAGTTGTGGCACATGGGCTTAGCTGCTCCTCAGCACGTGGGATCCTCCTGCGTCGGGGATCGAACCTGTGTCTCCTGCATTGGCTGTGGTTTGTTGATTGAATGGGCTGCTTGCTCTCAGTCGCTTAGTCATGTCTGACTCTTTGTGGTCCCGAGGGCTTTAAGCCCGCCAGGCTCCTCTGTCCACGGGATTTTCCAGGCAAGAATACTGGAGTGGGTTGCCCTTTCCTTCTCCAGGGATCTTCCCGACCCAGGGGTCAAACCTTCGTCTCTTCTGTCTCCTGCATTGGTGAATAGGTTCTTTACCACTAGTGCCACCTGGGAAGCCCCCTTAACTTGCCTCTTGTCTTGCTGGGAAACCTTGGACTAGCTATTTGATTCCTTTTACCCTCCATCTATAAAATGGGAGTAAAGTTACCCAACTCCAAATACTCTTTGCAAATCTCTAATCACATCAAGTCGTTATCAGACTGCTTAGCATGCCGGTTGCTGCGTAAACTCTTATCGAGGTGGCAACCATCTACTTGCTCATGGCTGCTACTATTTACAACGGACTGGGACAAGTAACACTGGAATGTCACACAGGCTGAGTTTCCTAGGAAATGAACTGAAGTGAGGTTTAGAGCAGCCAGCCATCCCTATCCGTTCTGGCACCAGGTACTAGTTTTTTGTGAAAGAAAATTTTTCCTTGGACTGGGGCAAGGGGGATGGTCTCAGGATGATTCAAGCACATTGCCTTTGTTATGTACTTTTATTTTCTATTATTAAATCAGATACACCTTCGATCATCAGACATTAGATCCCAGAGGTTAAGGACCCTTGTTTAGAGGGTGACCTTGGGATCAACCCCTGGGAAGGAGGGAGAATTGATCTCCACTGGGAACCAATGACAGGGTCAGCCAATCCCGGAGGGGGGGCTGGGCTGGCTCTAGAATGGCCATTGTGAGGTTTCCTGGGATGTCTGGCCTTTATACCCCTTCACAGGTTTGTCCCTGGTTGTGAGCTACATATGCAAGAACACAACCTTGGGTTAAGGAGCTCTCTGCAGTTGATGTGATCTATGAAAGGGGATCCAGGTGGTACCTCCCTGATATTTGGAGTTGGGGTGGGCCAGGGAAGGCTTCCTGGAGGAGGTGGCATCTTAGCTGAGTTCTTAAAGATCCTGGAAGATTTGGCCAGTTGAAAGATCTTGGAGGGAGAGTCTGAACAGACATCACAAGTGAAGAGTTGGGGGCAAGTGGTAGAAGAAAGCAGACACACCATTTCCATTGATGACCTTGGACACACAAAGCATGTTCCTATTTCAAGCCTCTGCCCCGAGAACTCATTTCTCCTAGATGCCTGTATGGCTCACTCCTGTCTGCATTCAGGAAGCCTTCCTAAGGAGGCAACCTTCAAGCTGATGGCTCTCTAAAACTGTCCCTGCTGCCCTCTGTCCCTTACTCCCTTACCCAGTTAGGCTTCCCAGCTCTCACTGCTCCCTGATAGGGAGGTAACTTGACCCGTCTTCTGTGATGCTTATTGTCCCCCAAGAACAGGAAGCTTACAAAGGTCACTGCCTTGGGCATCCACTTCGTGTTTTCAGCATCCCCAGTGCACACACATACTTGGCTGAAGTCGAGGGCTTTGACCGAGTGAGTGAAGAGACTGGAGAAAAGCAAGGGCCAAGTGGTAAGCTAGAAGATGACGTCAATGTGCAGGGAACTTGGCATGGTGGAGCTTTTTTAGAAAACTCGGTTCAATCAGATGCCAGGTGTGCTGACACCTGGAATGGATGTCCTCAAAGGACAGGGGGACCTTCCTCCCAGAACCCTGGAGAATCAGGGACTTTCAAGGCAGCTGATGAGGTCCATCTGCCTGTCTCTAGGCCAGATGGCACTGTAAGCCATCCCAGGTGTGGACTGTGCCAGACTCCCCCAGAGAAGGTGCTTTCAGAGGTCTCTCATCAGCTTGCCTTGAAGTCTCACACCTTCCCCAGGCAGGATGTTCCTTTATTGCAAACTCCCAAACTGATTGTTCTCAGGACCAAGGCCTTTGATGGTTTTATTGTCCCTAAATTCACACCAGGCCCCAACAACTTCAGAGCAGATAGAGAATGCAGAGCAGGGAGGGCACGGGAAGTGAATGGCCCAGGATCAAGGCAGGAGATTGCAACCTATAAATCTGCGGGCACCAGGCTTGCCTCTGAAGGCTTCCACGTGTGGGGTGGAGGCGGCTTCTACAATCTCCAGCCCAGGAGGGCAGGGCTAAGTGGATCAAGGTGGTCCTTACCTTCAGGGCTCCTGAGCACACCTGGTTTGACTGTGTGGGAAATGGTTGGCCCACTCAGTCAACTGCCATGACCAGCTCTAGAACCAAGAGTCATCAGAGACTTGAATCAGCAAGGCTTTGAGTTTGTCCCCCTACACCAGGCTCATGCCTGGACCGGCTTAGCCAATTTGCCAGCAAAAGGGTCTGTTTGAGGGGTCCCGGACTGAGACAGGAATCTGCATTTTGCAATCACATTTTCCTCCCTTCTCCCTTCTATTTCCCCACTCTGTTATGCTTTCTAGAATGATCTTCCATTAAAGGGGCTGCTAATAAGATGACCACTCTGGGAAACTGGGGTTTATCCTATTGGGAACCTCTCATGAAACTGCTTAGACCAAACCTCAGGATTGTTCTCTAAGAAGGAAGCTGGGGACATTTAACCACTAGCCCCAGGCTTTTATTGGCTCAGAGGATCACTCTGGGTACTAACTTCTCAACACTTCTGGACTGTTTACAATTTTTGTGGCCGGAGAAAGCCCTTAGAGATGCACGAGTTTTAAAAATGGGAAGGCCACGGGAAAAGAGCTGCCCATTGACGTTGCAGGTGAACTTCAGGGTGGGCCAGGAGGATATAAGGAATGCGTGCTACACTTGGAAACTTAGGGTTGATGAGTTCTTGTGTAGGATTCCAGATCCATGAACTCCAGCTTGTGGACCATTTTAGCAGTCTTCATTTGTTCAGCCCACAAATACTGAGGCAACGACTATGTTCCAGCACTGTTTGAGGTACTGAGATTGTAGACCTAGAGACTATAGATGGGATCTCCTATTTTCAAGAAATAGCCCCAGTTTTCCTGACCCGATAGTACATAGCCTCACTTCATCACACCAGCCTACTTGGCCTCCCTAGATCTTCAGACAAATAAGAAAATATCTAAGGTGGCCTCCTGCAGCTGATTAGGCTGAGATCTGAAGAAGAAGAAGGCAGATAAGCCAACAGGCAGAGTGAGAAGTATTTCAGGTCAAGGGGACAAAGAGGAGTAGAGGGTAAGAGGTGACTGGGCTTGTCGTCATACTGTGGGAAAGTCAAATACGGCTGACGGAGGGTGGCTGGGGGATGCATTTGGAAAAGACAAAGGGGGTGAATTGTGTGGAACTTTGTGGGTTAGGGAAGGGAACTTAGCTTTTATTTTTATGCCAGTAGGAAACTAGTAGAAGCATTAAGGTGAGACTGTATTTTTAAGTTTATTAATTTTCTTTAAAGGTGGTGTGTTGCATTTTCATTTTTTAAAACTCAGTTCAAGAAATTCTTTTTTTAGGCTGTGTGATATGTAGGATCTTAGTTCCTGGATCAAGGATTGAAACCCAGTCCCCTGCAGTGGAAGCATGGCATCTCAACCACTGGGAAGCCAGGAACCAGTCAAACCAGAGAAGTCCCAAGATGAGATTTTACAGCATCATCATGGGTGAAGCCACCCGGTCTCCCTACATCCTCCCTAGGACAGTCAACAGGAAGTGGGCAGATGCAGGGTGTGTTTGAGTTTGTGCCCTGTGAACAGATGAAATGTGGAAGAGAACCTTGTAAGCTAGAATTCTCAAGTCTTGTTAGGTTGGTCTTTCAGAAAGTTAGGCAGAGATGAAGTGGAAAGGGAAAAGTGGCTAATTTAGGGCAATTCCCAGGGATACGCTGTGGCTGACATCACTTCCCAACTCTTCGTTCAGCGATGCCCAACAGATTGGCATAAATACTTCCACCCCGACTAGTTTCAGCCTAAGAAATCTGGCAAGCACTGTAAGTCAGAGCCAACAGTTAACCATTTTCTGTCATACCACAGATAAGCCTGGGAAAGAAGAGAGGGGAAGAATTGGCAGGGAGAGCCTCAGTCCCCAAAACAGAGCTGATGAAGTATTAATTAACCTAACAGGGAGCTTGAGCAAAGACTGCAGGATGCTTCTAGTAGCCAGAAAGGGCCAGTTAATCTAGCTTGCTGGGTCATTGCCAATGAGCTGCCCATAAAGAACGTGATGTCAGCTTGAAAGTTGAGGCTGATCCCCAAACTGTCAGCTGAACCACATTTCTGCAGCTGAACAAAAAGCTCTTTTTTTTTTTTTTTTTTTGAGACCCAGGAGATGCATCTCCACTGTGGCTCTGCTCTGTGTGTGTGTGTGGTGGGGGTGGTTGTCAAGTGAAACACACATACGCAGACCTACACACTAGGTCCTGCTATTAGACAACTGAGTATCAATCCCACGTCTGTATCTCCACATCCTCTCTGGACTAGATCTCTTTCACTTTCTTCCTGTGCTGGTTCTGCTCTCTTCTTTTGCATCCTATGGAGTTCAGTCAGTGGAGGTGGGAGATGAGAGGTTGGGGTCATTGACTGATTCAAACAGCAGAATTTGCCCCAGATACCAGCATGGTTTATGCTTGCTTCAAGTCTTTACTCATGAGTCCTTTTCTAGGCATATGTTAAACTGATACCCTATGTACCACCCCCTCATCTCCATCCACGTTCCTGCTTTATTTTTCTTCATAGCTCTTATCACCAACTAAGCTTGCATTTGTTTGGCTGACCTGTCTCCTCCAATATAGGGAATACAAGCTTGGAACATGAGCCCCACAAGGACTGAGATTTCATGTGTTCACTGCTGTGTTCCCAGTGCTCAAAGCTATAGCAAAGAATAGGTCAAAGTGGACAATTTTGTGAAAGGTTCCTTGGGTATGTGCCAGGTACACTTGCATGGCCTAATAGGGTAGACCCATCTGCAAGGTCCCAGGCAGTGGGGAAAGATGCCAGATAATTTAATATAGAAAATCCATTTCAACGCCCCTAACCTGCTCTAGTATTTTTGCCTAGGAAATCCCATGGACAGAGGAAGCTGGCAGACTACAATCTATGAGGTTGCAATGTTGGACACGACTGAGCGCACACACTCAGTGTCACTTACCCTGTGTGCTCTAGCAAGACAACTCGGGCACTAGCAATAGTGGGGGCCCCTGCTGGGGAACATGGAGGGCCGGAGAGGTAGACTCACCTCTTCCTTTGATTGGAGCCAATGGGCTGAATCTGGAAAGGCAGTGGATTTCCCCATCAGTGGCTGATGACTGGGGAGGGGCAGAGATGGTATCAGGACCTGGAAATAGGATGAGATAACACCCAAGGAAGAGAGAGACGTAGCCTGGTCTCCATCTCCTCTGCTCCCATTGGATGAACCCAAACCAAAGCCAGCTGCCAAGGAGCCCAGGAAGTCTTCAGCTGTCTTTACATGCAGAGCTGAGCAGAAGAAAGGGAGAGAAGTGATGAAAAAGCAAACAGATAATGACCAGCAAAGCAGTCCTAGCCTTGCACACAGTAGGTATTCAGATATTTGAAGATGGCAGTTTCCATTCTCAAAGAGGAACAGAATGGAGCAGACCGCCTGGGACGAAGAGAGCAAGGCCATGCGGAGACAGGGAGATGGAAAGTAGCCTCTGTCACTGACAGTCTTCTGACTCTTAGCAAGTTCAGACATTTCATTTCTTGTCCTTTTGAGATTTTGAGATCTGCATCTTTAAAAAATAATAAACACACCTCTCCCTCCCCCTACTTTTTTTAAATTATGAGCTGGCTTGAATGTTCCTAGCAGCCAAAAAAAAAAAAAATCTTGATTGGAACAGTTTGATTCCAAAAAGACAAGTGTTTGGGGGGAATACTCTTGCTCAACAACATTCTATGGCTCACTACTACCTTGAGAATCATGTCCATTCTTTTTTTTCTGAAAGGCTCCTATACAGGTTATTGAGCTTAACTCAGTGGTTCAAGCATGATTTCTACTGAGTCTAGGGAATGAGGTTCATGACATTGTGCAGGAGACAGGGATCAAGACCATCCCCATGGAAAAGAAATGCAAAAAAGCAAAATGGCTGTCTCGGGAGGCCTTACAAATAGCTGTGAAGAGAAGAGAGGTGAAAAGGAAAGATATAGGCATCTAAATGCAGAGTTCCAAAGAATAGCAAGAAGAGATAAGAAAGCCTTCCTCAGCGATCAATGCAAAGAAATAGAGGAAGACAACAGATTGGGAAAGACTAGAGATCTCTTCAAGAAAATCAGAGATACCAAGGGAACATTTCATGCAAAGATGGGCTCGATAAAGGACAGAAATGGTATGGACCTAACAGAAGCAGAAGATATTAAGAAGAGGTGGCAAGAATACACAGAAGAACTGTACAAAAAAGATCTTCATGACCCAGATAGTCATGATGAGGTGATCACTAATCTAGAGCCAGACATCTTGGAATGTGAAGTCAAGTGGGCCTTAGAAAGCATCACTACGAACAAAGCAGGTGGAGGTGACGGAATTCCAATTGAGCTGTTTCAAATCCTGAAAGATGATGCTGTGAAAGTGCTGCACTCAATATGCCAGCAAATTTGGAAAACTCAGTAGTGGCCACAGGACTGGAAAAGGTCAGTTTTCATTCCATTGCTAAAGAAAGGCAATGCCAAAGAATGTTCGAACTACCGCACAATTGCACTCATCTCACATGCTAGTAAAGTAATGCTCAAAATTCTCCAAGCCAGGCTTCAGCAATACGTGAACCGTGAACTTCCAGATGTTCAAGCTGGT
>SJYF01000797.1:1258919-1273011 GCA_006410515.1 Procapra przewalskii | reverse complement strand
GACTATGCCAAAGCCTTTGACTGTGTGGATCACAATAAACTGTGGAAAATTCTTCAAGAGATGGGAATACCAGACCACCTAACCTGCCTCTTGAGAAATCTGTATGCAGATCAGAAAGCAACAGTTAGAACTGGACATGGAACAACAGATTGGTTCCAAACTGGAAAAGGAGTACGTCAAGGCTGTATATTGTCACCCTGCTTATTTAACTTCTATGTAGAATACATCATGAGAAATGCTGGACTGAAAGAAACACAAGCTGGAATCAAGATTGTCAGGAGAAATATCAATAACCTCAGATATGCAGATGACACCACCCTTATGGCAGAAAGTGAAGAGGAGCTAAAAAGCTTCTTGATGAAAGTGAAAGAGGAGAGTGAAAAAGTTGGCCTAAAGCTCAACATTCAGAAAACGAAGATCATGGAATCCAGTCCCATCACTTCATGGGAAATAGATGGGGAAACAGTGGAAACAGTGTCAGACTTTACTTTTGGGGACTCCAAAATCGCTGCAGATGGTGACTGCAGCCATCAAATTAAAAGACGCTTACTCCTTGGAAGAAAAGTTATGACCAACCTAGATAGTACATTCAAAAGCAGAGACATGACTTTGCTGACTAAGGTCCGTCTAGTCAAGGCTATGGTTTTTCCTGTGGTCATGTATGGATGTGAGAGTTGGACTGTGAAGAAGGCTGAGCCCCGAAGAATTGATGCTTTTGAACTGTGGTGTTGGAGAAGACTCTTGAGCATCCCTTGGGCTGCAAGGAGATCCGACCAGTCCATCCTGAAGGAGATTAACCCTGGGATTTCTTTGGAAGGAATGATGCTAAAGCTGAAACTCCAGTACTTTGGCCACTTCATGAGAAGAGTTGACTCATTGGAAAAGACTCTGATGCTGGGAGGGACTGGGGACAGGAGGAGAAGGGGACGAGCGAGGATGAGATGGCTGGATGGCATCACTGACTTGATGGACATGAGTCTGAGTGAACTCTGTGAGATGGTGATGAACAGGGAGGCCTGGCATGCTGTGATTCATGGCGTTGCAAAGAGTCAGACACGACTGAGCCACTGAACTGAATTAGGGACTCAGCTGGTGGGTATCCTGATATTGGCTGGGCCCACTCATGCATCTCTCATCAGCTGGGCAACTCTGGGCTTTCTCATGTATTGGCGTGTGTGTGCTCAGTTGCTTCAAGCATGTCCCACTCTTTGGGACCCTATGGACTATAGCTCTCCAGGTTCCTCTGTCCATGGGATCCTCCAGGCAAGAATACTGGAGTGGGTTGCCATGCCCTCCTCCATGGGATCCTCCCTACCCAGAGACTGAACTTACATCTCTTACATCTCATGCATTGCAGGCGGATTCCTTACCACTAGCACCACCTGATAAGCCCCTCATGTGCTGGACCAACCAACTGTAGGTTGACCTCATGGTCATTCTCTGAGGTTCATCCACCGTGGTAGCATGTCTACTTCAGCTAAAGTAGTAGATGCCCCAGTGTGCCACCCAGATCTCCCCTTTCCAAATGGAAACACTCCCCCAGGTGCTCTGAGTTTGAACTGCTAATAGCTCACAGATCAATTGTCCTCTGGGAACTGGCTTCTGGCCAAAGAGACCTTCTCCTAACATCTGCTACTATCTCAGAGGCAGTCTACCGTAAATGGCTCGTCTAATAAGAGCGCAAAGCTCATCTCTTCTCCACTTTGAAACCGGGATGGCTTTTCACACTTGAACCAAATCTCCCCAACAGGGTCCACTGAGGCCTCTGCAGCTGCATTTCAGTCCTGTTTCTCCCAGGAGAAGCACAACCCTTCTTCCTTGTCTTCCACAGGTACTAATGCTAAGGGTTCTCCCCAGGATGAAAATCCACCTGTATGCAAATCCCAGGAAACAGCTGACAACATGTCGCTTTGTTACTACCCAATTGAAGAGCTCAACACCCATCCTTAACACCAAGCAGTGTGCCATTAGTTACGTGTAAACAACCAGCTCTCTGGAGGAAACGTTCTGATGTGTGTGTTTGCCAATTTCCATGTGGTAAATGCTCCCACCATGACCGATGTCAGATTATCATTTTGAAGTCATTGAATGTGGGCTTGGGACAAGATGGGCAATATGGGCTCATAGGTGTATAGGAAGCCAGCTCCAGGCCCCAGCATTCCCATGCATGTGTGCATATGTAACTAATAAGTATCTTGGAGCAATACCCACCCTTATTATATGGAGGGATTCTGATTTCTCTACCACTTTTTCAAAGCCCATCTCAAGTCAGAGTTTTAAGTCCCCTAGTGAGTCCTGATCATGACATCTGGACCTGTCACTTCATGGCAAATAGATGGTGAAACAGTGGCAGACTTTATTTTGGGGGCTCCAAAATCATTGCAGATGGTGATTGCAGCCATGAAATTAAAAGACACTTATTCCTTGTAAGGAAAGTTATGACCAGCCTAGAGAGCATATTAAAAAGAAGAAATGTTACTTTGTCAACAAAGGTCCATCTAGTCAAGGCTATGGTTTTTCCAGTGGTCATGTGTGGATGTGAGAGTTGGACTATAAAGAAAGCTGAGCACTGAAGAATTGGTGCTTTTGAACTGTGGTGTTGGAGAAGACTCTTGAGCGTCCCTTGGACTGCAAGGAGATCCAACCAGTCCATCCTAAAGATCAGTCCTGGGTGTTCATTGGAAGGACTGATGTTGAAGCTGAAACTCCAATACTTTGGCCACCTCATGCAAAGAAAGAGTTGACTCATTTGAAAAGACCCTGATGCTGGGAAAGATTGAGGGCAGGAGAAGGGGACAACAGAGGATGAGATGGTTGGATGACATCACTGACTGAACGGACATGAGTCTGAGTAGACTCCGGGAGTTGGTGATGGACAGGGAGGCCTGGCATGCTGCGGTTCATGGGATCGCAAAGAGTCGGACACGACTGAGTGACTGAACTGAGTGAGTCCTGACCTGCAGTCTGAAATGTGTGTGTTAGGAGTGGGTAGACCTGGATTCAATCTATGACTTGGGAAGATCCCCTGGAGGAAGAAATGGCAACCCACTCCAGTATTCTTGCCTGGAGAATCCCATGGCCAGCGTAGCTTGGCAGGCTACAGATTCCACAAGAAATCGGCCATGACTGAGCAACTAACTCTGCTTGACAGAGTGTGAAGGAAGGTTTGGGGACAGGAATCTTCCTACTCCTCCAGGGTCATCCAAGATCTCTTCATTCAGGAGGTGGGGAGAGAAGGAAGAGTGGAAAGTTGGGTTTTTTTGAAACATCAAAACTCTTGCAAATAACCTCTTTTCTTGGTGTGAGCCCCTCTACAGAACTGGTTCCTGCTGGACAACCTAATTCTCCCTGCCTGAAAACATGTTTCTCAGCACATTATGAGACGGAAGTGAAGATTTAATTCCCAAATGTATCCAAGTCTTTTCCTCATCCAGTACCATTTCATCCCCTCCCCAGCTGTATACAACTCTTGGGTTCTTCCAACGCCATGGGTTAAGGAAACAAGTCAGGGTTTCACTGGATAAATAAAGCCATATTCTGCCATTAATGCATGCATGCATGCTCACTCAGTCATGTCCAACTCTCATGACCCCATGGACTGTAGACCTCCAGGCTCCCCCATCCGTAGGATTTTCCAGGCAAAAATCCTGGAATGGGTTGCCATTTCCTCCTCCAGGGCATCTCCCCCACCCAGGGAATGAACCCATGTCTCCTGCTTTGGCAGGCAGATTCTTTGCCACTGAGCCACCTGGGAAGCCGCTGCCATTAATATCCTGGTATTAACTGAAGTCACCTCCATCAAGATGGTATAAGGCTTCCAGTACCTTCAACAACTGGCCAACTGGTTATAGCAGGGTTCCAATCAGCTGCAGGCATGTCATTTGGCTTGTGCAAACCAGGGAAACTGGACACAAAAGCCTGGAGTTGGGCTTCTCGCGAGCAGAGCCTGGCAACACTGAGCCTGAATTCTTGCATGGCCAAGACCAGATGGAGACATAAAAGCCAGGAGAAGGGAATCTTGAGATGAAAGCCTGGCAACGGTGCATCTGTGTTCTTGCCTGGTAATGACCTGATGGCCTTCAACGGGAACTCTGCCCTGAAGACCAAGATCCTGAAAGGGAGTAAGAGTTTGAGACCCCAAAAGAACAAGGGTGAACGTCTGGGGCATGATGACCCTGGGGTAGATGGGAAGCCAGCCCCTTTCCACAACACATGGTGGGATCCCGAAGCGCAGCAGCCAGGGGACAATAGCTGACCAAGTTCGGCTGGAAGAAAACCTGTTCCTAGCCCAAGTCGGTCCACCAACTGCAGCCCTTGTTTTAGCTGTTTGTAGTTGGTTAGAAATGATGCTGTCTGTCCCAGAGAAGTTTCTCTCTTCTCCGGGCAGCTGAGCCTCCTCTATCTCTTTGAAGATTATGGGGCTTTAGCCTGCCTTTAAAGTGAATTTTTCCCCCTGTGTTTTATTATAATTAATGACCAGAAAACTCTTCTCTCTTCCCCCTCCCGCCTTTATCTCTTAAATATGTTTCTTTCCTCTTTAAAAACGCAATATTTCTTTTAACCCAGGATATAGATGAGCCTGTCCCTAGCAGGGCAGGCCCGGCTTCATCTGTCAACTTGATTATGCAAAGCCTCTCTCTTCAGCTGGCATCCGAGGTGGATTTCAAAGCCATGACTCATGTGAGCTTCCAGGCTCAGGACCGGGAAGCAAGCTCCAGCAATGAACCCTCCACACAGGTTTCCCTTCTGGAGAGAAGGTTTCCTCCAAGGCCCTGGGTGGCTAAAGGATTCAGAAGGCTCTCTCTGTACACACACGGGCAGACACAACCACGCGGCAGACAGTTCTGCCCACCTGAAGCAGCTTTCCTGTTAACGATGTTCCAGGGTCCTGTCTCTCGAATCCAAAGAACACATCTGCAACAGCTCAGGCAACTGGGATTCAGTGGATACATGTGCAAAGATGTAGGTAATAGGCCTGAGATTATTTCCAGTTTTCTAGGATGCTCTATAGGACATGCATTCATCAGAACAATAGACAGATGTCCTCAATCAGTTCAGTTGCTCAGTCATGTCCGACTCTTTGCGACTCCATGAATCGCAGCACGCCAGGCCTCCCTGTCCATCACCAACTCCCGGAGTTCACTCAGACTCGCATCCATCGAGTCAGTGATGCCATCCAGCCTTCTCATCCTCTGTCGTCCCCTTTTCCTCCTGCCCCCAATCCCTCCTAGCATCACAGTCTTTTTCCAATGAGTCAACTCTTCGCATGAGGTCGCCAGAGTACTGGAGTTTCAGCTTTAACATCATTCCTTCCAAAGATATTAGGTGTAAAACAGCAGAACTCAGAAGAGTTAGAGTGCAGATGCCCACATCCAGGTGCTCAGGACAGGGATTTCTCCATCTCAGCACTAGACGTGTTGGGGGCTGGATAAGTCTTTGGGGGCTGTTCTGAATGTACATTGTAGGATATTTCACAGCATTCCTGACCCCTACCCACTGACCCCAGTGGCAGCCTTCAGGTGGATCTCTAGGCATTGCTGAATGTAGAATAGTGGTTCTCTTTAAGATGTTTGTTTTTGCCACTCCATACAGCATGCAAGTCCTTTGTTCCCAAAACAGAGATTGAACTCATGCTGCCCTGCAGTGGGAGCACAGATTCTTAACCACTGGACCACCAGGGAAATCCCAGAATAGTGGTTCTTGTGTATGTGTGTGCTTTGCCACTTCAGTTGTGTCCCACTCTTTGTGACCCCATGGACTTTAGCTCACCAGGCTCCTCTGTCCATGGGATTCTTCGGGCAAGATTGCTGGAGTGGGTTCCATGTGCCATGCCCTCCCGCAGGGGATCTTCCCAACCCAGGGATTGAACCTGAGTCTAAGTCTCCTGCATTGGCAGCTGGGTTCTTTACCACTAATGTCATCTGGGAAGCCCATAACAATTGTTAATGGGGGTGATTTTTGGCCCTGGAGACAAAGATACATACCAAGATATCAGCAGTGAATTTTTCAGGGTAGCAGAATTAGGTGAGTAGGATATTTTACTAATTGACATTTTAAAGGTTATATCGCTTTGGTTTGGGAAGAGGGAGAGATGTTGAGACATTTGCATACTTGATTTAATAAATATAATTTTAGAACTAAAGATCAGGTATTTAAAAATGCAGAAAGCCCACGTACTTAAAGGTTCTTGCCCACACTATTAGTATCCAAATGTATATGTTACTTTTTGGGAGAATGTGATTTCCATACTGAGCCCTATGCATAGGGCCCTTGAAATTTTT
The DNA here is from genome assembly GCA_006410515.1 of Procapra przewalskii. Classification (NCBI taxonomy): domain Eukaryota; kingdom Metazoa; phylum Chordata; class Mammalia; order Artiodactyla; family Bovidae; genus Procapra; species Procapra przewalskii. Next base: position 1,266,730 of record SJYF01000797.1, on the reverse strand, counting down.
ATTCATGGCCCACGGGTCCTGAACAGGAGGCAAAATGACTATACACATTAGTCATACTGTGCACTCGACAGGCACGCACTTGACAACAAGCTTAACTTGGGTGGAGGGGCTTTTGCAAAGTTAGCTCTCTTACATACTCTCTGAAAAGCACCATCATTTCATGCTCATTGTCTGTTCCATAGGTGGGATGCAGTTTTTCATCAATACAGTGAAGAAAGTTACATGTTTGGGATTTCCCTGGTGTTCCAATGGCTGAGACTGTGCACTGGACTTGTCGACCTTAAAAAGATGCACAATGTGAGAGTTTTGACTTAAGTTTTACTTGGGGGCAAAATGAGGACTGCAGCCTGGGAGCCAGAACCCCAGAGAGCTCTGAGGAACTGTTCCAAAAAGGTAGTGGGAGAAGGTCCATATATAAGACTTTGGTGAAGGGGGAGTTCACTGCAGTCAAGCACTTACTTTACAAAAGGTTTTCTGCTAATCACAAGGAGCTGATGTCACCATGAAGGGATTTAGTGATTTTCTAAACATTGAAGAGATGCAAAGATTGGGAGCTTGAAATCAGTTCCTGAGAATATCTGTTCTCTAACTTGTTCCACCAGGTTCCCTGGACCACAGAGTGCCTCACTCTCCACCCTAAATTCCCCTCAGGGGGCGTTGAAGGTCAGCAGCCGCAGCAGCACAGGGTTCAATCTCCTCAAAGGCAGATGGCAAACGCTCTCGGCAAGGGCCAATTCACAGTTGACAGGCAGGAGCCAATTTGTAGTTGACAGACTCCAATGCAGGGGGCTGGGGTTCAATCCCTGGTCGGGGAACTAAATTCCACATGCCACAACTTAGACTCAGGGCATCAAATAACAAATAAAAATATTTTTGTAAAGTGACATATTTGCTCTGCCTGCAGTAGGAAACCCTTCGTGGGAGGAGAGGTGAGAGGCGTGGCTCAGTACAGGAATAACGCCAAGCAGAGGTCCAGTCCACATGGCACAGTCAAGGAGGCGCCTCTTCCCAAACCACTCCCTGAAAAGATTCCTGTAATCTTGGGAAATATATCCAGATCATGGCTCAAACAGGCTTTGATCCGTCATTTGGGAGATTGTAAAACTCCAGAGGCCAAAGCCCCATTGTCGGAGACAAAGATTTCACTGGGTCTGGAGCAGGGCCCAGGCCTCTGGATGCTTTAAGAGCATCCTAGGAGATACTAATATAACCACACCCCATGTCTTGTGGGCCATTGTCTGCCTGAGCCTGTGGTTAGAAGCCCTCTGTGATAAATGAGGGGTGGGACTTTGGCCATCTCAGAAGATGGATCAGGGTGGAGGGACCGCTGCATGCATGCTGGGCAGTCAGCGATAGCAAATGTGCTTCCGGAAGGTTTGCAGACCCTATATCTGAGCCACGTGGACGAATTCCCAGCTGAATTTGATCAGCAGCACAAAGATCTGGAGGTCTGAAGCTTCAAGTTTTAAGTCTTGCTGGGTCTAAAATTGTGCTCCTTGGAGCAGGGAACATAGGAGGTCTCCAGCTTAAATCAATGATGACTCCCGGGTCCCACCCCCTCCAAATATCCTGCCCAGGCCTTAAGGCCCAATTCTAACCTCCCTCTTCCAAGAAGCCTTGTCTAATTCCTGTAGAATTGAATTACAAGCACATCATTACCCCAGCAGCTGAGACTACAAACTCCAGGATCGCTCAGCAAGGTCAGGTCATAGCCTGGCTTTGGACAGGCCTGGGTTGGCGAACACAGTTCCCCAATACTCCATCCACCCTTTGTAAAATGGAGCAAATACCTACAGACCTGATGAGCCTGGTCCATGGTGGGCAGTGATACGGACAAGAGGGGGAACACTGCTGAAATCCAATTAAGTTCTGGTTTTCAGATAATAGTAATAATGTAATGTGCTCAGTCATGTCCAATTCTTTGCTACCTTGTGGACTGTAGCCCACCAGGCTCCTCTGTCCATGGGATTTTTCAGACAAGAATACTGGAATAGGTTGCCATTTTCTCCTCCAGGGGATCTTCCTGATCCAGGGATCGAACCTCTGTCTCCTTGTATTAGCAGGCAGATTCTTTATCACTGAGCCACCTGGGAAGCCCCTATAATGGAAAGAAACTGTGAACCTCATATGTATAACTGAGGGCTTTCCAGGTGGGGCTAGTGGTAAAGAATCTGCCTGCCAATACAGGAGATGTGAGAGACATGGGTTCAAGCCCTGGGTCAGGAAGATCTCCTAGAGGAGGGCATGGCAACCCACTCCAGTATTCTGGCCTGGAGAGTCCCATGGACAGAGGAGCCTGGGAAGCTACAATCCATGGGGTCAAAAAGAGTCAGACATCACTATAGCAACTTAGCACACAGGCATCCATGAATAACTGAATCACTTTGCTGTATACATAAAACGCAACACTGTAAATCAACTATACTTCGATAAAAAATAAAAATGTACTGATGGTTAAAACACATTAGGTAAAAATGTGAGGTTGTATGTAACCTACAATATTTCTCTCAAACTCAAGGCATGTACTTAAGTATGTATCAGTATTTGCAGGGAAACACAGCAAAAGGTCCAGGATAATGCTGTTTAACAGAACTGTAGGTACAATAGGAATCTATAAATACCTCTGCTGCTTGGTGCCATCGCCACTAGGAGGACATGCTGTTGAGCACTTGAAATGGAGCCCATGTGACTGAGGAATTAGGTAGAGTTAACACTGAAAGGGAGATTGCCTCATCGGCAAGTGGGTACCATATGGAATGGCAGACGTCTAGACGGTATAGAGCAAACCTAACGGCATGCGGGCAGGAGACCAGACGTCACAGGGGAATCTCCCCTCTCTTCCTCTCTGGCTTGCTTAGGAAATATACTACAGTCCAGCATTATATTGCAATGGCCAAAGAGTTCAGGTTTTTCATAAAATGTTATAGAAAAATGTGAACAAACTTTTTGGCCAACTCAGGATCAATGAACACTCTTCTAAATGTCCTGTAGTGCCCTGGACTGGATCCTGGGATGAAAAAAGGATAGCAGTGGAAACACTGCTGAGATTTGAATGAAGTCTGGAGTGAGTTCCCATTAATGGACCTGTGGTTTTCAGCTCTAACAAATGTCCCATGGTGACGTGAAACATTAAGGAAAACATGTATGGGGGTGGGTCTCTGGACTATTTTTTGTAACATTTCTGAAATACTAAAATTACCCCCAAATAAATGCTGCTGCATCCAGCTCTTTGAGACCCAGTCGAGTAGCCTGCCAGACTCCTCTGTCCATGGGATTTCCCAGGCAAGAATACTGGAACGGGTTGCCACTTCCTGCTCCAGGGGATCTTCCCAACCCAAGGATCAAACCCTCATCTCTCGGGTCTCCCGCATTGGCAGGCGTGTTCTTTATGACTCGCGCCACTTGGGAAGCCATCCCCAATAAGCTTTTGTGGATCAGTCATGTCTGACTCTCTGCGACCCCATGGACTGTAGCCCTCTAGGCTCCACTGTCCATGGAATTCTCTAGGCAAGAATACTGGAGTGGGTTGCCATGCCCTTCTCCAGGGGATATTCCCAACCCAGGGATTGAACCTGGGTCTCTTACCATTGCAGACAGATTATTTACTGTCTGAGCCAGAAAGTTTACAGCAAACTTTACTTATCCCCAGTAAAGCTTATTGTAAGTAATACTGGTAAGCTTGATGCTCAGTCTTTCCTAGATGTTAAAAAGTTAGATACTTGCAGCTTCTCTGATCAAGGAGAGAACACACACGAGAACCCTTCTTGGTTCTGGGCTTAGGAAGTTTTGGGAACCTTGGCTGAGAAGGAGGAGGCTGTCTGACTGCTCAGGAGCTTAGTACCTGCCTCTGCCGGAAGGATGAGGGTGAGAACCCAAGACCCTTGTGTCCTGATGGGCACAACTGCCATGAAAAGATGCCACCAAAGCTGGTGCTGCTTTGAGGCCCCTTTTAGCTCATTCTAAATGTACCTCAAATTATGAAAAAGCCTTGGACGTGGGACCCCACCTTCATCACCTGGGTCCTCGTCAGTGCGACCTGGTGGTAGCTGTGAAGCTGTTTCGCAGCTTCCATTCTAAGGAAGAACTAGAACCCCATCACCTCTCTGAGCCTCCAGATCCCAGGCCGAGGTCTCGTGCGTGAGCTCTCTTGGGTCCATCACTGATATACAGTGTGGAAGACAGGCTAGGTCCCTTTTCTTCATGGAGTTACAGGATCAAGAATTGCTGGACTTAGGGATGCATCCTCCGCAAGGATGTAAGGATTTGGGGGTAAATCTTCCTCAGGAGCTTCTGGGAGCCTCCATCTTCTCATAAAATGTGAATGACGGTGTGGATAAGAATTCACTGTGATTAAAATGAAAGCATCAATTTTTAAGACCCAGTTCATCGTGACTGCTTCCATTTCTGACACCCACCATTATTCCCCCAAGAGAGTCTTGAACCACATCCCTTTCTGGAAAGTTGCCTGATTGAGCTAGGAAAGGTGGAAGGAAATAGCTGTGACTCTTGATGACTTAATATCTGACTTGATCCTCAAAATAATGTAGCAATATTAAACTGAAACCTGGGAAACGCTGGAATCTAATTCGAGTCCCAGTTTTGTCGTCGGTAGCAGACTGGACAGATCCCAGTTGTCAGAACTTAGAGGTGGATTGTTCAGTCTGGAAGGCGGCTGGAGATCCCTATTTTCCTGAGAGGAATAAGGCATCTCCTGAAAAACTTCTGTTGCAGTAGGAGCATCACGGGGATTTAACGAGGTCTTCCAGACACATCGGGACCATTGCACAAAGTGGAGGCAACATCGTGACTTTCTGGGTTGGCAGAGCTAACTCCCCCCACCCCAGCCCGTGGCTCACGTGACATCTGCCTTCCCCAGCATTGTTTCTGCCGCGAGTAAATGATGACTTTTTAATCAAAACCAGACCCGGCCTCTCTCCTGACCGAGTACCTCACCAGCACCAGCCTTCCCCCAACCCCTGCCTGGGGGCTTTCGGGCCGGGGGTCTTTGTCCTTCAGGGAGCTGCTTCATCACTCGTTTCCTCCTTAGCACAAGGCAGCTGGGCTGAGGATCCATCTGCCCATCACCACTTCACAAAGTGGGCTTCTGGCCACGTCTGGTCCTGCTGCTTCTGCAAGGACGATTCCAAGGCTGGGATTAGATGATGCGGGATGTGAATAAGAAAGCCTGAGATGCATTTGCTCCCATGGTTCCAGGAATGCCCATAATGGCAGAAAAGATTGAAGACATACACGTCTGTTAAAAAAAATACCATTGACTCCACAGCGCTAAAATCTGTTGACTTGATGCCAGTGGGCTCTGTTGTCCTGGTACTGGTGGCAGGCTTGTACAGGAAGCTGGGATGGTGTTAAGCAGGTCCCAGCTCTAGGCCACTCCAACCAGAAACTCCAACTACCCCTCTAGCTCTGGGAAATCCCTTGTCCCACCCCTCAGAGGTCCTGGCAGGTCTCTGGGATCTGCTGGATCACTTTCCCTGCTGCCTCTGAAAACCACGGACCCAGCACTAGACCTGCTTCTCCCCGAGGAGCTGCCTGGCCGCAGCTGCGTATTCCCAGGGGAGCCCCCTTCCACCTGGCTCCCCTGCGCCTCTGAAGTCTGACAGTCCGTATGTGGCTGGTCCCAGCCCTTCCAGCGGGACTCTGGTCCCTGCCACTGCAGGAGGGGCAAGTGGACAGGCTGGGTCACCTCTTCACTGAGACTCGAATTTCCAGCCCTCACCTTCCCATCTCCAGTCCACAGCAGAGGACCTTTGCAGCCTCCTATGCCTCTTTCAGGGCACCTTCCCCGATGCTTCAGACAGTGAAGAATCCACCTGCAACGCAGGAGACCCAGGTTCAGTCCTGGGGTTGGAAGGATCCCCTGGAGAAGGGGATGGCTACCCACTTCACGGGGGCTTCCCTGGTGGCTCAGCAGTAAAGAATCCACCTGCAGTAGGAGGAGCCGTAGGAGACGCGGGTTCCATCCCTGGGTCAGGAAGATCCCCTAGAAGAGGGCATGGCAACCCACTCCAGTCTTCTTGCCTGGAGAATCCCCATGGACAGAGGAGCCTGGAGGGCTACAGTCCATGTGGTCGCAAAAGAATCGGACACAACTGAGTGACTAAGCACACACACACACACCTCTTCCAGAACAGTGTTCTCTCCCTCCTGTTTGTGTGCCCAAGTGCCCTGCAGATATTAGCACACATCTCAGAGGCTTGTTCTGAGGATTAAATAAGCAGATATTTTATCAATCGGTGAGAACAGAGCCTGGCGCATCATATGCTACAAACATTACTTAATAAACGCCGCCCCTGAGTCTTAACAGAAACCTCCCAGAGGAAGGGGCTAGCATCTCCCTCTTACCAATGTGGAAGCAAGAAGCTTGGGGCTCCATGCCTTGCGGGTCACACAACCAGCCCACTGCAGCCTCCGAATTTTGAAGCTCTGCAGCCTGACTCTGGTCTTTGCCCCAACCTCCAGCTTCATGCTGCGTTAACTGATTTGGTGACTTGACGCCAGATGGTTTTTCTCCTTGAATGTGGGCATTTTGTATTGGTAGCCTCACTGACCACCAGCTTCAACACTATCCATTCAAATTGCCGACTTTTTAGCCCACAGCTTCTCAGACTATTGTCTTATTAAAATGTCTTATGAAATCTTGTCTTAAGCTGTCTACCAGTTCATTAAAAATTGGGGGTGGGGTGGGGAGAGCTGATATTAGCCAACTGCTGGGTTTCTTTTTAAAAATTTTTTATTGGAGTATAGTTGCTTTATAATATTGTGGGTATTTCTGCCGTATGGAAAAGCGAAGCAGCTATAAGTTTACATGCATCCTCTCTTTTTTGGACTTCCTTCCCTTTTAGAGTTCCCTGTTTTAGAGTTATCTGTTTAGACATAGCAGTGTATGAATGTTGGTGTCAATTCCTCCTGCCTTCTCTTTCCTTTCTTGGTGTCCTTATGTTTCTTCTCTGCATTTCTGTCTCTCTCTCTCTCTACTTTGCAAAGAGGTCCATCTGTTCCATTTTTCTAGAGTCCACATTGATGTGTTAATATGTGGTATTTGTTTTTCTCTTTCTGACTTACTGGTTTTCAAAGCACATCTATATCAGACCTCCCAGGTACTGAGCGCACATCGAAGTTCTCTGCTTGCGTTAACCACTTTGAACCACCGTTTCCCCACTGGTAATGTGAGGAAGAAGAATTGTTTTGAGGATTAAAAGAATTTGCTTGCCCGTGGTTGTTGCAAAACCTACCAAGAGAACCAGCATCTGAAACCCAGAGTTCTGGCCCCTGACCTGTGGTCCTCACCAGCCCTCTTGAAGACGAGGGGCCAAGAAGATGCCCGGCTCAGCCAGAGGCTTCTCCGAAAGCCAAGTGCACCAGGGGTGGGTGAGACGGGCGCACCGGGCAGTGGGCAGTGTGTATGCTAGCCCCACCCTTCCTTCTGGAATGAAGGCCTTTGGTCTACAGAGGACGTTGAGTAATAACCAGAGAAAGTGCCGCTCTGGTTCCCAAATAAACAGGCTCATGAGTGATGAGGGGATCCCCTCCCCACTCCCAACCCTCACCCCACCCCGGGCAGCTGCCCTGCCGGCACTGTGCACACGTTTCGTACACGAAGGCGGGTAAACACCACCAGGACCCACTTCAAAAGGCTCTGTGGGCAGCCGCGGCTGATGGAACCGACGTGCCTTTGGGGGGCTGGGGTGGCCTCCGTAACAGACGGCCCCAAGATGTCCAAATACATCAGCGTGGAGGCCTCAAAGGCTCGGAGCCTGAGAGCAGGAAAAATAAATAATTTCGTTATCTCT
>SJYF01000797.1:1226931-1239087 GCA_006410515.1 Procapra przewalskii | reverse complement strand
CCCCCATACATACAGATAACACTCAGGCTGCATAGAAGCACACACCTGAGCAGACCATTGGAGGCAGTGTGAATCGCAAGAGCCCTTGTCTTATGATTACCCAGCCACTGAAAAGAATGAAATAATGCCATTTGCAGCTATGTGGATGGACCCAGAGACTGTCCTACTGAGTGAAGTCAGTCAGACAGAAGGATGCTCCTATGACATCCCTTATATGCCGACTCAAAAGAGAAATGATTACAAGTGAACTTACAAAAGAGAAAGAGACAGAGAACGAACTTATGGTTGCTGGGGGTCCGGAGGAACGATTTGGGGAAGGGACAGTTAGGGAGTTTGGGATAGACATGTACACATTCCTGTATTTAAAATGGGTAACCAGCAAGGACCCATGTATAGCACAGAGGCTGTTCAGTTGCTCAGTCGTCTCTAACTCTTTGTGACCCCAAGGACCGCAACATGCCAGGCTTCCCCGTCCTTCACCATCTACGGGAGTTTGTTCAAATGTCCATTGAGTCAATGATGCCATCCAGCCATCTCAACCTCTATCATCCCCTTCTCCTCCTGCCCTCAACCTTTCCCAGCATCACGGTCTTTTCCAGTGAGTTGGCCCTTTGCATCAGGTGGCCAAAGTATTGGAGCTTCAGCCTCAGCATCAGTCCCGCCAATCAATATTCAGCATTTATTTCCTTAGAATTTGGATACATGTATATGTATGGTTGAGTCCCTTCACTGTTTACCTGAAACTATCATGACATTTTTTGTTAATCAGCTATACTGCAATACAAAGTTAAAAGCTTGGGAGGGGGGGCCAGAAAAAGAGCCATTATGGCAAGCAATTTGATAAAAATCTACTAGAATTCCAAAATTCCGTGGTGTCTGACCCACTTCTGAAACTCTAGAAGTAGCAGTGAGGGCTCAAGGAACACATACGAGGGGTCTGATCAGAGCACATTTTATAATATGCAACAAACCTGGTGTGACCTTTTCATCCATCAGTTGGGAAATGGCTGAGTGATGGTACAGCCACAGCATGGAATATTATGCAATGCCTAAAAAGAGTGAGGCAGACCCAGACATTTTAACTTGAAAACTATCCAGGGCCTATCAGTGATAAAGGCACACTGCAACGTAACAGTGGGGTGTGATCTAATTTTGGCAAAAGCGGGGAAATCCTACATGTCGGTATGTTTCTTATCTGGAGGGGGAAGAAAGTGGGGAAGGTCACATATCCAGTCACTCTCGTCATTTAGCTCGAGGTGAGAGGATGCTAGAGGCCCTCTACTTTTCTCATTTTTCCTTGAAGATAGATTGTAAGCACCATTCAGACTTACAAGATGAAGTGTTGATCCTAAAGCCTTGGGAACGTCCCTGGATATCCAGTGGTTAGAACTTTGCTTTCCAATGCAGGGGTACAGGTTCGATCCCTGGTCGGGAAGCTACAATCCCACAGGCTTCGGAGTCAAAAAACCAAAACCATAAAACAGAAGTGATCTTGTAACAAATTCAATAAAGACTGGGCCACGTCAAAAAAACTTAGAAAAAAAAAAACCCTAAAACCCAGAAGACAGCTGGTGGAAGGAGGAGCGTGCAGAGGGGCAGGACCAGCCTCCTGTCTGCCCCTCTGCCCTCATCTGCTGTCCCAGGCTGGATGGTGGATTGCAGGGCAGGGTCCCCCCCACTGCTCTGCCACCCCCTAAGCCCTCCCCACCAGTCCTCCTGGGATGTCTCACGTTGACAGGCTCCCTGCCGCCCAGCCCTCCAGCTCCCTGGCAGGCCTGCTGCCCCGGCCCTGACCCCAGCCCTCCCAGAGGTTGAAAGGCCACCATGAGATAACCCAGCTCCATGCCCCCACCCCGCAGAAGGTCAGTTAAAAAAGCATCAACCTGGAGGAACCCTCTAGGCTGCATCTCTGGACCCTTCAGAGCCTCCCAGGAAAACAGCCAGCAGGCACTGAGCCCTTGGGTGCCAGGCCCTGTGCTGAGCCCTTCAATGCTTCCCCAGGTCGCGGTCTCCTCTGCAGAGCGTACAGTTAAGAGCTTGGACTCTGAAGACAGTGCTGATGTCTCTGGGACTTTGTTTGCTCATCTGTGAAATGGGATGATGATAACAGTACCTTCCTCAATAGACTGTTGAGAGGATCAAAAGACTGTGTCAAACCACGAGACACAGGCCCCCCCCCCAAAAAATGCCAGGAAAGAGTAATGAATAACATCGTGCTGTCTAGTGAGATTCTAAATTACATTGTCAGACTCTAATCCCTTATCTTCCTTTATTTTTTTCACAGAAAGTAGTATTAATTGTTGTTAGTAAAAGTACAATAAAAAAATTTTTTTTAATTGTGCATGGGGTGTAAGATGATATCTGTGCTTGCATGCTCAATCATGTCCAAATTTTTGCAACACCATGGACTGTAGCTCACCAGGCTCCTCTGCCCATGAAATTCTCCAGGCATGAAGTCTGGAGTGGTCTGCCATTTCCTACTCCAGAAGATCTTCCAGACCCAGAAATCAAACCTGCATTGACAGGCGGATTCTTTACCACTGTGCCACCTGGGAAACCCTAAGATTGTACGTATACATGTATTCATATATTCATTCATCTAACCTCTTTGCTGTATCCTCATATGTAGATATACATATGTATTTATATATATTCGCTTCCTTGGATTTCTCAGGTGGCGCTAGTGGTAAAGAACCTGGAGACGCAGGAGACACAGGTTTGATCCCTGGATCTGGATGATCCCCTGGAGGAGGGCATGGCAGCCTACTCCAGTAGTCTTGCCTGGAGAATTTCATGGACAGAGGAACTTGGCGGGCTATAATCCATAGGGTCATGAAGACTCAGACATGACTAAAGTGACTTAGCATGTAAGCATTCTCTTATCTATATTTATATACATATGTTTTTTATATATTATGTATATTTCATTAGCTCTTTTCTAATGTATCTAATTTATATATTTTATAAATATTTTATTTAGATAGATTAGAGCAGAATCAATATAATAGAGAGATAAATAGATATATAGATAAAGAACAGAGCCAATATTTATGAAGTACTTACTCTTTCCAGCAATTCTCTTTCAAATAGTAAATAGGACATCTTGAGTTGAACTCAGACTGGACTTGGTCTCAAGCCACACCTCCCTCTTAGATAATAACCAAGTCTCCTCAGATGATTGCCAGGGGGAGGCTGGGAAAGTGTCCCCCGTAGTGTTACCCCTTGGAGACCTGGGGTCAGGTTGAAAGTGTCCCTGCAAAATGAGGGGCCACTTAGATGAACTTTCCCAGCAACGGAAGAGGGTGTGGGCAGGACTGTAGGAGTTTCGACGCTTCAGGGTGGGTACTTGGTCTTCTGTGGGGTGGGCAAGGAGCTGGGTCATTTTGCCACACAGCTGTGAGGGGCACGACTTACACTGCATGCCTTGGGGGGTGGTCTCTCAGTGACCTTGGTGCTGCTGCTCCTAGGAAGCCAACACGGGTGGAGGACCAGGACATTTTTCAGCAGGTGCCACTTGCCAGTGAGCTGAGAATGAGATGGTGATGGGGGATCAACTCCTAGGCCCCAAGAAAGCTCACTGCCCCATCTGACCTCCTGTCAAAGGCCTAGCCTAATTTATCTCCTATATTTTTCTGTAAATGGGGACATTAGTAGACTAGGACCTTACAATAATAAAACAATAATATTATTTATTAATGGTTAAAAAGGTAATGGGAGATTCTGGTGGCTCAGATAGTAAAGAATCTGCCTGCCATGCAGGAGACCTGGGTTTGATCCCTGGGTTGGGAAAATCTCCTGGAAAAGGGCATGGCTACCCACTCCAGTATTCTTGCCTGGAGAATTCCATGGACAGAGGAGACTGGCAGGCTACAGTCCATGGGGTCACAAAGAGTTGGACATGGCTGAGTGACTTTCACTTTCACTTTCAAAAAGGTAATAATTCAATCAACTGAAACTCTTGAGTGGGTACATGATATGTACTATCTTATTTAATTCTGCCCGTGACCCCCATGATCTGGGGACTCTTTTAATCCCCATTTTCCAAGAACTGAGCAGCAGAGCCTGTTATGAAGAGCTGCCACTTATCCAGTGTCTACCGTGCACCGGATATCACACCAAATGCTTTTCCTGCAAGGCTGCTCTGATGCTTAGATAATGTGGTTAAAAGGGCTGCTCGCCCCAGCTCTCAGTCAGGAAAACTGAGGGGCACAGAGGTCAGATCCCTCTTCCAAAGCCTTGGGCAGAGCAAGTGGCTGGGGCTCCAAATCCCTTTCTGTTGGAAACAAAGACTTGCTTCCGCTGAAAGAGCATGAAGGACCCCTTGTGGCAAAGCTTCGCCTCAGGGAAAACAGCTCCCAGCAGAAAAGGGCAGGATTGATGGGGAAGAGGCAGAGAGATGAGCTGGAGGGACTCCCCCACCATACACACACTGTGGGGAGAGAAAGGAGAGACTCCCAAGAAGGCAACCTCAACTATTTCACTCAGCATCTATAAGAAGGCAGAAAATGACAGCAACTTAAACCGGCCACCACAAGAGACGGGAGAAATAGATTCATTTATCGGATGCAATTTAAGAGGCCATTCCACCCGATGTCACAGATTGATAAGGATTTGGAAAGAGGATCTCAAGAGGTTCATGAAAATTCAGACTGGACAGGCATACGCATGTGCACACACACAGCACACGTATAGTGCATACACACAGAGCAGGGGCACGCACACGTACACACTCTCACACGGATCCATCTGAGGTCGTTTAAAGAGCTCTTCTCTACTTTTTGCATAATTGCCGAAGAAGACTCCTTGTCCCTTATTCAAACAATAAAGTAGAGGAAATTTTCCTCTTCACATTATCTTATTCGTATTTTTTCTTTAAACAATGTGAATTAGCACAATGCCTGACACTTAGCAGATCTCAGTAAATGAGAAAGGGATAAATGGGAAAAAAAAAAAAAAGAGGGCTGGAAACAATCATTTTCGGCTGATCCATCTTTAACAGACACAAACTACGTTTATATCCTTTGAGTCATATATTAAATCAATGTTGCACGGTTATACCCGAATAGTAAGATTAATTATAGGCAAGTTTTATGAGTCTTCTTACTTGTATTTTCCATTGTTAATAAGCCTAAATGCTTTATTTCTCCTCTGGAGAGAAACACAGTTCTACAAAAATATTAAAAATGCATTTTATCATACTATTAGAGAAGAAAATCTCTGCTGGAGAGGGCTCAGTATACCCACCTTTAAAATGAGGTTAGATGACCTTCACACACTTAGTTGTATCTTACAGGTGAGTCACTGGCCACATGCGCTCTTGTTCCTCCAAGCTCGCTCATGAAGAGCAGCTAAAAATCCTTGAAAGTAGGAACTCAGAAGCCTTTGTTGGACATGGGAAGGCAGAATCATCTGGGGACATTTTCCTGCGGGTTCAGTCAGCTCTCTGATCTGGGCCAGTGGCTGCCAACTTGGCAAGAATTTTGAAATCTTATAGACATATTGTGCCTGGATGTTGCTGTCTGTCAAAGGGGGCAACAGCTTGCCTCTTGAATCCTACCCACTATGAGGTGAAGGAAATAGGCAAAAACTACACTGTATGTGGCTCAGTCCAGGTACCAGTCCTTCCTCTAAGCCTGTTCTTCAGATCTGTGCGGAATCTGGAGAGAGGTGGGAAGTTTGAAAGCCCCTACAGGGAAATACTTGAATGCGTTTTTGAATGTCCCCCCCCTCTCCACCATGGGACTGAATGGGTGAAACAGGGATGAGAGAAAGCCAACTGAAAGGTGTATTACTGAGCTGGGTGCCACTAGGGATACCTGGGCTCTGTCCCACCTGTGGCCCATCTGAAAAACTACATAGAACACGCCTCAAATGCTTTCCCCCAAGATGCGAACAGAGAGAGTGGGAAATATTCACCCACCAGCTTCTGATCCCACGAGTCAGGGTTTTCCCAGAGAATCTTCCAAGGATGTGTAGGTGTCCACATGGTAGAACTTTTTGCTGTGGACAGAGAGGAAAGCAAAAGTTGGGAAATACAGATGAGGTGAAGTTTTGTCTGGCTACTGGCGTAGGCAGCTGGTTTCCATGGCAACAGGATGCTGGAGCAAAAAAAGAGATAGGAAGGAAACAAGACAGGGCTTCACTGCATTCTGAACAACACAGATAGGTGAGTCACCGTGCTCTACGAAGAGCTAGGTTCAAACCCCAGCTTTGCGTCTGGATGGCCATGTCTCCTAGGGTAAGACACATCACCTCTTTTCTGCCCCATCTGTTATATGGGGATGTCAGTGGTGCCAGTTTCACGAGGTCATTACAAAGATGAGATGGCATGATGTATGTTAAGTGCCCAGCAGCATGTGTTTAATAAAAGGAAATGTTTGAGGATGGAAGTCAGTGGTAAGGAATCTACCTGCCAGTGCAGGAGGTACAGGAGATGCAGGTTCAAGCCCTGGGTCAGGAAGATCCCCTGGAGTAGGAAAGGGTAACCCACTACAGTACTCTTGCCTGGAAAGTTCCATAGACAGAGGGAACTGGGTGGGCTACAGTCCATGGGGTCTCATAGAGTCAGACACAACGGGACACAAACACCAAAGATGGAAGCAGCCAAATGCACATATTGAACCCAGGATCCGGGAGAGGATCTGTGTTTGCTCCTTCCCTTGGGAAATATTTACAAAAAGGACCTCAGTTTCCTTCTCTGTAAAATGGAAATAATAATAAAACTTACCCTGTAGGGTTAGAATGAGGAGGAAGAGAGGTCAAGCATGGACACATTCAAACAGGTCCTTCCTCAGCACACGGTGAGTGCCAAGCCTTGGCACTGTTGTTAACACTCTGAGTTGATTACAATAAGGATCAGCATCAGAGAGTGAAGGTACTGGGGCTGGGTTCTGTGTGTGAACCAAAATAAGCCCCAGACAGGGGAAGGTTCTGACCCAGACTCTGAGGTGCTGGGGACACAGCAGGCAGGGGGCCAGGAGCTGATGTTGCCCTCTTGGCTCACATCTCTAGTGGAAGCTGGAAACCCAGGCAGTACCTACAACAGGGTCCTGCTGTGTTTTGAAAGGAGCTGTGAAGGACCCATGGGGACACCTCTGTCACTGAAAGATCAGAATCCCAGTCCCTGCTCTGCCTCGCCCCTCGCTGTGTGACCTTGGGGAATTCCCTGCCCCTCTCTGATCCAGCATTCCCATCTGAACATTAAGGCTGTCGATTGCAGAACTGCCCAGGATTCTCCAGCCAGAGATTTCGTCTTCTCCCTTTTCCCTGCCGTCCGTCTCTCCTTCCTTGGATGCTTGTCTGATCCAGGGTGGTCTCAGACACCGGGAGCTTTGGCACTGTTGGGTCCCTGCCGGGTTTGCTCATTTGGGCCCTATCACCTGGCCACCTACGCTTCTCCATCCATCTGTCTGATTGGAATGTGGTGCGCTCAGGTCATCTGTGGCTCCTCCCTCTTGATTTCCTTCCTTACCCTTTCCCCAGCCCTTGGCTAGTGGACAAGTGCCACGTGGGGGAACTGCAGGGACATTAGAAACCCCCTGACCATGTTAATGCTAAGTAGAATTTAACCAGAACTCCACCTGGCCTGGGGCAGGTCACCCTGCCTTCCATGTTTCTCTCTGTAAGGGGTAGTCATCACATTTTAAAATTTGCTATATTTTCTGATGTTTTGACATCAAGGGTGTGGGGGGCATACTTATTCTGGACAGACCACCCCTCCCAGGGATAGCTGATTCCTAGAGCTGGAAAAGGACTTGCTTGTTAGTGTTTCTATGCAAACCAACCAATCCAGAGCCTATACCCCAGCCCCTTCCTTTACTGGGCTCTCACAGACCAGGTGACCCCCAGGGGCCAGGTACCAGGCAACTAGGGACAGCCTGTATGCCCCAGAACTTGCTGGAACCTGTCAAACTGGCCAAACTTTAACCTGCTTTCTGTGGCTTGTTTTTCCTGCAGAAACCACTAGAAAGGCTCTTGCCCACCTGCTGCTCTGCCTCCCGACAGAGCCTGGTGCATCCCACAGCCTTGCGTGCCATGCTGGGCCTTCTGCTTCTGGGTGTTGCTGAGTATAATTGTTTTCCTTCGTGGCAGTCATGGCTGTGTCTGCATGTCTTATGCATTAGTCGTTTAGTTGTATCCGACTCTTTGTGACCCCATGAACTGTAGCCCTCCAGGCTCCTTTGCCCATGGAATTCCCCAGGCAAGAACACTGGAGGTGATAGCCATTTCCTTCTCCAGGGGATCTTCCCAACAGAAGGATCAAACCTACATCTCCCGTCTCCTCCATTGGCAGGCAGATTCTTTACCACTGAGCCACCCAGGAAGCCCGTCTTCCGCCTTCTATATGAATTATTACAGAGTCCTTTTGGGCTTCCCTGGTGACTCAGAGGTTAAAGCGTCTGTCTCCAATGTGGGAGACCGGGGTTCGATCCCTGGGTCGGGAAGATCCGCTGGAGAAGGAAATGGCAATCCACTCCAGTATTCTTGCCTGGAGAATCCCATGGGCAGAGAAGCCTAGTAGGTTACAGTCCACAGGGTCGCAAAGAGTCGGACACGACTGAGCGACTTCACCTCACCTCACAGAGTCCTTTTATTACAGGATCCTTCTCAGCTCTTGTTTTGACCCCCAAAGTATTCTTGGGGGACACAATAGCCTAGAAACGTGCTTCTCAAGCTTTGGCAGCACCCCAGAATTACCTGGGAAGCTGAAAAATTCTGATGCCCTAGTCACACGTGCAGGGAATCTGATACAAATGCTCGGAGATGGAGTCCAGGTACCATGATTACTCAGAGTCCCCCTGTGAACCTAATGTGCATCTGAGTCTGAGAAGTATGAGTTGATGACAAAATCAGTCCCTGCAGATGATGCTCATGGAAGTCACCCGGTATTCGTTCCTCCTCATTTGCTTAAATCCCTAATTCCAAGAGGGATTCAGTAACTATTCCCAGGAGGACGTCTTCAGCATGGCATATGTTGGATGTCACAGGCCAGAAGTCCTTTTGAAAAAAAATTTTTTTTTATTGGAGTATAGTTGATTTACAATGTTATGTTAGTTTCTGTTGTACAGCCAAGTGTATGAGTTATACATATACATATATTGACTCTCTTTTAGATTCTTTTCCCATATAGGCTATTAGAGAGTATTAAGAAGAGTTCCCTGTGCTATGCAGTTGGTCAAGTCTCCTAATGAAATACAGTGGCTGCATTGTAGAGGATAAACATACCCCCAGGGAGGAACTGGAAACTCAGCCGTCCTAATATTGGGTAAAAGGGTGGTTTGCGATGCAATTTCCAGTGTCAACATCTGTTTCGGATGGAACTGTGTCACCTTGAAATTCATATGTTAAACTCGTAATCCCTGGGACGTCAGAATGTGCTGCTATTAGGTAACATGGAAGAGGTAATTAAGTAAAAGGAGGTCATCAGGGTGGGCCCTAATCCACTATGATTGGGGTCCTCATACGAAAAGAAGATTTAGACAGATACACACAGAAGGGAGATTAAGGTAGACACAGAGAGAAGATGGCTGTTGTAAGCCAAGGAGAGTAAACCTCCGAAGAAACCAAACTGCTGAGACCTTGACCTTAAACTTCCAGAAATGCCAGAGCATTAATTTCTATTTAAGGACTTTGTTATGACAGCTGGAGTCAGCTAACAATACCATCATTGTTGTTGTTCAGTCAACCAGTCGTGTCCGACTGTGACCCCGTGGACTGCAGCACACCAGGCTTCCCTGTCCTTCACCATCTCCCAGAGCTTGCTCAAACTCATATCCATCAAGTCGGTGATGCCATCCAACCATCTCATCCTCTGTCGTCCCCTCCTCCTGCCTTCAGTCTTTCCCAGCATCAGGGTCTTTTCCAATGAGTCAGTTCTTTGCATCAGGTGGCCAAAATACTGGAGCTTCAGCTTCAGCATCAGTCCTTCCAATGAATATTCAGGACGGATTTCCTTTAGGATTGACTGGCTTGATCTCCTTGCAGTCCAAGGGACTCTCAGGATATCATACACAAATTCAAACAACACTGCATTTCAGACAACTTAGTCTTGTTTTAACACAGGGCTGTCCAGTCACCAAATCCAGGCTTTTGATGCTGGGAAAGGAGAGTGAAAGACAAGGATTCTAGAGCCTCAGGCTGAAATGGAGCAGGATCCTATGGTCCTTGCGAACCACCCCCCCACCACCACCCCTTCCCCTGCCGGCCGTGTCCTCAGCCTGTGTTTTGTCTGTTGAAAAAATTTAGCCAAAGAGTGAGTTTAATCAGAAAAGTGAGAAAAATGCAGGAGCAAAGGAAAACGGTCAAAGGAGACAACATAATCGTAATGTAGTCATTAAGCAGTCGAGGACCTTTAAGCTCCTTCTCAAAAGCTATAGATATTAATAATATTCTGAGCCATATTCTGTGAGCTGTCTTATAGATACTAAAACTCCCACCGGGTGGAAGATGTTCACTGCATGATGACCAGGCTGTACCCAGACATGAACCGCCACGGTTCCAAGAACGGACCTCAAAGAAATGGAAACTCTGGAAATGAAGGTTAATTGTACCTAAAATAACCAAGATGACAGTGGTCAGGCAACTAATGACCAATCTGAAGATGACTGTCAGAGCTGACTGTGCTGTTTCTGCATATAGCGACCCCCGCCCCGCCCCATCTCTAAAAGCTCTTACACCCTGATTGTGGTGGTGAGGGGTAGGAGCCAGGACGGGGAAGTCAGCCCCCGGATGGACATCAGCCCTTCCCACTCCCTATCCTCAGTTGTCAGCTTTATCCAAAATAAAGCAAGCTTTCCTCTGCACCAACCTGGCCTCTCTATTGGCTTTTGAGTAATGAACAGCAAGACCCTGCTTTCAGTAACAACGCCTGATTCCTTGTCTGACCAGTTGCAACATGTTCAACACCCTCCCCTTGGCTCAGGGCTTTCTAGTATCACCTGTCAAACATCCTTTCACTTGATCCCTTGGCTCAGGGTCTGCCTCTGGAGCAGGCCAGCCCAAGATACCTCCCAGCCCAGGAATTTGAGTCTGTGATCCGTCCTGACCGGGGGCTGAGGTCTCTTTTATGTGTGTGCTGTGCTTGGCTGGCTTGCCTCGACCACAAGCAGCTCACATTAGGGAAGGATGGTTTCCCAGGTGGGTATTCGGAGCCGCTCAATGTGACCACTTTGCTCCGCAGCAAAAGCCAGCCTTCCGAGGCCCTGTTTCATCTCACGTGGGCAAAGGGCCTGCGGTTCTGGACTGCACGGACTCGGGTGCAGGCTCCCAACTGCATATCTCACCCGACCCAACATGCTACACGCTGTGACAGGCAGCTACTCAAATTTTATTCAAAAGGAAGGGACCATTAGCTGCAGAGTCTTTTATTTACTTATTCATTTTTGGCTGTGCTGGGTCTTTGTCTCCATGAAGGCTTTCTCTAGCTGCAGTGACTGGGTGGGGGTGGAGGGTGGCTCCTCTTTAGCTGCGGTTCTGGCTTTTCACTGGCTTTTCCTCTTGCTACGGAGCACAGGCTCTAGGGCTCGCAGGCTTCAGCGGCTGTGGCACGTGAGTTCAGCAGTTACAGCTCCCGGGCTCTAGAGTGCAGGCTCGGTAGCTGTGACGCACAGGCTTGGTTGCTCCGGGGCGTGTGGGATCGTCCCAGACCAGAGATCGCACCTGTGTCTCCTGCACCGGCAGGCAGATTCTTTACCACTGAGCGACCTGAGAAGTCCAGCCCACAGAGCCTTACGGAGGAGAGGGGATAAGCTGGAATCTAGAAACCTAGAGATCACTAACGTGACAGAGAAAGACAAATTTCTGATATCACTTATATGTAAAATCTTTAAAAACGGTACAAATGAACTCATTTACAAAGTAAACTCAAAGACACAGAAGACAAACTTACAGTTACCAAAGGGGAGGGGAGGGATAAATTAGGAGTTTGGGGTTAACAATACAAACTAGTATATAGAAAATAGATTAACAACAAGGACCTACTGTACAGCACAGGAACTATATTCAGTTTCTTGTAATAACCTACACTAGAAAAAAATTTAAAAGAATATCTATATATACACACATGTAAAACTGAACCACTTTTCCATATACCTGAAACTAACACAACATTGTAAATCAACTATAATGAGAGAAAGAAAGATAAGATATTTAAAAAAA
>SJYF01000797.1:1207075-1217852 GCA_006410515.1 Procapra przewalskii | reverse complement strand
CGTTC
This sequence comes from Procapra przewalskii, assembly GCA_006410515.1. Lineage (NCBI taxonomy): Eukaryota > Metazoa > Chordata > Mammalia > Artiodactyla > Bovidae > Procapra > Procapra przewalskii. The sequence goes on along the minus strand of SJYF01000797.1, from coordinate 1,217,847 downwards.
TTGAAGTGCCGAGTCTCCCAGATGTTGGGCTGATCAAAGGCAGCTGTTGCCCGGGACCCTCCCCAGAGCGCAAGATTATAGACGCGCACCGAGGGGAGAGGCGGGTGGACGCGAGGGACGCACACGTGACGGAGTGAACCGCGCAGCCCGCGGGGCGGGGCTCGGCGGGGCGACGGGGACCCCTGGCCACTGTCCCCGAAGGTCTCAGAAGGGCCGGCGCTGAGCAGAGATGTCGATGCTGGGGACAGCAATGGGCTTAACTCTGAAAAGGCGGAAGCTTCAGGGGCCCAAACTTCAGAAGCAGATCAGAGGCAAAAAACTTCAGAGATTAATGTGGAGGTTGCCAGTAGCTTTTATAATGACAGTAATTCCCTGCAGTTACATGACTCGCCCCATTGACTCCATCTTTTCTTGCAGGTCGTGGAGAGCTGCATTCTGTGTTTACAATTAATTAAATAAAACAGAGCCTGAAACAGCATGTACCAGATAGTCCTGTGAGGTTGTTTTTTTTTTTTTTTTTTAATATAGTTATAGCAACAGAGTAGAGGCGCCTACACCAGAAAACTTACAGTGGTTGCATCTGGGTTGGGAGATAACATTTCCTTTTCATCTTCTTTCATCAGTTCAACAAAATGGATGGGTGTATTCTCAAGGAATAGTACCTAAGATTTAGCCAACATTTGCTGGATTCCAGAAACTGGCTTATATCTATTTTGCAGAGTTAATATATGCTATTTTTATAATAAGAATTTTGGAACTTAAGCAAAATATAAAATCGTGTCGCTACTTGGGTAGCAATTTCCTAGAAGATAATATAAATATATAGATAATAAGTGGACAGACGATAAGGGCTTCCCAGGCGGCTGAGTGGCAAATCATTAGCCTGCAATGCAGGAGACCTGGGTTTGATCCCTGGGTTGGGAAGATCCCCTGAAGGAAGAAATGGCAACCCACTCCAGTATTCTTGCCTGGGAAATTCCATTGACAGAGGAATCTGGCAGGCCACAGGCCATGGAACTGCAAAGAGTTAGACATGACTAAGGGCACATACAGTCAGATGATAGAGATAGATGATAGACAGGCAGATAAATGAATGGATGGGTGGATGGATACATAGACAGACAGACAGGCAGATTAATGGATGGATGGATGGGTGGATGGATACATTGATAAGATATATCAGGCTAGGAAAAAAGATGAGCTGAAATACACAAGGAGCCCCCAGCATGTGGCAATGTGGCAGGTGGCAAACCCCATCTTCCCGCCTTGTCCCACTCTCTGTTTCCCATGAGAGAAATAGAAATGTATGCTGTGTTAGAAAAGCTCATGTCCCCATCCTCAGAAACCCCAAGGCCACAAACTCTAACTGAAAATTAACTCCAAACTCATCACCTCCTAATTGTTTTAGTACATTTTGCTGTTATACATGCTCTTGTGGTTACTTCTAGCTGATGGACATTTTTAAATTATTAATTTCTTTAAATCTTCACCCTAGCCTACACCTCTTTTTTTAATAGAAAGTCATTTAAAAATTTATTTATTTGACTACACCACACAGCATGTGGGATCTTATAGAACACATCCGCCCCACCCTGCCCCTGCAGTGAAAGTGGAGTCTTAACCCCTGGACCACCAGGGAAGTCCCTGGCTGGTGGAAATTTTACATGGTGGGGTGCTACTGTGCATCTCGTCCCAGCTCCACATGCAGTGACATTGGTGCCCCCCAGCCACCTGGGACACACAGCATGGTCGCTGGCACACGCTACGTGACAGGGTTTTGTTTTTTTCCCCAACAGCCATTGTGAAATGTTTACCGCACACACTATAGTCAGCGATAGAGCCAGGATTCGCAATAGACAAGCCCAGAACTTGTGCTATAACACCTTCATTGAATCGCAGCCACCCCCGCCCGTCAGAGTTCCACACCGTGACCTCTAAGCCTGTTTTCTAAGCCGATGGTGCTACATCTTCCAGGAACATAAAGAAATAAAAGGCAAGTTTCAAGTAAGCAGACAGAAATCATTCTATGGGGAATGAAAAGTACATGAATTGCATCCTGTTCTATTGATGCTGCAGGCTTTCAACAGCAGTCCCAGCCTCGACCCCAGCCCTTGGGGGGGATGGATGGCGGTTGTCAAAGCTGAGAACTGCATGTTGTTTGAGAGGATTGTGGAGCATGGAGGTGTGCCAAGAAATGTGCAGAAGAACCCTTTAAGAGAGTTATCTCACAGATGTCCCATGGCACATGTTTGTCCATTCAAATATATTTAGGAAAACTCAGCCACTTCATTTTTCTCTTTCCCCTCATTAAGACCCACCCAAACATCATGTGAATCCTGAGCCCTGAGAGTAGACAGGTGAGCTGAAGCCCACACCTCGTTCTTCCTCACTAGGCACTGTATCTGCCTCCTGTCCCCAAATATTTCCTGAGACATAAGCGCAGCTGTAGAGAGGTTGCGGCTGCATGGTTTGGAATGCAAGAATGGCGTCCTGGGGCAAGCAGCTGACGTCACAGGGTGCCGGGAACCATGTGTGGTCAACAGGGGTTGAAATCAGATCTACCATACCACTTCCCTGCCCCAGATCTTGATGGGGTAGCCCGGAGCCCTTTGGTGAATGTTCAAACACCCCAGCAAAGTCAAGGTTTCCAAGCATCTCAGGTGCTCAAATGCCATGTCCTTCCGCTTCTCTGCTCAACACACACACATGGGTTATTGACCATCCCTAGACGTTTATCTTCTCTGAGCTGCCTGGAGAGGTAAGGTTCTCCTCTGTCCACCAAAAGAAGTGATACTCAAAATATCTAATTGACTAGTCAGAGTGGCCTTCATCAGTCTACAAATAACAAATATCGGACAGGATGTGGAAAAGTGGTAACCTCCTACAGTGTTGGTAGGGATGTGAATTGGTATAGCTGTTATGGAGAATAATATGGAGGGTCTTAAAACTAGAAAACAACTGAAACTAGAGCTACCATACGATCCAACACTTCCACTCCCGGGCACACATCCAGAGAAAACTCTATCTCAAGAAGATGTATGCACCCTAATGTTCACAGCAGCTGTTTACAATAGCCGAGACATGGAAGCAACCTAAGTGTCCATCGGCAGATGAATGGGATAAAGGAGATGTGATACATATATACAATGGCGTATTACTCAGCCATTAAAAAGAATGAAATAATGCCTTTTGCAGCAGCAGGGATGGACCTGGAGATTGTCACACTAAGAAAAGTCAGTCAGATAAAGACAAACTTTATATGATATTGCTTATATGTGGAGCCTAAAAACTGATACAAAGAAGTTTATTTAACAAACAGAAATAGACCCACAGACATAGAGAACCAACTTACAGTTACCAAAGAGGAAAGGGTGGGGGAGGCATAAATTTAGAATTTGAGATTTACAGATACACACTACTATAGATAGAACAGATAAACTACAAGGACCTGCTGTATAGCACAGTGTAATTACCTGTAATGAAAAGGAAGCTGACAAAGACACTATGTAAGCTGAATCACTTTGCTGTACACCTGAACAGTATAAATCAACTATATTTCAATAAAATTTTTAAATTAAAAAAATCTAACCATCAAGCCTGGGATAAACACCCATCAAAACTGACTTTGACTCAATCAGAAGGGAGTAATTCTAGCATAAACAGCCAGGCTACCCACACCGAGCATCCTCTCTGCCCAGCCCTGCCTCTTCTCAGGGCTGGACCACAGTCTCTTTTTCTCTCTGTTGCCACATGAAGAATGTGAACAAGCGGAGAACAGGAACCATGCCCCACAGACTTGCTCAGTCAACATCTGCTGTGTGTCGAGTAGAATCCAGTCTCACTAGTGAATGGTTCTCTGATCTTAGCCTAATCTGTGAAATGGGTCAATAAAGACACATGCCTTGTGATTTAGCTTAAAAGGAGCAATGCATGTGAAGTGCTTAGCATGGTTAGCACAATCCATTAATAACTGGTAGTTTCTCATTATTATTTTGTGTGTTTTGGCTTTCTGGGCTCATCAACTGAAAAGGGAGTTTTCTCCAGGATGGAAGGGAGATGAATTGGGCGGTGTTAAGGTACCAGCTTGGTAGCCCACTGCTCAGCCTTGATGCTCCGGGGCTGGAGTCTACCCACCCCTCCATCCTGCCCCCCTCCCTCTGAGAGCATGGGACCAAAGAGGAGGCTGATCAATCACCGGGACTTGAAAGACCAGTCGGCTTTCATATACCGCGTCCTCCCAATGTTTCTCTTAGCTCCATGCTAACACCCGTTTGTTTAGAACTCACAGCAAATACATCTCAGAGAGGACTTTGATCCCTGGCAGCTGTGTGAGTGAGGCGGGGTCCCAGGGGCAGACAGAGTCTGGAGAGGAGGCAGGCTGGCCTTGCCTCTCTCATGCCCTCTGGGCTTGGCACGTCATCCCCCAAGCCCCACCCCAGCATGATGTCTTTGGAGGCAGAATCAAGGGCAAAAGCCCAAGCTCCAAAAGTCAGAGAGTCTTGGGTTCAAATTCATCTTTGCGACTTTCCAGCTGCGTGACTGTGGGAAAGTCACTCAACCTCTCTGGGCACCACTTCCTCCACTATAAAATGGGCATAACCAACTGTAGTTCTCCAAGCCAGTAGTTTGCACAGGGATAAAAAAGATCATGAATGGAAAGCACTTGGGGTGAGATAGGAGCTTAGAAAGTGTTTAAAGGAGCAAATATTTTGCCTCTACTTGTGAGAAAGACAGCATGACATTGTAATTAAAAGCACAGGGTCAGGTGCCAGAGATAATCCTACTGTCTAGCTGTTTGACCTTGGGCAAGTCACTTCCCCTTTTTGAGCATCAGTTTCCTCATCCATAAAGTGGGAATCTTACTATGGCCTCCCTAGTAAGGAAGGTTCATATGAAAATAAACCAAGGCAGCACCTTAAAGTGCTTAGAACAGTCCTCAGCACATTGTACATACTCACGAAACATGACCACTGCCATCGTGATGTGCAAGAGTAGTGTCAGGAGGCGCTGTGTGACCACGGCCGGCGTATCCACCTCACTGAGCAGAGTCCTATCATGAAAGGGTGATGATGATAACAAAGAACTCGCAGGTCTGGCGAGGGCACTGTGATAAGGCAAATCCCATGAGGACAGATGGCACAATGGGTCACAGGGCGTTTAGGGTTGATTTATTTTAAAATCAGGAGAAAAGGGGACTTCCCTGGTGGGCCAGTGGTTAAGACTCTGAACTTTCACGGCAGAGAGCATGGGTTCATCCTGTGTGGTGCAGCCTAAAAATATTTTAATTATTAATAAAAATAAAATCAGGAGAAAAAAATGAACATAATAGTAATGAATATAAAATTGTGAATCCAGCCTGAGTTATATTTATCTTTATACCAATGCAGCCATAAAATAGATATATGACTACTGCAGTAATTATATGACTAGGTATAATGTTACATATCATACATGTATAACATATATATAGCATGATTGTAAATATGTGTATATATATAACACGATGTATACATATATAAAATGTGATGTGCGTGATATGTAACATACTTAGTCATTAACTATTGCAATAGTCATGTATCTATTTTGTGAGTGCATTTATGAAAGTGAAAGTGAAGTCATTCAGTCATGTTCGACTCTTTGCGACCCCATGGACTGTAGCCCTGCCAGGCTCCTCTGTCTTTAGAATTTCAGGCAAGAGTACTGGAGTGGGTTGCCATTTCCTTCTCCAGGGGATCTTCCTGACCCAGAGTTAGAACCCAGGTCTCCTGCATTGCAGGCAGATTCTTCACAGTCTGAGCCACCAGGGAAGCCACTACATGTTATATGTATATATTGTATATAACATGTAATTATATATATAAATATATGTATCTTTTATTATGCACAGGATACATATATATATGTGTATAAACACATATATAGGGGCTTAGGGGCTTCCCTATATATATATATATATATATATATATATGTATACACACATATACAGGGGCTTCCCTAGTGGCTCAGATGGTAAAGAACCTGCCTGCAATGTGGAAGACCTAGGTTCGATCCATGGGTTGGGAAGATCCCCTGGAGGAGGGCATGGCAACCCACTCCAGTATTCTTGCTTGGAGAATCCCCATGGATAAGAGGAGCCTCGCGGGCTACAGTCTGTGGGGTTGTAAAGAGTCGGACACAGCTGAGCAACTAGACACGCACACAGCACACATATATAGAGATACATGTATATATATACACACGCACACACTCATGTACTTATATACATACATATGTGTATATATGTGTGTGTATATATATATATATATATATAATTGTATTAATGGGGGAGCAGTCGTCTTACTGTGTCCAAGTCCCAGAGGAGTTAGGAGTCCTGAAGCGGGCCTGATGCTGGTGTGGATGCTAGGGCTCGGCCAGGCTGGAAGTGTCTGGGCAACTACATAGATCACACCTCAGAGATGTCCTCGCTCGCCAAGGGACAGGGAGCCTGGGACATGTGTCCCTCCACTTCACTCAGTGAGAGTGACCACAGAAGCCTGCCTAGCACCAGGGTGTGTAGGGCCTGCAGCTGTAGGCAGCTCTCAGAGAGAGGACAGGGCTGCAGAAGCAGTCTAGCAGGTGTCAGCGCCCAGGGAGTGGGCGTGGGCATCAACGCCCTCTGCTCAGAACATCACTGCTTTCAGTTTCTTAGGCATCTTCCCAGAAGTAGTCTATGCATATATAGGCATATGTGTGTGTACTTGATATATTGTTACACAAGTGGTACCCTCATAAAAAAAGATACATTTTTTAAAATGGATGCATTTATGAAGGCATCATCAAGACACTTTTTATAGTGAAAATAAACATGTACTTACAGTACAGTCTTTAAACCAAAATGGAATTATACTCTACATACTGTCTGGAACACTGCTTTCTTCCCCCAATGCATATATATTCAACATCTTTTCATGGCCTTCTTTTTAGGAGTTAAGTGAATATCATTGTGTAAGAAAACTTCAGAATTTTAAATATTTTTTTCTTAAAGTTTTAAACAATTCTTGATGGTTGGCCTTTCTAGAGCTTTGGTTTTTCACTATTATAAACAACACATACTCAAGGCTTTAATACATGGGTGAAATAACTTCCTAAAATAAGCTCCAAGAACTGCAACCACTGTGGAAAAGTCTTCTATGTGGTTTGCAAAAAAAAAAAATAAGAGCAACAAGTTTGCACCACTTCTATCAGAATATTATAGAAGGTCCATTTCCCAACACCATCACCAATACTGATTATTACATTTTTTTAAATTTTTGCCAAGTCAGAAATAAGTTAATCAGTAAATATATATTCCAGAATGTTCCAGAGGCACCATCATGTGAAGTCTGTGTGTTCTCCTGTGAAAGAGAGGAAAATCATCAACTTACGGGGCCCATCCTAGGAATGGGCAGTCTCGGCTCCAGGGCATAGATCTGGCCGGCTGGTTGTGGTCCATTGACTCCCAGCCCCGCCCCCTTATCCGTCCTTCACTTGCCTGTTGGACTCAGCCAATGGGAGGCACCATCAGACAATCAGAGGCGGGTCAAAGAGCAGAGAGGCCCCACCCACGCCCAGCCTGCACAGGTCCATGAGATAGTGGTTGAGTCTCACTGTGCCCATAGCTCCCCTTTAAGTAGTTCGTGTCGCCTCACTCCCTCTACCTCTTCGCTCCTGCAGTAGCGATGTCTCTATGGCTGCTGTTAACCACAAACATGAGGGAGACGGAGAGGGTGGGATGATTTGGGAGAATGGCATTGAAACACGTATACTATCATATAAGAAACGAAGCGCCAGTCTATGATGCTTGGGGCTGGTGCACGAGATGATCCAGGGAGATGATATGGGGTGGGAGGTGGGAGGGGGCTTCAGCATTGGGAGATCGTGTACACCTGTGGCTGATTCATGTCAAAGTATGGCAAAACCAATACAGTATTGTAACGTAGAATAAAGTATTAAAAAAAAATCTGTAAAGCAAAAAAAAAAAAAAAAAACAACACATACACACTCTTTCACAGTTCTGCAGGTCAGAAGTCGAAAACCTGGGGAGACTGTCTCACTGGGGAGACAGTGAGGTATCTGGGGTCGTGCTGCCTCTGGGGGCTCTGGGGGAGGTTCTGTTCCTTTCTTCCTCCCTCCTGGGGGTGAGGCGTGCTGCCAGCATTCCTTGGTTTGTGGCTATGTAGCTCCCATCTTCAAAGCTGCATCTTAAAATCACCCTCTGCTCCATCTCACATTGCCCATCTCCTCTATGGGAATCAAATCTCTCTCAGCCTCCCTCTTCTAGCTTCACACAGAAATCTAAAAACACTTAATAGCTGCAAAGACACTATTTTTTCCCCACTATATATTTTCCCCAATAAGGTAGCATTCTCAGTTTGCAAGGATTTGTTGTTGTTCAGTAGCTAAGTTGTGTCTGACTCTGCAACCCCATGGACTGCAGCACACCAGGCTTTCCTGTCCTTCACCATCTCCCAGAGTTTGCTCAAACTCTGATTTGGTGATGCCATCCAACCATCTCATTCTCCGCCGCCCTCTTCTTTTTTTGCCTTCAGTCTTGCCCAGCATCAGGGTTTTTTCCAATGAGCTGGCTCTTCGAATCAAGTGGCCAAAGTATTGGAGCTTCAACAACAGTCCTTCCAATGAGTATTCAGGGTTGATTTCTTTTAGGATTGACTGGTTTGATCTTCTTGCAGTCCAAGGGACTCTCAAGAGTCTTCTCCAGTGCCACAAATCAAAAGCACCCATTTTTCAGCGCTCAGCCTTCTTTATGGTCCAGCTCTCACATCCATACACCACTACTGGAAAAACCATAGCTTTGACTATACAGAGGTTCATTGGCAAAGTGATTGCAAGGATCAGGGCCAGGATATCTAATCAGCAGGGCTATTTCTCAGCCTGCCATGGGCTCCACTGTTGCATCTCTGGTGCCTTTGGTCTGTCAACTAAAAATATAGTCACAATCTAATAAGAGTTGAGACTTATGTTTCATTCAGCAGGAATTTGGGGACTTCAGGACCAAGAGAACTGCTCCAAGGGGGTAATGGGAGAAGACAGGTTATATAGAAGTTTTGTGACAAAGGGCAGGTAGCCTGCATGTCAAAACAGTATTGTCAATTAAGGAAAATCAGTTATCTTAAGGAATTTAGCCTTTTTTATGTATGGAAAGGGCTTCCCATGTGGCTCAGTGGTAAAGAATCTATCTGCTAATGATAGGAGACACAGGAGACAAGGGTTTTATCCCTGGGTCAGGAAGATGCCCCTGAAGGAGGAAATGGCAACCCGCTCCAGGATTCTTGCCCGGGAAACTCCATGGGCAGAAGAGCCTGGCGGGCTACAGTGAATGGGGTCACGTGGACGGATGACTGAGCAACTGAGCATGCATACAGACATGTACGGGAAGATGCAAGAGTCTGGGCTCACAGAAGTCATGCCTTTGTTATGTGCCTCAGCTACCTGGGGCCAGGATCCTGTGTTTTCACGTCCTGAGTTTCCTCGGGGCTCACCACTCAAGGGAGTGGATGCAGTCTGATGGCTGCTAGATGGCAGGTATTATTTCCTGAGTTCCCTCAGCGCTCACCAGCTCTCCTCCGGTGGTGGAATCACTGATGGCTGGGACATCTTTTGTTTACTGATGTGGCAGGAAATATTCCATTTATCCTTGGCAGCTCCTAACCCGGCCAGTGACTCTAGTTGGTCCCTGTATCCAATGTCTTCAAGACCTCCAGGGTCTTTTCTCTGCTTGCAACCCTGACTAGCAGTGTCCTTTCTTTCCTTCCCAGACAGAACACTCCCTCTTGCAGTCTGCATTTAGACAGCTTTCCTGCACTTCCTCTGGGTTCAAACCCATTTATTTACCCAGGAATATTTACTGACAAACACCAGTCGTGCTGTTGAGCAGGCTTCCCCTGGCAAGGAGGCAGTGTTCTGTCTCCCTTATGAGGCGAAGTCAGGAATAAGCCCCATCCACTGTAACCAGGTTAGGCCCATATGTCTAGGGCTCCTGCGGCCCAATGGACCGTGTCCTTGAAACCTCCCACTTTGAATTCAGGTTCACAAAGATTTTCCCCCTTGTTCCAGCCGCCCTAAACGTGTGTGCACATGATCCTCTGGCGCCACTTGCTGGCCAACCTCTAGAACTGCACACAGATTCTAAACGGGCAGCGCAAAAACTAGATGAGTAGAGAAGCCTCTTTCTTGATTAAGATGGGCTTCCGTGGGGGCTGGGTTCGATCCCTGGGTTGGGAAGATTCCCTGGAGAAGGGAACGGCTACCCATTCCAGTATTCTGGTCTGGAGAATCCCATGGACAGAGGAGCCTGGCAGGCTACAATCCATTGGGTCACAAAGAGTCGGACAGGACAGCGACTTTAACTTCCCCTGGTGGCTCAGTGGCAAAAAATCCACCTGCCAATCCAGGAGATGCAGATTTGATCTCTGGGTCAGGGAGATCCCCTGGAGGAGGAAATGGCAACCCACTCCAGTATTCTTACCTGGGAAATCCCATGAACAGAGTCCATAGGGGCTACAGCCCCTGGGGTTGCAAAAAGTTGAATGCAACTAAAGCAATTTAGCGTATGAGGGATCTTAGCTCCCCAACTCACCAGGGATGGAACCCACACCCTCTGCACTGGAAGGGACAGTCTTAACTACTGGACCACCAGGGACTTGCCTCTTCTAGCCTGCTGGTTCCTCATCTAGTCTGATGGTGGCTGGATCACTCAGGCTCCACCTCAGTCGTCTTGCAGAGTTCTCCCTTTG
>SJYF01000797.1:1192039-1204593 GCA_006410515.1 Procapra przewalskii | reverse complement strand
CTCCCCCCCCCCCCACCTCCAAGTCCTTTTTCTTTCCCAGAATCTCATGCAAGATGCTGCGTTCCAGTTGGTCAACCCGCAGCCTTCAGTTCCTCCTGGTTGTGATGGTTTCCCAGATGTCTCTCATTTAGGTGACCTCGACAACTTGGAAGAGTTCCGATCAGGAATCTTTGTAGGCTGTCCTCTCACTGGAGTTTGTCTGATGTTTTTTTCATAATCAGATGCCTCATGTGCAAGAAATCAAGGGTCCAACTTTCTCTCTTTTCTCCATCCTCCAACCCTTCTGAGATCTCTCCCCACCACTGGCCCCTCCCTGCCAGGAAATGAGTTACTGTGGGGTCTAGACAGACTTCTCACTGCCTGAGAACTTTTGTGAAGGCAGTGTGATTGATGGGAGTCAGCTTAGATTTATCTGCCTTTTTTCTTTTTAATCCCCAGGTGTAATCAGAGAGGCCAGCCTGGTAGGATCCAGGTGCCCCTGGATTATATCTGCTGGGAAGGAAAAAGAGGCAGCAGACAGAACAAGAAGGCAGGAAAGCAGGAAGACTAATAATAATGTTACAACGTAGCTGTTTATTAAATGCATCGGGATATACAGGTTCTTCCTTTCCTGGACATGTGGGGACCATATTTTTCCGGTCCAGAGTTGGGTTGTGTGATTAGCTGAGAGCATTCCATTTTCTTTTAAGACCTTTGAAAAGCCTTCTGATTTGTGAATTTCTTGAGAGAAGGCTACATTTAGTTGCACATTTTAATAAAGGAAGTTCATGAAAATAATAAAAGGAAAATACATGAAACCAGGCCTGGCTGGGCAACCCACACTTGCCCTCTCATAAAAGGCTAAGATCTCAGAGCTCCCTTGTAAAGCCTGCTCTGGCCAGGCCCCACCAGGGTTGTGGAGTGCAGAAAACAACCCCCTAATTGTCATTTAATTAAAGAGCACTTTCATACCCATCAATAAATAACTGTTGAATAAATTGAATGTCTTGGAAACACAGTGACCCGTTGTCACCTACTCTAGACTTGGGGGTACATTTTTACATTGGGGTATCTGTTTTCTTTGAAACACACAGTATGTCTTATGTAGACAGTCTACATAAGACATGGAGAGGGTGAAATATGACCTTTGGAGTAACCTACTACCAAGCAAGTAAATCCTCAAGTAATATGTTAAACAGACATGCCCACCTCCTACTCCCTAGAACCTGTAAACGTGACCTTACTTGGAAAAGGGTCTTTACAGATATCAACTGAGGAATCCTGAGATGAGAACATTCTAGATTTAAGACAGGCCCTCATAAACATGTGGACACCAAAGGAGGAAAGAGGGGTGGTGGGATGAATTGGGAGATTGAGACTGACATATATACAGTACTGATACCATGTGTGAAATAGAAAACTGAACCTACTGTATAGTTCAGGGAGCTCTAAATGCTCTGTGGTGACCTCAGTAGGAAGAATATCCAAAAAAGAGGGGATATGTGTATACATATAGCTGATTCACTTTGCTGTGTGTGAGTGCTCAGCCATCTCCTACTCTGTGTGACCCCCATGGCCTGTAGCCCACCAGGCTCCTCTGTCCATGGGATTCGCCAAGCAAGAATACTGGAGTGGGTTGACATACCCTCCAACCCAGGGATCGAACCTGTATCTTCTACACTGCAGGAGGATTTTTTTTACTATGCCATCTGAGAAGCCCCTTACTTTGCTATACAGTAGAAACTAACACAATATTGAAAAGCAACTATGAGTGTGTGCTAAGTCACTTCAGTCATGTCCAACTCTTTGCAGTCCTATGGACTATATAGCCTGCCAGGCTCCTCTGTCCCTGGGATTCTCCAGGCAAGAATACTGGAGTGGGTTGTCAAGCCCTCCTCCAGGGGATCTTCCAGACCCAGGGATCAAACCCACATCTCTTTACATCTCTTGCATTGGCAGGTGGGGGGGGGGTTAACCATTAACATCACATAGGAACCCCCCAGAAGTAACTATACTCCAATAAAAATGACTTTAAAAAGAAAAAAGATGGGCCCTACACCCAGTAGCAGGTATCCTCATGAAACAAAAGATAGAGAGATGGATTTGATTCAGACATGAAGATGGAGGCAGAGATGGAGTGATGCAGTCATGAAGCCAAGGTTCCCCTGGAGCCACCAGAAGCTGGGACACTCAGGAGGGATCCTTCTCCAGAAACTCTGAGGGCAGCGAAGCCCTGCAGACACTTTGATTTTGGATTTCTGAACTCCAAAACCATGAGAGAATACATTTCTGTTGTTTTAAGTCACCTAGTCTCTGGAAATTTGTGGCAGGTGGTAGGAAACCAATGCACCCCAAGATCCTATGTCCACTGGCAAAAAAATGCACAAGCTACAAAGTAGAAATTGTGTTTTATTAGGAAGACTTACTGAGGACTTAAGCCGGGGAGCTTAGGGCTTCTCAGATAGCTCTGAGGCACTGTTCCAAAGGGGTAAGGGAGGAGCCAGGATACATAGGACGTTTTGACTGAAAAAAAGTTGACTACAAATGATTACTGATAATCACAAAAACAGACATCTTAAATTAACAACTTTAGTGATTTTCTGTGTATGGAAAGATGCAAGAGTCTGGGCTCATGGAAATTATTCCTTTGATATCTTGGCCACCTAGGGTTAGGATCCGGTATTTCTCCATCTTGAATTCCCCTCAGGGGGCACCTTTTGGGGACAACTGCAGTAGCTGATAGTTTGGCAGCTGCAAACACCGTCTGTTTACTGAACTGGCAGGCAATATTCCTTGTCCACACCTATCACGTAATATAACTTAATATTTAACACCTCTATGACTTTGAACAAGCTGCTTTACTTGTCTGCAAAATGGGATGTTCATTGCCAATTGGCACCTAACATTCACAGGTGAGCGCTGAAGAACTGATGCTTTTGAACTGTGGTGTTGGAGAAGACTCTTGAGAGTCCCTTGGACTGCAAGGAGATCCAACCAGCCCATTCTAAAGGAGATCGGTCCTGGGTGTTCTTTGGAAGGAATAATGCTAAAGCTGAAACTCCAATACTCTGGCCACCTCATGCGAAGAGTTGACTCATTGGAAAAGACTCTGATGCTGGGAGGGATTGGGGGCAGGAGGAGAAGGGGAGACAGAGGAAGAGATGGCTGGATGGCATCACCGACTCGATGGACGTGAGTCTGAGTGAACTCCGGGAGTTGGTGATGGACAGGGAGGCCTGGCGTGCTGCAATTCATGGGGTCGCAAAGAGTCAGACACGACTGAGCGACAGAACTGAACTAAACTGAACATTCACAGGTGATGCTCAGTAAATGATTCACGGTACCAGGCAGCCTGTCTGAACCTCAGCCCATGTCTCAAAGACAGACAAGATTCCCTAATCCTGCCCCCACTCACAGGGCCAGTTAAAAGCTCAATAATAATAAAATAAAACAGAAAAGATAGCTAAAACGATTTCTGCTTAAGTACAGTTCAAACACTGCTCCTGTCAATTCCCTGCCAATGTTACAAACGAGCGCCCCCTGCCGGCCTAGCCGTTACGGTGTCCTATCCAGGTGCCGCCCAACAGCCTGCGCCTGCGCAGGATGCAAGCACTCAGGCCCGCCCCTTAGAGGGTGTGACTTCCTTGGGTAGGTCTTTGGCCACGCCTACTTCCGTAGAGGCGGGCTACGTCTCGAGCACGTGACTTTGTTCCGGCTTGCCAAAGATGGCGGCGCCCAGAGCGGTAGCGTGAAAGTTGGTGGTGGTAGTCGCTGCCTAGTCGTGCTGAAATCAAAACAGTGGGACAGTTCGCCATGTCGCGACTGATCGTGAAGAACCTCCCGAATGGGGTGAGTACAGAGACTGGGCTTGAGAATATGAAATTGGGACCCAGCCAGAAGTTGGAGATTGGGAGGTAGGTGCCTGGAGAGAGTATGAGGGGCTTTCTCTCTCGGGCAGGGTTCCTGGAGGATTCCGCAGGATTCTCGGCAGATTCATTTGACGGTTGGGAGAGACGGGTAGTGCCTCTTAAAGGGTTTACATCTGGCCCCTGGGTACCCGAAACCTCTTTCCTAGGGAGATGCTAGTCCCCACGTCGTGTCGAATGCTTTGTTCCCATAACCCTCTTGTTCCATCACTTTTTTTTGTTGACTTCTGACTGAATTAGACACCACACCTATATTCTTCTTCCATTTGGGTTACTGTCTGGGAGGAAAATGGGGTGTAATAGGCTGGGCACCTGCGTTACAGTTCCCGGTTCTCGCCTTGAGGACAGGAGGAATGAATAAGAAAACTGAGTGACTGTGAAAGGCTTTAAACAAACCACTTAATTCCGGGAGTGGAAGGGGGTGACCCAGTCATACTTGTCTCTCCCTAGAGCCCACAGAACCTGGCACTGTGGTAGGCATCCAATATAAGCATCCTGAATAAATGAGTGAAAAAAATAGCTGAATGTGTAGTGTCGGATGGCCAGGTGCCTTCTGCCCCAGAGGATTATCTGTACTTACTTGACGGTGACCTTTCCTTGGGTAAAGAGGGCCCTCCACCTCTGGTGTGGCCAGTAAGCTCATTCCCCAAATACAAAATGTGCCATGTGGTGGCATGAGAGATCTGTACTCCTTAGAAAGAGTAAGAACATAAAGCCATTTCTGTGCTTTTTTACTTTACCTCTTTCTCCATGGCAGGTTGGGGATAATCACTTATCATATGATTATTAAAATTCAGTATAAAATGAGAAGCAAGTCTTTATTTTTAAGGGTCTTTAAAATTTTTTTATATTTATTTGGCTGTGGGATCTTTAGCTGTGGCATTTGAACTCTTAGTTGTGGCATATGGGATTCAGTTCTCTGACCAGGAGCCCCTGCATGGGGAGTGCAGAGTTCTAGCCACTGGCCAACCAAGCAAAGACTTTTGTTCTGTCCTGTCTTCCATCTCCAAGAGTAACCATCTTTATGACTTGGCATCTCTTGACAAGTTACTTATTTCAAAATCCTTAATGTCATCACACAGTAAGCCTGCAAATTGTCAGCTCCTACTACAACTGGTTTTAACTAATTCTTTCATTTATCAGACAAGACATGCAATAGGAAGAGATATGCCATACTGGGAGCAAAATGAGATGGTAGTTGAGAGGGGAAGAAAGGGTCGCCATGCTAAACTCCTCATACATCAGAGTGAGGCATCAAGAGATGCTGTCTAAAGCTAAAGGATGGATCAGTGATCGATGTGTGTGTTTTTAAAGATTTTCATTTATTTATTTGACTGTGCTTGGTCTCCGTCGCTGGGTGGGGTTTTCTCTAGTCGCAGGGCAAGTGCTTCTCCCTGCAGTGGCATCTCTCGTTGCAGGAGTTCTAGAACAAGGGCTCAGTAGTTGAGGTGCACAGGCTTAGTCCTTCCACAGCATGTGGGATCTTCCAAGACCAGGGCTTGAACCCGTGTCCCCTGCATTTCAAGGCAGATTCTTAACCACTGGACCACCAGGGAAGCCCTCAATAACTGATATTTTTAAAGTAACCTATTTAGGGTAAATGATGAAAGAATTAAAACCAACAAATAACAGAGACTGGAAGGGAGGAATGGATGATGTAGGTTTCTTATCTTTCATAGTGGAAGTCCGCAGGTAGTCTTTGGGGTTATAAATAGGCCAGGAAACAAAGTTGAAAGCTTACTGTTGGGACGTAGAACAGTGCTTATGAGGAGTCCTGAAAACAAGTCGTAAAGATGCTTACTCCTGTCTACAACATTCAGCAAACACTATGTAGTTTACCATATTCCTTATTTCACAAATCTGCTGTGACAAGCATTTGTTAGATGTTTACATTGTAGCATTTCATTGTAGCAGGAACGATGCTGGGCTTCTGACACAATAGGTCTCATTAACCTCCTAGCAGCCCACAGGCCCGGAGAATTCTGAGTCTTGACTTCCTCATTGATGAAAGGACTTGGTTAAGGCCACACACAGACAAGTACTGGAGCTGGGTTAGAACCAGGTGCCAGCCACAAAGCACACTCTGCCACTGCCCCACCTAAGGGGAGGAATCCCAGGGTCTCGGGTTCCCAGCCCACTTTGTCCCTTTGGTTCTGAGGCCTCCTGGCTCCTCCCTCACCATTCCTTCCTGTCCTAGATGAAGGAGGAGCGTTTCCGGCAGCTCTTCTCTGCCTTCGGCACGCTGACGGACTGTAGCCTCAAGTTCACCAAAGATGGCAAGTTCCGCAAGTTTGGCTTCATCGGCTTCAAGTCCGAGGAAGAGGCCCAGACGGCGCTGAACCATTTCAACAAGAGTTTTATCGACACGTCCCGGATCACGGTGAGTGGGCGTGGACCTCACCCCCACCTGCCTGTCGCCAGGGATGCCCTGGCTCTTTCTCTCCACGTGCGAGACCAGTGATGCCTTTGGTCTTCCTCACTGTTCTCGGATCCTCCTGCTTGTTCATCCCTGGCAGCATTTGTAGAAGCAGTTTTCCCTGGAGTCTCTGATTCCCTGTGTTGGGGAAGAGGAGCCAAGAATTTGTGTGTCTCACAAGCTCACAGGTGATGGTGTTGCCACTGGTCCCAAAATGAGAAGCACTGGTCTACATTATTCATCCACTGCCCCTGGTCAGCACCCACCTGTGCTGGGCGGAGTGGCAGGTGTCATCATCATCCTCTCTGTCTCCTGCAGGTGGAGTTCTGCAAGTCCTTTGGGGACCCGACCAAGCCCCGAGCCTGGAGCAAGCATGCTCAGAAATCGAGCCAGTCCAAGCCACCCCCAAAAGACAAAGACGCCATCTCCATGGAAGCTAAGAAAGTGCGTAGACGATCACTCCTGGCCATATCCTGGGTGTCAGAGTGGTCACCCTGGGAAGGCAGGGTAGTGGGAGGTAGAGAGATCTGGGAATCCCTCTTAGATGGTTCCCAAAAGCAGCCCTCCCAGGGCAGTGGGGCTCCATCTCCTTTCATCTGTGACCCTCACGCCCGTGCCTTCTGTTTACAGGACGACAAGAAGAAGAAGGTCGCAGGTGAACTGGAGAAGGTGGGTCTGTCTTGGTGACCACGCCGAGGGTGGGCAGCAGAGATGTCCCTCGCCACCCGTCTCTCCTTGGCATGTCTCTGTGGCCTCTTCGTCTTTCTGTCCAGTGCCACCCTCCCCAGGACCAACCCAGCTGGCCCCCAGGAGTCCTCTAGAGACTGGGGGAACATGCCTCAGAGAACGTGCTTATTCTCCAAAGAGTTAGCAAGGGTGAGCCCTCCCTGACCTTCTATGCCTGTTCTCTCTCCTTCCCCCTTCTCCGGCGCCCACAGCTGAAAGACGATAATGAGTTCCAGGAGTTCCTGTCGGTTCACCAGAAGCGGACACAGGTGGCCACCTGGGTGAATGATGCCCTGGACACTGAGCCCTCGAAAGGGAAGAGCAAGCCAGCCAACGATTACCTGAACTTTGACTCCGACTCAGGGCAGGAGAGCGAAGAGGAGGAAGATGGGGAGAACTCGGAAGGTGAGGGTGTGCCCCCCGCTATAGTGGGCACCCTGCACCTGCCCGCACCTGTGCACGAGTGACCTGGGACCCCTCCAGGCTGGACCTGTGAGATAGCAGATCAGATGCTGCCCCATAGAGGGTTGATTATCCCGACGATGGGTACGTGGACTTGATCGATCCTGGTCCCTTATTCAGTCCATGGATTACTCATTCAAGAATTGATTGAGCACTTACTGTACGCCAGGCAGTGGATGTAGCAGTGAGCAAAACACAAGAGAATCTGCTCCCATGGAGCTGTCGTCCTGGTGGGGAAAGAAACAGTAAAGGAATCAAACTGATTCCTTCATTCAGTATTCAGTACATGATGTGAACGTGAGTGCCGCAGAGAGAAAGCAGGAAGTGGGGGGTGGGAGAGGCCCTGGAGGAGGGTGGCGCTTGCACAGAGGCGGTGAGGATGAACCTCTGTCCTTAGAAGGGGCTCACGGTGTAGCCATGAGGGGCTCAGCATGCTGAGTGTGGTGATCGAGAGGTGGGAATCAACTTCGGTTGAAAGGCAAGGGAGTGAATTTAAGGTGAGTTTTATGACTGGTAAAGTCTCTGTGCAAAGCTGGGATCCAAAGGACTCACTGGGAGTTGGGGGGACTCGGGGTGGAGGGTGAGGAGGGGTTCCAGGCAGAGGGAAAGGCGTGGCAGAGGAGTGGGAAGAGCAGGAGCCAGGGGGTGTCCACGTCCTCAGGACGGCTGCAGCAGAGGGGGCCGGCGGAGAAGCCCGTGAGCTCACCAGACCCCATGAGGAGTTCGGATTTCCCCTGAAAGAGCAACTGGGGTAAAACCCGAGCTCCTTGTTAGGCCTGGGAGCCACCGGCAGGTCTGGCTCAAGGAGTAAAAGTCCTCTCTAGGGTCTCAGAAAGGCGTGCAGCCTCACACTTGGCCAGTGAGAGAGCCCTGAAATTCTCCATGTGGAGCATGGAAACTCAGAACGCTGTCATTTCAGTTATTTATCCAAGGGCTTGCTGGGCACCAGGGGGGCTTGGCAAGGGCTCCTGGTCACCGTGAGCTTGGCACCTGATGTGTCACACCACCATGCTGTCTGGCACCCCAGCCCTCTGGTTTGCTCACAACCATCACCAACTCCCAGCCTTTCCATCTTTTCAGAGGAGGAGGATGGCCTCACACCCAAGGAACCCAAGGCAGCCGTGCAGAAGGAGCTGTCCGACATGGATTACCTGAAGTCCAAGGTGGTGGTGGCTGAGTCATCATCCTCAGAGGAGAGTGAAGATGAAGCTGTGAACTGTGAAGAGGGGAGTGAGTCAGAGGAAGAGGGTTCCTTTGCTGCCCCCGCCCAGCAGGACAGGGAGGCGGCCCCAGCCAAGGTGTGTGTGGATCTGTGAGGAGCCTGGGGAGGGAGACCTGGACCTCGCCTACCTTCCCTGCAGCCCCTTTGTGGGCAGTTTAATACTAAGGAAGGATAGTTCAGCAGCCTGGAGACCTGCCTTTAGCTCTCAGCCCAGCTGCTTGCTTGCTGTGTGACCCCAAGCAAGCACACTCCCTCTCTGAATTTGGTTCCTTTTGCTAAGAGAGAGGCTGCCTGCTCCTCCAGAGTGGGGGGATGTAAACAAGCTGAAAAAGGATCTAGAATATACTATATTTAGTATTCTGTAGGAAGGTAGGCAGGGGTGAGCCCACGATCGGCAAGACTAGATGAAATTAACTGAGCGTTGACTACATGTGAGGTTCAATGCCAGGCATGTTGTTTTGTCACTGAATCTCATGGTAGTTGTGGGGGAATGGGGTTTCTAGTCCCATTTTACAGGTGAGGATACTGAGGCCCAGAGAAAGGAAGTGACTTGCCCACAGTCATGGCTGGGTAGTGGTGGGAGAGAGGACCCAGATCCAGGTCTGCCAGGCTCTGGAGTCTAGATTAAAATGTGGGCGCTGCCTTCCAGGACGGCCACCCCGTCTCCCACATGAGGCTTCTCTTTGCTCAGGACAGCGTCCCACATCCTTTGGGTCTTCATCCCCTCTTCTCCTTCCCTCTCTTTCTCCTTTCTCTTCTCCCTCCTTTCCTTCTCTGCCCCTCATAATTGCTATCTCCTGTCCTCTTTTCCTAAAAATACATATTCAAAAGAGATAGTCAAGCGTGGCTAAGTCAGGGAACTGTGCGTTCAACTCCAAGCTCTGACCTGGAGCAGCCATGGGTCCCGAGGTGAAGTGCTTCTCCTCTGGCCTCTGACCTTCATCTGAGATGAGGCTCAGCGAGCCCTGGTCCCTGTGTCTGATTCCCAGGGCTCGCTGAGCCTCATCTTAGATGAAGGTCAACCCCCATGCCTGAGTGTGCACTGGAACTCAGAAGTTGCAGGCTTCAGGGAGGTATCGCATAACTCATGTAGGTTAGCACCCCACGAAAGCACATGACTCTTTCTGCAGTGATGTTAGACCTGATCGCTCATCTACTTGGGATAATTGTAAACCTTAAATTGTGCCAGGACAGCTCAGAGCAGATTTCACCAGCAAATGAGTCCAAATCAGGGCAAGTTTTATTATCAAAGGAATTAACCCCAAATTAGGTTTTTTTCAGAGCTGTTTCAATTCTAAAATTACAGAAGACATCCCAAACCTGTAACCTTTGTAAGATTGTTTTACAGATTCAGGAGGATGGCTGTGCCTGCACAGTGCTTTGTAGGATGTCTGGCATAGAGTAAGCCCTGAATCTGTGGTGGCAAATGTCACCTGAGGGCTCCTTCTAAGTCTCTTGCCCCTCCGTGTGGCCTGGGCCCCCTGCGAGCAGACCCCCTGTGAGCCAGGCTGTGGTTCCGGCCCTCATCTTGGGGCCACATGGAGGCTTGGCATCTCCTCCCCCAGGCCCTGGCCAGACTTCGCATCCCAGGCAGGCACTACGCTTCGGGCATTGCCTGTTTGCCTAGCAGCAGGGGTTTCAGCATGCTCACTGGGACGCCCAGGTCGGCTCCTCCTGCAGCCGCACCTGGGAGCTCAGTGCGATCATTTCTCCTCTCTGCCATCACTCAGACCGAGAAACCCACTCAGACCGAGAAACCAGCCAGCCAGAAGGAACCCACCACCCCCCACACTGTGAAACTGCGGGGAGCCCCATTCAACGTCACAGAGGTGCGTGCCACAAACTGGGTGAGGCAGGGAGACCCTGGGGAGGGGGAGACAAAGCTAAGGGTGCCTGGAGCCTCTGTTGCACTAGGGCTTTGGAGTCTGTTGAGGACTTGAGCTGGAGAGAACTGGGGGCCAAGAAGGCTGAGACATAGAATCTCGGGCATTGTCAGGCTCAGAAAATAGAGACGGGTATACTGAGACAGAGAAAGACTGAGCTCCGTCATAGGTCATCTATATTAGGGGTGGGCAAACTTATCTCTGCTAGAAGTTTTTAAAAAGGGACCAGCTAGTAAATACCTAAGGCTTTGTGATCAGTGTGGTCTCTGTAACCGCTATTCAACCCTGTTGTTGTAGCAGAGGCAGGCCTAGACGACAGGTAATCCAGTAGGCGTGGCTTTCTGCCAATAAAACTTTATTTACAAAAACAGGCAGCAGGCCACATTTGGCCTGCATCCTATAGTTTGCTGGCTCTGAATCTACGTAAGAGAGAACACTTTGTAAGTTTCCCTCCTTATGAAAGTACTAGGAAATTTTGTTAGTGTAGCTAAACAAAAAAGCAAAAATGACCTATTGCTGGGAAGACTGTAGAAATTGCCAACCCAACTGCCTTGAGGGAGGGGAGTGGTAACTGGAGAGGCTACTAGAATCAGAACTAATGACCCACAGGTCTGGTTACTATAGGCGGAAAGATGGCCCTCCCAGGCAAATTGGAGCAGGCTCCTCCAAGCCCCACGTCTGTATCCCATTCACTGACAGCCACCAATAAATTCTGGGTGTATCTTCTTAGAGATTTTTTTTCCTTTGTATGCAGACACTGACCTATGTCTTTTCTTTTTAAAATGCATTTCTACAGCAGGAACTATTTTGAAACTTACCCCCCATCATATTACATCATAAATATTTCTGAATGTTGAATATTCTGCTGCAACACCATTTTTCACGTTGCATGCTCGTCTTTCCTTGGCTACGTCATGTCTTGGTTGCAGCACGAAGGCTCAGTAGTTCTGGCATGTGGGCTTAGTTGCTCTGGGGCAAGTGGGATCTTAGTTCCCTGACTAGGGATTGAACCCAAGTCCCCTGCATTGCAAGGCCAATTCTTAACCACTGAACCACCAGCGAAGTCCCCTGCGTGCTATTCTTTACTCTGGATGCATTGTGTTAGATTCACTGCTGCTGCTGCTAAGTCGCTTCAGCCGTGTCTGACCCTTTGCAGCCCCATGGACTGTAGCCCGCCAGGCTCCTCTGTCCATGGGGATGCTCCAGACAAGAATACTGGGTTGTGTTGCCATGCCCTCCCCCAGGATATCTTCTGGACCCAGGGATCGAACCCCACATCACATATGTCTCTTATACCCACCCCCCTAAACTGAGACATAGGCATTGTTTCCAGTCTTCTGCTGTTTTGAATAATGATGCAGTCAGCACATTTCTTGAGAAAAGAGGTCAGTAGGCTTTTTTCTGTCAACATCAGTTGGTGCACATTTTAGGTTTTTGTGGGCATATAATCTCTGTTCTGCTTTTTTTTTTTTTTTCCTTAAAATCCTTTGAAAATGTAAAAGCCATTCTTAGGTTGTAGGCTGTGGGCAGTATTTGACCTGCGGGCTATCATTTGCCAGCCCTGGCTTATATAAATATTTTATACAAGCACCTGCATGTACTTTATTAAGGCTTGGATACAGAAAGTCATTCCCTCTCTGGAAGCTTGGCCAGTTTATGCTCTCTTCAGTAGAGTCTGAGAGGGCCTGTGAACCCTGGGGATCCCTCTTTATCAGTGCAACAGGTCAAAATGACATCTCATCTTTCTGAATAATTTGCAGAACTCAGTAGTCATAAGAAAAAGATGAATTAATTGGCTAGGTAACATTTAAAGCTTCTCTAAGGCAACTTTGTATCATAAAGTCAAAAGACACACAGCAGGCATTTATAACACAAACAACAGACAGAACTTGTTTCTTTAACTTACAAACAGGTAAGTAGAAATCGGGAGCTATGGATGA
>SJYF01000797.1:1176266-1191581 GCA_006410515.1 Procapra przewalskii | reverse complement strand
GGAAGAGGCCACGATCAGATTCAGGATGGCCCCCTGGCTGGTGAGGGGAGGGTCTGGGGCAGGGCCCGAGGAGGCAGGTGGGCTGGGATGGGGGCTTTTGCAGTCCCCAAGGGGAGGGTCTTGTGATACAGACCAGAACCCTGGCCTTTGCTGCAAATTACGGCCCTGACACCTGCTAGCCATGTGTCCGTGGGGACATCACTTGACTCAGGGTCCCCAGCCCGGGACCGCGGATCGGTACACGTCCACAGCCTGTTAGGAACTGCGCAGCAGGAGGTGAGCAGCTGGCCAGCAAGGGAAGCTTCATCTGTATTCACAGCCACTCCCATCGTTCAGATTACCACGTTATCGCAATATAATAATAGAAAGAAAGTGCACAATAAACTCAGTGTGCTTGAATCATCCTGAAACCATCCCTGGTGCCAAAAAGGTTGGAGACCTCTGTCTTAGCACGCCTCTAGAAAAGTGGGGAGGGGAGGCCCCTCTGCAGCTGTCGGGGTTGAGGCCCCATGAGGTCGAGGCCTCTCGTTCTTGGAAAGACTCCTTGGAAAGGCACCTCCTTGTCTGTGCCAGTCAGAGCCACAGGCGGCCACTGTGCAGGTGGCCCCTCTGGTGCCAAGCTGGGCACAGCCCTGCCACCACAGACACTTGTCTGGAAAAAGCCAAGGAGCAGGCACTGGTTGGCACGGGGTAAGGCTGGGATGGAGGCCAAGATCACCTGTTTGTGACTCCTGTGGTCCAGCATTTTCATTCTAGAAAGCCAGCCGCAGGGTCAGAGCGCTTCCTGCAGAGGGAAATTTGCCCTAGGGCGAGGGGAGTGGAAGGAAGAATCTGTGAGATTTGGCAAAAACTGTAGGTTCCCCGCCACCACTTCCTGCTGCTTCCCCCAAACACCCAGCACAGCGTGAGTCTTCCTCTGTGGCTCCCCTGAGTGTCTGCAGCCTCCGGACCTTACCTTTGTGGTGGTGCCTTTGCAGGATATGTCTTTGTGGATTTCAGCAGTGAAGAGGAAGTGAGGAAGGCCCTGAAATGCAACAGGGAGTACATGGGTAAGGATGCCCATGTGGTGGCTGGGGTTCTTTCAGTCAGTTATGTCAGGGGTCTGCTGTGCACCGCCGGGCACTGCCCAGGGCACTAAGGATAAAGCCCCTGCCTCCTGGGGCAGAGATCAGGCTGAGTTTCCTGTAGAGGACATCGAGAGGGGAGAGAGAGGCGGTAACGAGAGGGGCTGTGCTGTGGAAAGATGCAGGCAAGGGTCGGGATTGGAGGATTTAAACAGGATCGTGTCTGCTTGGACCACGTTGAGCTGGTGACGTTGGCGCAAAAGCTGGAGGAATTGAGGGAGCCAGCTCTGGCTTTGTGGGGCGGGGCCATTCCGGTACAGGGAACAGCAAGTGCGAGGTCCAGACGTGGGAGGTCTCTGGCCTCTACACAAGGACGTGATCTCTGACCCCTCCCTGGTGTGGACAGGTGACTCACATCCAGCCATCAACCCCTTGTGAGGACATGAGTTCTCTTAGAGAAGGGAGTAACCTAAGGAGTCTTGCAGGCCAAGTGGCGGGATTTATTGAGCACCTACTGTGTACGTGTAGAGGGAAGGTGGTGGTTGCAGTCTAATCAGGCACTCAGAGCGATGCAGGGACACAGCTGGGTGGCAGGGTGGGGCTGTCACCCGAGATGACTCCCTGGGCAGTGCCAGGGACTGGGCCCTGGAATCAGTAAGATGCAGCCCCGTGACCCAGGCCAGCTCCCCCGGGGCTGAAGCTGAGCTTGCGGGCCGAGTGACATTCAGGCCTGGCTTCAGCTGGGGCCGCCGCCCTGGTGAGCGGAGCCTGGCATGCGGTGCCATCCCCAGCCGCCTTTGCCGTGGCCTCTGGAAGGCAGCAGCAGCGATGAGTCTGGAAGCTGGGTGGTTCCGGGCCTCCCCCCGGCCAGGCCCTGACAGCCTTTCCTCGCCCAGGTGGACGCTACATCGAGGTGTTTAGGGAAAGGAATGTCCCTGCGGCCAAGGCACCCCTGAATAATGGTGCCAGACCCTGGCAAGGTCGGACACTCGGGGAGCACGAAGAGGAGGAGGACCTGGCCGACTCCGGGAGGCTCTTTGTGCGAAACCTGCCCTACACCAGCTCCGAGGAGGACCTGGAGAAGCTCTTCTCCAGATACGGTAGGGGGGTAGCCTCTGGCTTGCTGTACACACCCAGGGCAAGTGGCCTGAGTCCCTGTCTGCCTAGGCCTAACCTTGGCCTGACGACTTCCCTCGCTGGTCTCAGTTTCCTCATCCGTGAAATGGGCTTCACCATCTCTGAGCTGCTATCAGTCAGACAGGTTGCAGGTGGTGGAGCTCGAAGTCCTGGATAGCATCACAGCCGCCTTTCGTGGTCTGAACCCAGACTCCCTTAGCTCTCGCTCATTAAAACTCAGAATTGAAGGGGTTGGGTATGGTTTTCTGAGATATCCCTGGTGTGCAAACCCTGACTTTGGTCTTGAAAGCCCACTCTCTCCAGTCTGAATTCTGCTGTCTAAATAGCCCTGCTCTCAGACCGAGCATCCAGGTGGGTTTGCCCGCGAGGGCTCGTTTCCTTGTTGCACTGCTAGCGTTATTTTGCCGGACACGGACTTGAAGGCCCGAGTTCAGCTTGGCACACAGGGCTGTGCTTGTTTGTAAGGTCATGGTTGTTGAGGAGAAGGAAAGAAGTAGGGGTGTAAAACAGTGGGTAGGGGCCAGGTTGAGATGCTTTTAAGATGCCCTGGAGGGGGATCTCCACTTCTGTTTGGACATCAGCTGAGCATTGAGAAGGATCGGAGCTTGGTTGAGGCCCTGAGTTGGATTCAACCGTCTGGCAAATTGGGTGTCACGTCCCAGCCTGTGTCCTGCTTGCCAGATCCTCCCGCACAGGCCAGGGCCCTGGTTTACAAGGCAGGGCCAGTGCAGAAGAGAGGGTGATCAGGAGACCCGAGTGTCCCTTTGGAAAGGAGGATGTGGCCACAGCCTGGTGTTCACAGTGGAGAGGTGTACTTTAGTGTGGGCATTGTAATGTCCAAGCAGACGCTTCTGAGACCCTGTGTGACCAGCCGACCCTGTTTAGTATATGACACTTAGTGCATTTAACCCTCCCTGATGCCCTCTGAGCTGAGGACTCACGACACCATTTTACAGATGAGAAGACTGAGGCCCGTGAAGGCTGGTGGCAGGCCTGTGGCCACACAGGGAGTGGGTGGTGGAGGCAGGGCCCAGCCCGCCCAGGCACCTTGCTCGGGATAGACGCACGGACACCCTGACCTGTCAGGTGGGGGTCTCACGGCAGCCCCTTGCCACTGTCTTTCTTGGGCCCAGCAGCCGCCTCAGCTCCACGCTCTGACTGGTTAAAAGCCCTCCCCTGACTAGTGCCCAGAATTTTCCTGCCCGGAGCTCATACCTGGCCCCGGCCCACGGGACACTGACGCCCTTCCTGCCCTCAGGTCCCCTGTCGGAGCTGCATTACCCCATCGACAGCCTGACCAAGAAGCCCAAGGGCTTTGCCTTCGTCACTTTCATGTTCCCGGAGCACGCCGTGAAGGCCTACGCGGAGGTGGACGGGCAGGTGTTCCAGGTGAGGCCCTGGGCTGGCAGGCAGGTGGGCCCAGGTCGGGGAAGAGGCCGTGAGTGTGTGCACATCTGCAGGCACAGACGGGCAACCAGCTTCTAGGGACGCCCACCCAGTGCCCATGAAGACGCCTCCTGATCCCAGCTGCTGGGAGGGTCCCCCCGAGGGCAGGGTCTGCTCAGTTCTGGTCCCTGATTTAGCGCCTAGAGGAGTGCCTGGCACATAGTAGGCCTTTAAAAAGGGTCTGTGGATTAAATGAACATGCTCTCCAGCATGAGAAATACCACTTGGAGGAGGAGTAAGGAAGGAAGGAGTTGTGAACCAGGCATTGAAATGACCACACTATAGAATGTAAGAAGCTTCTCTTTCCAGGTAGCGTGCTTGGCACACGCGCCTCCCTTTCCTGTCATTCATTCATTCATTCACAATCTGTTGATCCCCTGTGGGTGCCAGGGTGGACCTGATCCTTCCCCACGTGGAGCGCACGTGCTCGCAGGGACTGGGTGGGGTGGAGAGCCCACAGGTGTTACTTACAAACTGCTCAGCATGCTCTTTGAGGTGGTGTCAGACCCCTGTGCTAGCCTCGTGGGTGTTCTGCCCAAGGCTCCCGTCTTAAGACAGATGTCTCAGTGCTGGTCCAGCCTCCATGTGGAGAGGCCAGCGTCCCCCGGGCAGGATGTAGAAGCACTAGCCCCCTGCCTGTCCTCACCTCCTTCCTCTCGTCCCCTCTCCAGGGCAGGATGCTCCACGTGTTACCATCCACCGTCAAGAAGGAGGCCAGTGAGGATGCCGACGCCCCAGGATTATCGTCCTACAAGAAGAAGAAAGAGTCCAAGGACAAAGCCAACAGCTCCAGGTCTCTACCCTCCTCCAACCCGGGCTTCCCTGCCCTGGTCCCTCCTCTCCCTGCCCCCTGGGCTCTGGCTCCTTGCGGTGACCTTAGTCCCTCAGCCGTAACCATGCTGCACCTCAGTTTCCCCATCTGTAAGATGGGGAGAATCAGAATCAGTGGTGCTTCACTTTTGTGGTATTGTAAGGACCAAGTGAGTTAGTGTAAGCGAAGCACTTGGTCCCTGGTGCGGAGTGAGTGCTTGACGGACCTGAGGGGATGTTAATATCATCGTGGCTCTGTTGTCTGCGGGCCCTGGGGGTTTGGCCCACACCAGGTAAGAAGGAGCAGGAGGAGGCTTTGGGGACTTAGGGAGGCAGACCCAGGAGCTCCTTTTCTACAGGCTTTGCATCTGAAAAGAGTTTCCCCCATTCACTGTCCATCTGACCTCTGTCCTGCCTCAGCTCTCACAACTGGAACACACTGTTCATGGGCCCCAACGCCGTGGCCGACGCCATCGCCCAGAAGTACAGTGCCACCAAGAGTCAAGTGTTCGACCACGTGAGTGGGCGCCCCGTCTGACGTGTCCCCTGCTCTGGGTGGGGGAGGGTGCGCTCTGGACCTGCTCTTGGGGAGTGGTTCTGGGCAGGAAGGCAGCAGGGCCATAAAGGGAAACAGTCCAGCTCTTCTTGAACCTTCCCGCAGAGGAGGAGATGAGGTCATTACCAAGGCACTGTGCGTTGGGGTGATAACTTGAAGAAAGCTTCAGCCAAGTGGGGGGACAGAGTGAGAGCGAGCAGGCCGCTCAAGGGTGAGACATTCTAGCATAAATTGAACAGAGGGTGGAGCCAAGTCTGTATAGAAGCCCCGAGGTGGGAATGAGCTTGACATGAGACCCTTACGTACGAGTGGAGGGGTGAACGTGGGGTCCTTGATTCACTCCGACAGATGTGGAACCCAGAACCATCAAGTCAGAGCGGGCATCCTTGGGGAGCATCTATAGGGTCTTGCTCTATCCATGCCTCCTCCTCGGACTATTAGGGGGTGTGACAGCTGATCTGTCACCTGCCCGACAGCCGACAGGGCATCTTCCCTTTCCCTCCCGCAGGAGACCAAGGGCAGCGTGGCCGTGCGCGTGGCCCTGGGGGAGACCCAGCTCGTCCAGGAAGTGCGGCATTTCCTCCTCGACAACGGAGTCTGTCTGGACTCCTTTAGCCAGGTAGGTGCCCTCGGGGGTGGGGGTCTCAACATCAAGGGACGTGGCCAAGGGTTGGAGGGTCGGGTCTGTCAAAGACGTTGAAATTGCAACTGTCAATTAAAGTAAGAAAGGCCATTGGCTCAGACTCCTGGCCTGTCGGAGCTGGATGGTGTCTCTTGGGGGCTGATAGGCAAGAGTTTGCACACAGGTTGGGGGTGTGTGTGAAAGTTGCTCAGCCGTATCTGACTCTTTGCGACCCTTTGGACTCTATAGTCCATAGAATTATTTAGGCCAGAATCCTGGAGTGGATAGTAACCTTTCCCTTCTCCAGGGGATCTTACCATCCCAGGGATCGAACCCAGGTCTCCTGCATTGCAGGCGGATTCTTAACCAGCTGAGCCACAGGGGAAGCCCAAGAATACTGGAGTGGGTAGCCTATCCCTTCTCCAGCAGATCTTCCTAACCCAGGAATCAAACCAGGGTCTCCTGCATCACACGGCGGATTCTTTACCAACTAAGCTATCAGGGAGGCCCTTACACAGGTTGGCGGGGAGCCCTAAGCATCCTTCATCCAGTCTCTGCCCTGCCCCGCTAGCACCTTACTAAGGGCACCTGTGGTGTGTTTGGGGGCTGAGACCTTTCTCGAGCCACGTTGGGGGAGGGTCCTCCATGCGCTTCTGCCCCACTAGGTAGAGGCTGTTAGGTATCTGGACAGTGAAGTCTTTGAGGGCCTGTTGAAACATCTGAATCATCACCACCCCCCACACCCCCCTCACGCACACACACTTCATTTTACAGGCTAGGAACCTGAGGTCCGGGGGCAGAGATGGGAGGACCAAAAGGTCAGACAGTGAGTCTGTTGTAGGAGCCTGGACTCAGTCTCAGGGCTTTACACCCCCAATCTGCAGTTTCCTGAACTTCACCAAACCTTAGAGTTTCACCGTAAAAGAATGGTTCAGGTGGAAGGACAGGTAGCTAGTAGAAGGATAATTAAATGGTTGGATGGTAAGTGGGCGCATAGAAAGCGGGAGTGATGGCTAGGGGCATTTCGTGGGTGAGTGGACGGATGAATTCAGAAAGTGTGCTAGTGTCTAACTAGGGCTTCCCAGGGCACTCTTTTATGTTTATGTGCTTTGTTAATTCTTTCACCCTCATTACAACCCCAGGGAGGCAGCACCGTTGTGCTCCCACTGTACAGAAGGGCCCACAATCACAGATCCATTCGTCTTGGGTCATGGAGGAGCTGGATTTGAATGCAGGCCCGAGAGTCCGTGCCTCTTAACAGTGCGCTCTGTGACCTGAGTTAAACAGCCAGTGGTGCCCAGGTTTTCCCCGCTGCCGAAGGCTTCTATCCCCTTCTCCTCACTCACCCCTCACAGCAACCGCGGGAGGCCTATAGCTAAAAGGTGGGTGTTGCCATTAGCCCAATTTGGAGATGCACAAACTGAGGCCCTTTAGAAGCCAATATAAGCTAAACACTCTGACATAAATCATAGCGATATCTTTATGGATCTACCTCCTAGAGCTATGAAAATGAAAATAAATGAGATCTAATTACACAAGAGCTTTTGCACAGAAGAGGAAACCATGATCAAAACAAAAAGACAGGCCACAGAATGGGGGGAATATTTGCAACTGATGTGATCAACAGGGGATTAATCTTCAAAATAAACAAATAGCTCATGCAGCACAATATCAAAAATCAAATATCAGTTTCAGCACAATCAGAAAGTGGGCACAAAATCTCAGTTGACATTTCTTCAAAAGAGACATACAGATGGCCAAAGGCACATCAAAAGATACTCAGCATTGCTAATTATTAGGTAAATGCAAATCAAAACTACAGTCAGTTTTCACTTGACACTAGTCAGAATGGCCATCATCAAAAAAATCTCCAAACAATAAATGCTGGAGAGGCTGTGGAGAAAAGGGAGCCCTCCTGCACCATTGGTGGGAATGCAAAGTGGCACAGCCACCGTGGAAAGCAGTATGGTGGTTCTTTTAAAAACTGAAACTGGAGCCACACTATGATCCAGCAGCCCCACTCCTGGGCATATATCTGGCTGCTGCTGTTCGGTCACTAAGTTGTGTCCAACTCTGACTCCACAGACTGCAGCACGCCAGCCTCTGTCCTCCACTATCTCCTGGAGTTTGCTCAGATTCATGTCCATTGAGTTGATGCTATCCAGCATCTCATCCTCTGCTGCCCCCCTCTCCTTTTGTCTTCCATAATTTGAAAAGATTCACGTTAACATTCAGTGAAGCACTGTTTGCAATAGCCAGGACATGGAAGCACCCAAAATGTCCATCAGCAGATAAACGGATAAAGAAGATGTCCATATCTACAATGGAATATTACTCAGCCGCGAAAAAGAATGAAATCATGCCATTTAGAGCAACATGAAGGGACCTAGGGATTATCATACTAAGTGAAACAACTCTGAGAAAAACAAATACGATATCACCTTCATATGGAATCTTTAAAAATTTATGTGAATTAACTTACAGAAACAAATTCAGAAACTTCAAAGAAAAGCTTACCAGGAGGGAAATGGGGGGAGGGATAAACGAGGTTTTGGGATTGATAAATACATACCACTGTATATACAATAGATAATCAGCAAGGACCTTCTACTGGGGACTTCCCTGGTGGTCCAGAGTGGTTAAGACTACATGTCCACTGCAGCAGGAGGTGTTTTGATTCCTGGATGGGGAACTAAGATCCCAAGTGGTGTGGCCAAAAAAATGCCAAAAAGTAGCTACTGGGGACTTCCCTGGTGGTCCAGTGGTTAGGGCTCCATACTTTCACTGCAAGGCGTATGGGTTTGATACCTGGTCTGGAAACTAAGATCCCACAAGCCAAATGGCCAGAAAATAAACACAAATATTTTTTTAAAAGAAGGACCTACTGAAGAGCACAGGAAACTCAATAGTCCGTAATTGCCTATATGGGAAGAGACAGGAAAAGAACAAATATATGTGTAAATGAATCACTTCACTATAACCTGAAAACTAACACAGCATTGTAAGTCAGCTGTGTTGCTGTTTAGCTGTACAGTCATGTCCGACTCTTAGGGGCCCCCCAGGCTCCTCTGTCCATGGGATTCTCCAGGCAAGAATCCTGGAGTGGGTTGCCATTTCCTTCTCCAGGGGATCTTCCAGACCCAGGGATCAAGCCCGCATCTCCTACATTGGCAGAATCTTTACCGAGTATACTCCAGTATAAAACAAAGGAAAAGAAAATCGGCCTAGAGGAAAAACACTTGATCAGAGGTTTCAAATTAGACCAGTGGCTGAGGTGGGACTTGTACCCAGATAGACCCCATGCCTGGAATTCTTCCTGTTAAGTTTTTCAGTTCTTATACTCCATCTGTCATTCATTTTTAAGAAAATACTTGCTAACATTAGCCGACTCATCCTGAATCACTTTGCTTATGTCAATTTGATAGACCCCTTTCCCGGAATGATCCATGACATGGGTGCCATGTCCCCGTGAAAGGTGATCGGCTGAGCCATAGCCGAGTGCATGTCTCAAGGTCGGACACCTGGTATCTTGGTTTGGGTTCTTCCAAAAACCAGTTCAGAGACAGATTCAAGCGCAGGTAGTCACTGGACAGAACACACAGGGAAGAAGGGGCGAGGGGGCGGATGAGACCAGTATAGGCTGTGCTTCTGGGGCAGCAGGCTGAGCCTTTCCCCGGGGGGACACCCACCCAACTCACATCAGAGTTGTCCCACCCAAGGGACGGGGGATGCACCAACTCCAGAGGACTGTGGGCCGCTCTCACCTGGTGTTAACTCCTCATGTGTGGTGACAGGCGGTCTGCAGTTCCTGGCAGAGGCCCTGGCTGGAGTGTTCCAGAAGGTCCAGCGAGGGCTGTGGTCAGGCAGTGTCAGAATCTGCCTTGCCTCAAGTGGAGGGGCTGGAATTTGACCCAGGGTGGGAGGGGGGTACAACCCCGGAGCCTTCACCTTCATCCCTGCCCCTCATCCCCCTCCAGAGAGGGCAGGGTCTCCTGGGCCAGCTTCCTAACGGCCTGGTACTCAAGGTCTCATGTGGACGCCTGGTGTGGCTTTATCCACCCATCACTTGCTGCCATTGGGGGTCCAGTGACTCCATTATCCCACCTGAGCTGTCCCCTCCCTGCAGGCTGCCGCCGAACGAAGCAAGACCGTGATCCTGGTGAAGAACCTTCCCGCGGGCACCCCGGCAGCTGAGCTGCAGGAGACCTTCGGCCGCTTTGGCAGCCTGGGCCGCGTGCTCCTGCCAGAGGGCGGCATCACAGCCATCGTGGAGTTCCTGGAGCCACTGGAGGCCCGCAAGGCCTTCCGACACCTGGCCTACTCCAAGGTAGGGCCGCCCGAGCCCCGCTTCCAGGAGAGGACAGAGGAAGCTAACGGACGGGCCACCTTGGCATAGGCCTTAGACCCGGCATGTGCTGGAGACCACCCGTCTCTGTCATGCTGTGCCCCTGGCAGCACGTTTGAATGGAATGTGAAAGGCAGGCTCCAGATATCCCCCAGGAAGCCTGCCTCAGTTCCCTGCCGACCCTGGGTCCCTCAGCTTTCTAGTGCCCCGTGAACTTGAACCATCATCCGTGGTGCTTTGGATGGCTTGTACCTATGGTTAGTTGAAAGCCGAAAGGCGGGCTACCTCGTGGTTTCGATGTACGCTAAGTCACTGCAGTCGTGTCCAACTCTCTGTGACCCCGTGGACTGCAGCCCGCCAGGCTCCCGTGTCCATAGGATTCTCCAGGCAGGAATACTGGAGTGGGTCGCCATGCCCTCCTCCCGGGGATCTTCCCAGCCCAAGGATCGAACCCAGGTCTCATGTCTGCTGCGTTGGCAAGCAGGTTCTTTACCACTAGTGCCACCTGGGAAGCCCTTTGGTTATTATGGGAAATACACGTATTGGTGCATTCCTTTCTGTGCTTGCCATGGTAACACTAATTTAGTGGCTTAAAGGAACAGAAATGTTTTCTCTCACAATTCTGGGGTTCTGAACTCTGAATTCAAGCTGTTCAGGGGCCAAGGGCCATGCTCCCTCTGAAGGCTGTTGGAGGTGGGGGCATGGATCTTTCCTGGCCACTTCCAGCATTTGGTGGCTCCAGGCATCCCTTGGCTTGTGGCTGCATCACTCCAGTCTTTGCCTCGGTCCACACAGCTTTCTCCTTTTCTTCAACTCAGATCTTCAGTCTCCTTTTCTCTTACATGAACTCTTGTCATTGGATTTAGGGCCCTCCCAAATAATCCAGAGTGACCTCATCCCAGAATCATTTACTTAGCAAACATTTTTCCACATTCAGAGGTTCTGGGAGTGGGGACATGGACTTACCATTGGGAGGGCCACCATTCAACCCACTGCAAGCAGCTACTCTCTGTCAAGCACTTCAGTGCTTTTCTTGTTTATCCTTTACAAAGAAGAATGCTCTGCACGTACACGTGTGCACAAGCACTCTCTGTGAGTGTGTGTCTGTGGAAGGAGAGAAAGGCGGCTGTCCGCTGGCCTGCCGTCCTTCCTCCAGGCGGCTGCCCCCAATTCCGCTTCCCATTCACACCCCGTTAGAGAAGGTTGAGGGAACACAGATGTGTCCAGTGACAGCAGATGCTGACCTCTCTCCTGAGCCCCAAGGCGCAGCAGCGGCCCCCTGTTCTCAGGGCTCTGGGCTGTGCCCCTCCTCCTGACCCCACTCCCTGGGGTGGTGGGAGAGGGTCACCCATACTCTGAGCCTCAGGCTCTTGGTCTCTGTTGTGGACTGAGTCCCTCTCCCCGCTTCTCTGCAGTTCCACCACGTCCCCCTTTATTTGGAGTGGGCTCCAATGGGCGTCTTTTCCAGCCCAACCCCCCAGAAAGAAGAATCCCAAGAACCAGTGGAACCAGAGGGAACGGACAGGATGGAGCCAGAGACAGGTGAGAGCCGGGTCTGAGATCAGGGTGTCCTGAGGCAGCAGGCAGGGGAAGGATGGAGGGCTGGGGGCAGCACCAAACTGTGTATTGGGTATTTGGTTGAAAGCTTTTTTCATCCTGAGACTGGTGGGTGCCTGACTATTGGATTTTATAGGCATGAAAACTGTCCTTAAAAAACAACGTAAAAATGATGGGTATGGTTAAGGTAGGCTGACTTTTTTTGATTTGTCAAATGAAGGTTGTGAAAGGGGAAAAAAGGCAGCTAGAACCCACGGCAGCCCACCCCAGTACTCTTGCCTGGAAAATCCCATGGACGGAGGAGCCTGGCGGGCTGCAGTCCATGGGGTTGCTAAGAGTCGGACATGACTGAGCAACGTCACTTTCACTTTTCACTTTCATGAATTGGAGAAGGAAATGGCAACCCACTCCAGTGTTCTTGCCTGGAGAATCCCAGGGATGGGAGAGCCTGGTGGGCCGCCGTCTATGGGTTCGCACAGATCCGGACACGACTGAAGCGACTTAGCAGCAGCAGCAGCAAAATCTGTTAGAAGCGATTCAGAACAGAGCAAAAGAAAACAGCCTTCTGGTTCATACCTCTGCCAGGATAGGTGAGCCTGGCTGTTGGAAGAGATACTCAGTCTCTGGGTCCTTGGCATGGTATGGCGCCCTCTGGTGTCCAGTGACTGCAAAGGCAGGAAAGGGGAGGGACCTGAGACCCCACCTACCTCATGCTTGGGTGGGGAGGGGTCGCTGCCGGTGCTCAGCAGCACAGCTCTTCCTTGTCAGCCCTGTTGTGCAAACTGAATTGTAAGACATCTTGCTGACCCTGCTGCCTGAATGTCAGGAGTGTCCCCTGTAATTGTAATGTCCTCTGCATGCCAGGTGTCCTCTAGGGGACAGTGCGGGCCCCGATTGAGACCCACTTGGTCAGAGGCCCATGATTCCATCCTAGAATCTGAGATCTTTAGAGGGGACCTGGCAGCCCCTTAACCAGACAGTAAGATCTTGCCCGGGGACCTCCCTGGCGATCCAGTGGTTAAGACTCCAGGCTTCCACTGTAGGGGCATGGCACAGATTCTGTCCCTGGTCAGGGAACTAAGACCCCACATGCTACATGGTTTGGCCAAAAATAGATGAATAAAAACGGGAAACAATTTGTTAAAAAAAGATCTCATCAGTAATATCCCTCCTCCTTACCCCATTTTACCATCAGGTTGCCAGTTTATTCAAATAGGATTAAAGAACTGCATCCCCATCTACCCCTAATAAAAGAAGGGGTGTTTTAGGAGTGGGAGAAGCGAGCGGTGGGAAACAAAATTCTCAGATGAAAGAACAGTCCTTTAATTGAATAGACCTCGCTGTTCACAAACCTCCCTAAGCTGTCTGCACTTCCCAGTTCGTCTTGGATTGATAAAACCTCCTTCAGGACTGGCCCAGTTGCTACAAGGCATTGGGAACCCCTGGACAAGAAGCCTCGTTTCCATTGGGAAGGAAAATTCCTCGGTCTCTGCTTTCTAGGGCCCCCAAGGCAGCCCTCCCCATTGGGGTGACCAACCATGGGTACAGATCTTTCAGAAGTCCCTCACTAGCCCCCGTCTGTGAGTTATTTTTGTCTACAGATTGGATTAGCCTTCTCTTCCAACCTGCTTATGCTCTCTTCAAAACAAATTTTCTTTATGTAATCACGATTTCTTCTTAATCAGCCATCAGCCTCCCATTATCGTCAACTTTGATTTTCACTTAAGTTATTAAACTTGGACGTGACTCTTGTTTTTTGGCCAAAAGCAAGCCCTCCTTTAGAGCATGGATTTGCCAGGAGTGAGGGTGTTGGGAACAGTCCCAGCGGAGGCCTCTCCCTGCCCTGGTGGGACTGCTGAGCGTGGCTGCTGCCACGTGGCCGTGCCCTTCTGCACCTGTCCTGGTGCTCCCCTCCTGTCACGCCATCCTTTTCTTCTGTGGCACTCGTCACAGTTTGTGTTTATCCTGTCTATTCATTTGTTTCACTTGCTTAACATCCATCGCTGCTGGAGCGTGAACCACGAGGGCGTAGAGCTGCCATCTCACTTGCTGCCGGGTGCCAAGCTCCCCGTGGGCCCCCAGGCATAGGGAATGTGAGTCAAAGGAGTGAATGAAAGCAGGCAAAAGGGTTTCTGTGCTTCTCTATCGCCCCCTGTGAAAAGTAGGGGCCGGGTCATCCTTGTCCTTGTGTCCCAGGCCCCAGCATGTAATAGAGCTTGACATTGGAAGGTTTGTTCTCCATCATTACTTCAGCCGTAGCACGTGGCGCCATCCGTGGCAGTCTTCGGCGTGGCTCCCCTCATGGGTGCCGATTTGCACCCACCCCTTCACCTCCCTCTTCATGTAAAATTAATTAAGTTTTGGCTGTGCTAGGCGTTGGTTGCTGGGCGCGAGCTTTCTCTAGTTGGGGCACATGGGGGCTGCTGTTCATTGCGGTGCTTGGGCTTCTCATTGCAGTGGTTTCTCTTGTTGCAGAGCACAGGCTCTAGGGCCTGTGGGCTCAGTAGTTGGGGCTCATGGGCTTAGTTGCCCCGAGGCAGTATGTGGAATCTTTCCCGATCTGGGATCGAACCCATGTCCCTGCGTCGGCAGGCAGATTCTTAACCACGGGGCCGCCAGGGAAGTCCTCACCTCATTCTCACTTTGTTGCAAACACTTATCATTACTTCCAGATGTGCATCCTTGCGGCTTCACTTCCTGTCTGTCCGACTCCCTCACTAGCCGTCCATCCCGCAGGGCGGGTGCTGCTTCTGCGCACTGCTGTACCCCAGCCCCTGGGAAAGCAGCGCCCAGTGTCTGGTGGGAGAGCAGGAAGTGGTTGCTGAGCAGGTCCATGGGCCAAAGCCGCCTTTCCTCCCCGCCAGGCCCTGCACTAAGCACTCCGGGTCCTCAGGATGTGAGGCTTACGGCTCCTGGGGAAGTCTCTGTCTTCCTTGTCCTCTCCTAGCCCGGTAACCGGGCAGGCCGCCAGCCTTCTCCGAGGCTGTTTCTGCAACTGTTCATCGGGCAGGAGACGTTTGTGAGAGTGCAGTGAGAAGCCGTCCGTCCGTCACCGTTACTCTGACCCGCGTCCTGCCTAATTCAGCACCGTCAGCTGAAGCGGATGGTCTCGAATTCAGCCCTGAGCATCAGCCAGATACCAGCTGGGGTGACCAGCATGGGCTCAACACATACCACTTTCCCCAGAAGCCCCCAGGCTGATCGGGGGACAGGGGGAGCTTTTAGGGGGGAGCTAAGATGTCACAGTCATAGATGTGGGCCCTGGACACAGAATGTTCTGGAGCCTTTCAAGGGGAGGCTTTGCCAAAATAGTGAAGGTAGAGGACTGCCCCGCCCACCCCCAGAGTGCAGGTGTTGAGCATCCCAGACCAGGCCCTGCCCCCTCCGAGGGGCTGCTGTCCAAGGTCCTGCCGCCACTCCCACAAAGGTGGCCTTGGAGCAGGGAGGAGGGAGGCTGTAGCTGTGGCACATACAGGGGATTTGGGGCCGAGAAGTTGTGCGCGCCTATGCTGATTCAGGCCCCACTGAAATTGGCAGGCAGATCCCCACAGAGCTCATCTCCTGGCCTCCTTCACCTTTTTTTGTTCCCTTTCTTACTCGAATCACATACACGGTCCCGAGCTGTTCGTTTTTACCCGCTCCTCCTCCACGCCCGCCCTCTACACACTGTCCACGAAGCTTCCCCAGCTCCCTGTCCCCTCGGCCCTGGGGACTCATCAGCCCCCAGCCCTGGATTTTCCCAGGCTCCCCAGGAAGGCAAGCAGGAGGGGAATGGATG
>SJYF01000797.1:1144110-1170446 GCA_006410515.1 Procapra przewalskii | reverse complement strand
ATTGGACACTGGAGCTGCCAGAACACACCAGAGCAAGGAGACAGTGGAGTGCTTGGGAAGAACCAGGACCCTCAACGCTCTCCTCCACCCACCCATCTCAAATCAGGGCTTCCCATTGGCTAAACCCAACAGGAAACCAGAAGGCCAGGGAGCCCAGGTTGTGCTGACTGTGGCCGTCAGCCTCCCAGGGCAGGAGAAGGGCAGAATGGGTCTACACAGCATCAGTGACTCGGTGACGAACTTGACTTCGTGTATTTGCCTTTTGCACCGTCTTGATGCACTTTTTAAATAGCCTGTGTGCACAGACACCCCTCACCCACCACCCACACCCTTGACCCTGAGAACAGAGCTCGCACAGATCCTGTGATGCACAAATACTGGAAGTCCCCACAGGACAGTGCAGCCCGTTAGCCAGCAGTTCCGTCTGAGCCTCCCTGGCGTTGCCCAGAGAGCCACACACATCTGGGCTCTTTGTGGAATGCCTTCCTGCCTTGGGCACCCCTGTTGTGACAACACGTGGTTGTGAACAGAAGTGCAGACACACGGGCATGTGGTAGAGGCGCAGCCTCGAAAAAGATGCAGAGATGAGGACCAGTGAGTCAGTAATGATATACCTTGGAACCTCCTTTGAGCCCATCAGGCTTGAGCCAGCCCTCTTTGAGTGCAGCTGTGAAAAAGAATACAGAATACAGTCAGTAATTGACATCCCATTTTGTGTCAAAAGGGCGAAATGTCAAGAGATGGCTTATTCGTACGTCCCCGCAGTTAACACACGTTTACGTACGGGAAGTCCAGTTCCTTATAAATGGTTGCACTGTCCCTGGCTCTCTGAACTCGCTGCTCACGCCCCAGCAGGAGGGAGCCAGAGAGGGTCTCATAACACAGTCATCCTCCCTGTCCCAAGCTGATGTCTGAAATCTGGGAACCAGAGGCCCCTGGATGGTCAGGAGCTCTTTGGAGAGTAAGCCCCTGGCACCCTTGACTCTTGCATGTGTCCACTCTGTGCGTTATGTATGGAAGCAAGGGACTGCCCGGGTGGAGTTTTTTGCTGCTTGGCCCAAAGGCGGTCATTCCTCCCTCTAGAAGACGGGATTCTATCACAGAGTTAATTATTGTGTCTATCATCTGTTAATTAATAGTCCGCCAGGCCTCAGGTGGCGGCTCTGTAACCGCGTTGGCTGATTCTTCCAGACGACCACTAATAAACGGCACACCGGTGGCTGGGGTCTTTCTGGGAACCAAGAGGGGCGTGAAGAAATCAGAGGGTTGAGGGGACGTCCAGGGGGCCCCTGGGAGCCCTTGAACTTGGTCTGTCCCAGCTTTGTTTTCCTCCCCACCCGGTGCCCTGGTGCGACTCCCAACTCTGTCTCTTTCAGGAGCGCTGCTGTCTATGGGATTTGGGTTTGTGGAATACAGGAAGCCGGAGCAGGCACAGAAAGCTCTCAAGCAGCTCCAGGTAAGCGGGGGGTCTCGGCTGAGGTCCCCCTGAGGCAGCACTAGGCCGGCGCGGGGAGGGGCGGGTGTCCTGTCCAGCCTCTGAGATGGAGCAGGAAAGCAGGCAAGTGCACATCTTCCAAGGCCCTAGGCGACAGCGGCCCGGGGCCCTGCAGCTCCCTCGGCTCCCCCAGTCCCTGCGGTGCTCTCATTCACTCTCGATCAAGAAGAGCCTGGTTTGTGCCAGGCCTCAGGGAGGCCGGTGAAGCAGACCTCTGAGGACGCAACACCGAGACCAGGCCGTGAGGGGCTCGGCTTCGCTGGCAGGAGGGGGCGAGGCATCATGCTTTCCTGCGGGCCTCCTTTCTGGAGGCCCCCTTCCTTCCCACTGTCACCTGCCGTCTCTCCTGCTGTGTGGAGTGGTGGCCACGATTGGGGGGCACTGCGGACAGGCTGGGCGCTCACGCGTGTGCCTTTTGAATAGGCTTCTAAATGCAGGGTGCATGGAAGGGCCCCACAGGGGTCCAGGATCCCTTTTAAATCAGTATTTGGAACAGCCCGTGTCTGTCTAGGCCGGGCAGGCAGTATGAGATGGAGCTGACTAGAGTGAAGTTTACAAGCCAGGGTGGCTCCCTCCCGGCTCCTCGTTCTGAGATGTGTGCTGGCTGGACTCTGGGTGGTAAGGGCACCCATACGGGGCCACCGCTCTGGGGAGCCAGACTTCATCACAGGGACCCTCCAGGCAACTGAGTCTGTCCCAGTAGAGCTTACTGGTCAAGAGAAAGGCCTTTGGGGTTTAAGGAAATGGAACTGGGTGCCTAGCTCATTTGATTGTTTTTGTAGACATTTTTGTAGAATTTTGATGACTCTCCTTGGCCCAAGGTGACTCCCAAAAGAGCTGAATAGGGTTATGTGGGGGTTGGGGCGGGGGTGGCCTCTGCTTCTCCGCTCTCCACCTCAGGTGCCCATGAGGCCAGGGTGGCTGTGTAAACTAGCCCAGGGGCTGGCATCACCTAGAGCAGAATTGAGGTGCCCCCCCACCCTGCCCCACATCCAAAAGGACCACGTCTTGGCCTCAGCCAGTTACTGCCTCATGGGCAGGTGGGCCCCAGCCATACCACATTTTCTGTTTTTTTGTTTTGTTTGTGGCTTTTTTCAAGAGACACTGGAAATCCAACTGTGTCGTTAGATGCCATGTACTCTGAGTGGATTTCAGCTGTGCACACCCAGTAGTCCGTCTTTTCTCGTCCACGTAATCCAGGAGTCTCAGGTTTCCCCCGCACACGGGAGAGTTACGTTCGGTGCCTTGCTGTGTGCTCCATATGGGCATGTTGCCACCCAGAACCATTTCTACAAGGCTATGTGTGCTGTATTTTATGGGAGATTTAAGGGATTTTCAAGGGTAATTTTGCTAATACACCAGTTTTGCCTAAGGGACCCATGTTAGAGCCTCGCTTTAAAGGCATCTCCGCTGTGATTTAGAATTCTTTTCTTTTTTCCCCAAGAGCCTACAATTCAAACCAAACTCTCTCTCTGGAAGCCAGACCGAAGGGGCTTACTTGGCCTGAAAATGCTTATAAACAATGGAAAATACTGTGCCCCTTGAATGGCTTAAAGGTCAAGGCCGTTCTTGGCTCCAGAGAACTCGGAGGGCTGGGTCTCCATCACCAGCAGCTGCTGCCCACGCTTGGCAGGAGCCGCTTCCGGGAGAAACCCTTCTCAGTCCTTGACCCCAGCGGGCTTCTCTGCCCTGAAACAGTCAGTACCCCCTGGCGTTGCGATTCCCCTTGCTCAGCAAAAGCCTGCTCCAGCAAAGGACGGGACTGCAGGCTCATGTTTGTAAGACAGAAGGACAGGCTGTTGTCTCCTCTCGCAGGGTCACGTCGTGGATGGCCACAAGCTGGAAGTGAGGATCTCGGAACGAGCCACCAAGTGAGTGTCCACCTCCGCACCCCCGCCCCTTCCCTTGGGTCTGAATCTGCCCCTTTAGCCCTGATGCCAGTGCTGCAGAGGGCTTCTCACGGCCCTTTAACATCCTTCCTGAACCTACCCCTCTCACCCCTGGGGCCCCTTCCTGATCAAGGGGGTGCCCCGCGTGCCAGCTTTGATGCCCTTTCTCCTGGTGAACTGGGATGGCGCCAGTCCCCAGAGTAGACACATAATACACATTCATTGCAACAGAAGGAACACAAGCCAGAGAAGCAAGCAAAGCCTGCTTGTCCTTGCTGGTATCAGTGAGCCAAGGTAGAGTCAGTCGCGAATTGTTGGCACTTTGGTGAGCCAAAAGCAGCATTAAGACCTAGACGTCTTATTCTTTCCGTCTTTACGGAGCTTTCCTTCTTGGAGCCGAACAACAGTGCCCAGAGACAGCCTCTGCTTA
Source organism: Procapra przewalskii (assembly GCA_006410515.1). Classification (NCBI taxonomy): domain Eukaryota; kingdom Metazoa; phylum Chordata; class Mammalia; order Artiodactyla; family Bovidae; genus Procapra; species Procapra przewalskii. The sequence continues at coordinate 1,166,632 of SJYF01000797.1, read as the reverse complement.
ATTTAAAAAGAGGTTCAGTAGGTGTTAGAGATGGAAGCAGGCCACAGTTTTGTGAACCGGTGGAGGTCTTCTGCGGGGGGTTAGTGTTGTCCTCTCGTCTTCACCTGCTCGCACATCCTCGTTGAGCTCATACACCAGGAGTGCTTTGAGCAGTGGCCGGCACGTAAGGGGTCAAAGTTATCATCGTTGTCCTTGTCAGAGCCACCCGCCCCGCCTCACTGTGCTTGTTGAGCAGATTGGTTGCTGGTGGGCTCACCTGAAGCTGCTGCTCGCTCTTCCTTCTCTCTCTGTTTTTCTGATGCTGCCTGTGGAGACTACCTAGGCCACATCTGGTGGTCTCTACCCATCCTGGTCCATGCCATGCTGAGCATCTTCAGCCAGAAGCAGGCTTGGTGTGGGAGCCCCCAGAAGCTAATGGAGGCTCCTGCGCCATGACTTAAGAGTGAGAGTCCAAGCTTTGAGCCCGGCAGCTTTGGGTTCTAATCCAGGGGGCTCCATGACCTTGGGTAGGTGACTTTGCCCTTCATGTAAAATGTGAAAACTGGAGGTTGTGCACAAGGCATTTAGCACTTGCCCTGCGCATGATCACTCAGCTAGCGGTGCTGGTCTTAAATCTCAGTCCCCTGACTCCAGGAAGTCAGGCTGAAGTCATCTTGCAGGCTTTCATCTCCTAGGCTGTGTTTATTTAGTCTTTCTTTCATTCAACCAAAAACTACAGAAAGTCTGGGAGCCAGACAGTCTTCTCGGGAGCTTTGGAGGGAGAATCCTTGGGTTTCTGAAGTGGTGCTGTTTGATAGACCCTTCTGCAGGGGTGGAAACATCCTCTGATGATCTCTGCACTGTTGCTACACATGGCATTTGAGCACTTGAGACGTGACAGGTACCGCTGTGTTAGTTACGTGTCACACTATAACTGAGTATCCCCAGACTTGACAGATTAAAACAATGAATGTTTATTATTATCTCACAGTTTCTGAAGGTGAGGAATTCACGAATAGCTTAGCTGGGAAGTTCTGCCTTGGGGTCTCTTAGGAGGTCCCAGTCAAGATGCTGGGCAGGGCTGCAGTCTCATCCGAGGGCTCAACTGAGGTTGACTGTTTCGCTTCCAAAATGATGCCTTCTCACGGCTGTTGCCAGGAGGCCTCAGTTCCTCACCACACTGGCCTCTTCCCTAGGACTGCACGAGTGTCCTCACAGCACAGCAACTGGTTTACCTCTAGAGCAGGTGATCCGGGAGAGAACAGGGAAGAAGTGTCTGTTATGACCTGGTTTCATAGGAGAGCAGGAGGGGAGTATACCCGAGGGGCATAAATACCAAGAGGCAGGGGCTGTTGGGGACCACCTTGGAGGTTGGATGACCCAGCAGCTGAGGAGCTGAATTTTTAAATTTTGTGTCATGTTAATTGCGATTAATTGCTTGCCACGTGCGGCTGGTGGCTACTGTTGGACAGCACAGCCCTAGAGGACGGACAGCAAAGAGACGCACGACTTAATACGTTTTTAAAGGGACCTAAGACTCCGTGCTCCCAGTGCAGGGGGCCCAGGGTCAGTCCCCAGTCAAGGAACTAGATTCCACTCGCCACAGCTAAAGATCCCAAGTGCTGCAACCAAAACCTTGCATGCCGCGAGGAAGATAGAAAATCCCTTGCGCTGCGGCTAAGACCTGGCTCAGCCAAGTAGAAATGAATGAAGTTTAAAAACCAAAAAACCCCAAATGAATTTTTTTTGACAGTAACGAGTGCCAGGAAGAAAAATAGAGCCAGAGGGTGGGAGTGGGTTGCTGGTTTAGTGGTGGTGGGGAGGAGGTGACAGTGATCAGACTTCAGATGAGTCAGAACCTGTCATTCTAGTACCAGCTGCTGTTTATGGAGGGCTTGCCCCGTGCTAGGCACAGTGCAGAGTGTTTCGACACATCTTTTTCTCATTAAAGCCTCAATCCGACAAGTTTGGACCATTACTAGGTCTGTGATACAGCCAAGAAAACTGAGACCTGGAGAGGCCAAGTGATAACTTGCTCAGGATCACACAAATTCTAAGCGGCCACGAGACTCTGACACTCAGATCGTCAACTCATGCCCCTGCTCGCGACCCTCCCCTGCTGCCACGGAGCAGAAGGTCTCCCTGGAAGATCGGGGACAGGTTCCAGGTGGCCTTGAACCTCAGGTGGAAAGTTTCCTCTCACAGCCCTGGCCAGCCTCTGTGGTTAGAAGCTGCTCAGGCCTCTTGTACCTCAGTTGGTAAAGAATCTGCCTGCAATGCAGGAGATCCGAGTTCGATTCCTGAGCCCAGAAGATTTCCTGGAGAAGGAAATGGCAACCCACTCCAGTATTCTTGCCTGGGAAATCCCATAGACAGAGGTCCTGGCAGGCTACAGTCCATGGGGTTGTAAGAGTCGGACACGACTTAGCAACTAAGCCGCCACCACCACCAGGCCCCTGTATGCTATGCTTCCGGTCAGTGATGAAACGTCTCCAACAAGACCTAGGGAGCAGCCAGAGTCCCTCTAGGCACCTGCAAAGATACAGAGGAGACTGGATTTGGGGAGAAACTGCACCCTGCTGCCCCCATCAGAGTTCTTTTCTCAAGTGTCTGCTGGTCCCAGATGAAGGGCAGCAGGGACCCCCTGGGTAGGATGTGCCACCTGGGCATCCACAGCTGCAGCGGGGAGGCGAGAATTAGGCTGCATGCCACCAGGGGAGCCCTCCTGCCCTTCGCCTTCCTCTCAGCCGCATCCACACTGCCTCCATGAGTCCCTCACCTGAGCAGGGGACGAAAGCATCAGGGCTGGTGGCAGGGGGTGGTGGTGGAATCAGAGGAGGGCAACAGCTGTGCCGAGGTCCCAAATAACCCAAAGCCTTCCCCCGACCCTCCAGGCCAGCCCTGACATCCGCCCGGAAGAAACAAGTGCCCAGAAAGCAAACAACCTCCAAGATCCTGGTACGGAACATCCCCTTCCAGGCTGACAGCCGTGAGATCCGAGAGCTCTTCAGGTAAGAGGCAAGGCTGTGCTGGGTGGGAGCCGGCTGGGCCTTCGGGTCCTCGATGGTGTGCTGAAGGCCGTCACAAAGGTCCTGTTCTCGCCGCCAATGATGTGTCTCCCTTAATCTCAAACACTGGTGTCCCAGAGCACTGGGCAGAAAGGTGTGCAAATGGGATGATCAGTTTGTCTCTATCCACACTGGTGACCTACAGGAGGGGCAAGAACCAGGCAGACTGAAGCCCAGCTCCTCCCTCGATGGGCCCGAAATCCTGCAACTCAAGCCACCCTTTCGTTGAAGCCGGCAGTCTGCTGCCGTCTCTGCACATGAGTCACCTGGTGACTTTGATAAACACACCGTTGCTCAGACTCCACCCCCAGAAAGTTACATTCCTTTCATTGGGGTTGGAGCCCAGACACTGGTCTTGGGATCAGAGCACCCCAGGGGATTCCGATATCCTGCCGGGATTGGGGACCCCTGGTCTACATTGCTGTCTGTGGAAATCCCCTTTTGAAATGAGAGATCGCATACCTGCATTGTATAGTCCATCGGCAGCTGCTAACACAAGAATCAACACTCAGAGGTCTCTCAGAGGCCGGGCAGGAAACAGCCGGGGAGAGCTGGCAAGTGGGGACTGACGGGCTGGAGGCCAGCAGACATCCGGGTGTCTCAGGTGCTTCTCTCAGGTTTTGAAAGAGAAACTGGCAATCTGGATCCTTAGGGAGAATAAGTTGGCAACTAATTCACTTTCTAAAAGCAGTGCGCGTGAGACAAAGTCTATGCGTGGGCCAGATAGAGCCTGGGGCCACAGGTTCGCAACCCTGTGCTGGAACATTGCAGCAGTTGGTTCAGGCAAGTTAGCTACCACCCAGTACCAAGCCCTGGATGAAGTGTCTTTAGGGAAAGGGCCTAAGGGGGAAATGATTAAAGCAAGCATGCTCTCCAGGTGTGTGCTGTGCAGCACAGCAGAGAAGCCGCTAAGCTCTCGGAACCTAGGGGCAGATGACGGTGGCCCCAGCCTAGCAGACTGTGGAAGCCTGGCTGCAAACTTAGAGTGTTCTGGGGACCTGTAGCTCCTTGGCCCGCACATGGGGGTGGGGGTGAAAGGGGCATTTAGGATTCTGCGTACTAGACCTTGTTTGTGGATCCCGCGTTTGTCCAGTTCTGGCACAAGGATCGGGAGAGCTAAGTCCCCGTTAGGGTTACCCATTATCTTCTTGCCAGGTAAGCTGTGGATGGAAGGTAGAAGTCCTAGATTTTGGAGACTAGAAGGGATGTATCAGTGTTCTGTGAAATCTACCCTCTTTGCTTTTACTCAGTGGCTTAAAGAATGGGAAGCCACTTGAGCGATTTCCTTTAAAAACTCCTGTTGTCCTTCCCACGGTCTAAATCACACACTGGCGTGCCGTTCGTTAACAGACGTGGTCAGCACGGTGCCAACGCAAAGATGCTGGCCCTGTCGGTTTCTGAATAGTAGGGTCTTAGTTATAATTTCTGGTAAGGTGGAGTCACAATAGGGGAGGCTGTTTTCCATCTCCTGGTATCTGGGGAGACGAGTCAAGAAGAGTGAGCTTGCCATCCCAAGAAGGTACGTACCGCGAGCCTCTTGCGGCTGCTGGTTTCAATGAGCTCCTGCTTTTTGAGGAGTCCAGTTTAAAGAACTGCCAGATCAAACCAGGACTGCACATGTGGATCAAGAATCGCATATCGCCGAAACGTCAGCTTCCCTTGGTTCTGCAGTCTGAGAATGACACTGATCCAGGGAAACAAAAGACCGAGATGGAGAAGGAAAAGTGCTGTCTGGTCTCACGTTTTACGTTTGTTTTGAGAAGACAGGGAATTAGTGTCCCTCCCCGAACATCATTACGCGTGGCATCTCTTCTTCCTGCCATTCCCGGCAGTAGTTTTCATCAGCCCCTGAAAACCCAGAGCCTTCTTGGAGCCCTGCTTTGTTGTGTGTCCCGGCCGGGAGTTTGAGACCATTCCAAGCCTGGGCAGCAGGGGTCGCTGTGAGTCTTCTCAGACAAGCTGGGCCAGGAAACCAGACCCAGTTTCAGACAAAGCCAGCAGCCGGCAAGGGTCAGAGGCAGGGGAAGATGTCAAGGTTCAGGGGAACCTGTCCAGTCCATTTTGATGGGCAAGTTTTGTGGGTTTATCCCACTAGGCGTGATCACCTCTCACTGCATGTTGGGCTCCGCACCATGCTTTCCTGTGCTGTATCTTTTTTTTAAGCAGCAGAGCAGCGCTGCAAATGAGGGGTGCTGTTATCCCTTCTGTACCCAGAGGGACACTGGAGACCTGGAGAGATGAGGTTTCCAGCCCAGGACCACACGGCTGAACTGGAAGTCGGGTGTCCTTGGTCTGACCCAGAGTCCTGGCTTGGAACCGCCCCTCTCTGGGCCTTGAACCGTGGACCGCACCTCCTTAATCCTTCTCTTGGGTCTTGAAGAAGTTACCGTCCCCCAGATCATTTTAGTAGAACTGCCATCCCGCGAGGGTGTGTCGTTTGTGCTAGGCACTGCGCTAGGTGTTGGGTGCAGAGCCGTGTCAGGAGAGACGGGCTCCTATTAATGAAGGACCAGGCAGGAAAGTGACAATGACGGACAGTGACACACTCAAGGGGTGCAAGTTTGAGTGCAGGGCCGTGGGCTAGTGTAGTCTGGTTCTTGAGACCACTTGTTGAGAGGCAGCAGCTCCCCTGCCCTCCCCAGTGCCCAGGGGGACCCTGCCCGTGAAGTGGGGGCAGCAGCTTCTCGGCAGAGGCAGTGTTGGCCTGGGCCTTTCCTGGAGGCCACCAGCCTTCCATCTGGGCTTCGCTGCACCAGACCCCAGCCTCTGAAAGCCAGCCTGACTGGTGCCCAAAGACCCTGCAGATCCACGCCTCTGCAGGATTGTCCTCTGGGCCAATTCAAGGCTCGCCCTTTAGAAAAGTCAGGAAGGTGGGACCTCCCTGGTGGTTCAGTGGTTAAGACTTCCCCTTCCAGTGCAGAGGGGTGTGGTTCATTCAGGAAGCTGAGATGCCACGTGGCTCAAGGCCTAAAAACCAGAAAATAAACAACAGAAGCAATATCGTAACAAGTTCAATAGAGATTTTAAAAATGGTTCACATCAAAAAAAAATTAAAAAGTAAATGGGGTAGCACTTCCCAGGTCCCTCTCTCTTGCCCCCTTTCTGGACCTCAGTTTCCCCGGGCATGAAATAGCAGTCCTTATACTGCTGGTAACGTGTGCTGCGAATTTTGATAATGATGCCACAGTAATAATCACTAGTGTTTATCCCTATCACGAAGCAGACTTTTGGAGCCCGACCTCTGCGTCAGGCACTGTGGGCTGAGGTGCTTTGGCTCTTTACAGCCCTGCAGAACGCTTGTCATCGTATCCAGTAAAGAAACCAGCTCCGGAGCCCAGAGTCCTACCACTGGGTCGTCAAAGGCTCGGGCTGGCACCCAGCTCCCTCACCACGTGGCTGCCTCAAGGGCTGTTAAAAGGATTAAGTGAGATTATGCATGTGGGGCACTTAATACAGCGCCGGTTATGGAGCGGGTAGTTAATCAGTGTTCGCTCTGGTTATTAAACAGCACAAAGCTGGTGGCTTCGGGCTGGGAACCCAAGGCAGGGCTGACTCAAGACAGAGCCTGTGTCTTTGACAACAGTGCTGAATCCTTGGAAGTTTTCTGCAGTATGTCCATATTTTAAATTTTTTGTTTACTTTATTTCTGACTGGCTTTTCTCTAATGGTGGAGAGTCAAGGGCTCTTCTCGAGTCGCGGTGCGCGGGCTTCTCTCTGTGGTGGCTGCTCTTGTTGTGGAGCGCAAGCTCTAGGCCGTGTGGGCTCAGTAGCTGTGGTTTCTGCGATCTAGCACACTGGGCTGATAGTTGTGGCCCATGGGCTTCGTTGCTCCATGGCATGAGAGTTGCTCCCAGACCAGGGATCGAACCCCTGTCTCCTGTCAAGCGGGGGCGTCCCCGCTGCTCTCTGGGTTGGCTCTGGGGTTGGTCTGTGGTTCACTGTGGAAGCCACAGGCCCCTGGTATGTAGATGGTTCCCAGTAAATGTGTGCTGAGCACCTGGATTTAACTGCAGAGCCTTCCTCTGTGGGATCTGATAAAGACAGGGCATGAGACACAGAGAGGTTAAGGAGTTTGCCCAGGGTCACACAGCTCTGCAACGGCACAGAGATGCCCCCTCCCTCACCTCCCCTGAGGTCAGGATGTCAGGTGGCAGAAATGCAGCCACCTCCTCCGGCAGGCTGGGCCTTCAGCCCCAGGCTGCAGATGGATGCTTTTTCATCTGAGCGGGTTTTTTTCCCTTCCTCAGAGGTGCGAACCACCTGCCAGGGGTGTGAATGGGTGAGCTCACAACAGGTGTCTAGAGGCCCTAATTACTCGGCTTGCATCTCCCGTCCCCGGCACACCCGTCGTGCCCGCTTTGTGGACGGCGTCCATCTGTCCCCGGCCCCCTCTCCTCATTTCCTCTCGCAGTGACGCAGTGACCGCACCCGGGACCGTGGAGGGAAAGGCCCAACACAGCTGGCCCGCCGAGTTCCTCTCGCGCTCCCCCTAACCCCCGTCTCCCCTTGCCCAAGGGCGGGGTCACTGCTGGTTTAACTCCTGGTGGTCCGCAGTACTTTTCTAGAAGCTTCGAGCCCTGTCATCTGCTCTCCACAGACTCCTGGGAAGATGCCTGGGGCCACTTCCCCTTCACCAGGGAGAAGCCCTGCAAAAAACAGCTCAGACCGTTGGAGAGAGCCAGCCTGGACCAGTCCTGAAGGCGGGGTGGGGAGAAAACCCTCAGCCAGGTTCCAAAGGCGGTGGGGTGAGGAGGGCACAGCTGTCCCCAGGTCCCCGCTCCACCCACCCCTATCATCTCCTGCCAAGTGCCACCGCCGCAGAGCAACCCTGAGAAGAAGGCTCTGCATCCACTGATGAGACCTGGCCGTGCCCATTCATTGTTTGTCCACGGCTGCTCTCATCTGCAGCAGCATCAGGTAACCAAGGCAGGATCCACGAGGTTGTGGAATACTGACAGTATGGCCCTTCACGGGGAAAGTTTACTGAGCCCTGGACTAATGGAGATCGTGGGGCCTGTGGGGAGACAGGGCATGCCCTAAGGGGCTTTGTTTGTCTTCTAGTTGTAATAATACACGGAAAGTCGTTTTTTCTTCCCCCTCTTATAAAAAAGACAAAGGTGACAGGTAATGCTAGAGCCCTGCTGACCCCTCTGAAGAAAGGATGTGAGGTCGCAGCTCAAGGAGTTGCAGTGTCCATTTCTGCAAACCGCACTCACGCCGTTTTTTTAATCAGGGTATCTCTGCTCCTCCACTTTGCTGAGTTTTTTTGTTTGTGTGCTTGCTTTGTTATAGGACCGTTTTTCTATGAGCAGTTTTTGGTTTACAGCCAAATCGAGAGGCAAGTTTAGACCTTTCCCACATACCACTGGCCCTACCCACATGTACACGGCCTCCCGAACTAGCAGCGTCCCCACCAGAGTGGGACATTTGGACTCAGTGACTGTGTGGTCTGCGGTGTTTTGTCTTATTTGAATAACAAATGCTCCTGGGAACATTCTTGTGTATGTGGGTAGCCGTGTGCGTGTTTTTTCTGTAGGGTGTACCCATAGGAGTGGAGTTGCTGGGTCATGGGTGAGCGTATGTCAGCTTCAGTAAACATTACTCAGATGGTTTCCAAATCAGTTCTGTCCGTTTCTACTTCCAGTTGCCTACTGACCTCGCCAACACTTGGCAGTGTCTGTCTGTCTCTTTTTAGGCATATCTGGTGTGTATATAGTAGCATCATCACATGACTTTAATTTGTGCTTCCCTGATGGCTAAGGAAATCAAATCCCTTTTCATACTTCTATGGTGATTTGCTTATGTTGTTCAGTTGCTAAGTCACGTCTGATTCTATGACCCCATGGACTGCAGTACACCAGGCTTCCCTGTCCTTCACCATCTCCCAAAGTTTGCTCACACTCATGTCCATTGACTCAGTGATACCATCCAGCCATCTCATCCTCTGCCTCCCTCTTCTCCTGCCTTGAATCTTTCCCAGCATCAGAGTCTTTGCCTGTGAGTTGGCTCTTCACTTCAGGTGGCCAAAGCATTGGAACTCCAGCTTGAATATACCCTTGTGGAATGTCTATTCAAATCTTTTGCCCATTGTTTCTAAATTGGGTTGTCTGATTTTTTAAATTTTTTTCTTAGTTACTTTTTACATAATTACGCATATTCTGGATTCCAGCCCTTTGGTGGGTGGAGGATTGCCTTCCCTTCCTCTTCCATTCTGTGGGTAGCTTAGTGGTGTCCCTGGATGAACATTGTCGATTTGTCATTTCTTTCCCTCCTTGGTTAAAACTTTGTGGGTCCTGTTTAAGAAATCGGCACCTCCTCCAAACTCGCAAAGACGGCCTCCTATGTTTTCCTCTGAAATCTTTGACCCTTCATAGTTATGCAATCCATCTGGAATTGATTTTTGTGTATGGCGTGAGGTAGAGATCAAGGGACATTTTTTCCCCCACATGGATATTCAGTCGGCCCAGCATCATTTATTGCAAAGGCCATTCTTTCCCCTCTGCTCTGCAGTATTGATTTTGTCATAAATCAGGTGACCGCATATGTGAGGGGCTGTTTCTGGACTCTCTAATCTGTTCCACGGGTCTATTTGTCTCCCCTTGTGCCAATACCCCCAGTCTTAATTACTGTGGCTTTGTAATAGCTCGCTCTGCGGTGTCTTTGTTCCTTGTGACTGCCCTGGCCATTCTCGGCCTCCGTGCTCTTCGGGTCTGTGTATTTTATTCCTCAGCAGCTGGAGGTTCTGAGCAGAGGGAGTGGTGGGATCTGACTTACATCTGTGAACGATCTTGTGAGCAGACTTGAGAGGTTTCTGTAGTCCCCTCGGCCAGAGGTGACAGTGGATGGGACCAGGTGTCAGCCGTGGAAGAGGGGTGCCAGATGTGTATGGGGGTGCGCTTTCAGAGTCCTGCCGATGGCTTTAATGAGGACCGCGATGCAAACGGGAGTCAAGGATGACCCCTGTATTTTGGTCCTGAGCAACGAACTGGATGGTCCAGGGCAGGGTGGTCCAAGGGAGGATGAGCCCCACTCCGCACATCCACCACTTCCTCGCCCATGATACAGCACACGTAACGGGCCAGAGAGCACTGCTCAGCTGGCCTGTCGACTCGTGTGCACGTGTTTGGGGGTTCAGGGCCGCCCCTTAGCTGCGTGGTGTCAGCTGTAGCAGCGGCATCGCCTTGTCAATATCCTTCACGGGCCTGCTCTCTGCCGTGAGAGGGAGGGCTGTTGACAACAGTTGGGTGTTCACACAGCCTTTACCAGCAGGCCCTGCCGGGGCCTGAAGTGCCTTTGTGCTCACGATTTCATCTGTTCCTCCCCCCACAAGCCTGGGGAACGGCCGCTGATGAGGCAGATGGCCGTGCGGCCATAAAACCCCAAGCAAGTGGCAGAGTCGGATCTGTGCTCCCAGTCACTCTCTTCACTGCCGCCTTTCCCTTTACAGAGTCAGAGGACAGAGATGCTCCTTGTCTCATGTGCTCATCTCATTCGCTCAGTCATGTCCGACTCTTTGCGACCCCGTGGACTACAGCCCGCCAGGCTCCTCTGTCCATGGGATTTCCCAGGGAAGAATACTGGAGTGGGTTACCATTTCCTTCTCGAGGGGATCTTCCCGACCCAGAGGTTAAATCCTCATCTCCTGCATTGGCAGGTGGGTTCATTACTACTGAGCCACCAGGAAAGCCCCCATGTATTCATGTAGCTTATATCTGTTAAGTCTTTATACTATGCCCGTGATTTTCTGTGTCCGCGATGCTTGTCAAGGCCAGTCTACAAGTACTTAACGTGTGCTCACTGCAGGCTGGGTACTGTGCCCATTTCATTCAAAGAGCCTGCTTCTGTCCCTGGGATCACTATGTTCTAAGAACACGATGGGCCCACCTGGGAAGGTGATTACAGCTGAGAGGCAGCGACAGCAACAGCAACAACAAATGCAGAGGCGTCTGCTTCCCCACTGAGGGGCTGTCCCGGAGGCAGAACGCAGGAGTCCTTGCCGGGCCTCTGTTTATTTTGAAAGAGATCCAGGGTTCCGAGTGGACTCCACAAGCCAGCTGTAGAACACAGCTCAACACCCTTACATGGTCCAATCCCAGAAGTCCCACCCAGCCCAGCCTATGGGGTGACCACATCTCAGCTCCAGCTTTTAATGCAAGGCCCCCTTGGTATAGAGGGGAGGGGCATGAACTAACCAGGCTATAACTGATTAGAGGAGACCGCAGGGCAAGACTCTCAGCAGATGTTACTGGGCTTCTTATTTCTGCTCAGGGGAAAACCAAGCAAATACGCACACCTGTCAGCACGGCTAAAAGAACAAAACGAGAGTAACACAAAAGGCCAACGAGGATGCAGAGAAACTGAATCAGACACATTGCTGGGGGGATGTCAAATGGTCCAGCTATCCTGGAAAAGTGTGTGGACAGTTTTAGACAAATGAGTCAGACACTTATCACGCGACTCAGCAACTGCACTCTTGAGCATCTGTACCAGAGAAGTGGAAATGTGTGTTCATACAGAAACCTATACGCAAGACTCCCACGGTGGTCCAGTGCTTATGAATTCACACTTTCACTGCCAAGGGCCCGGGTGCAATCCCCGATCAGGGAACTGAAATCCCGCAAGCCACACAGCACCACCAAAAAAGAAAAAAAATTTACACATGTCTAACCACTGCCGAGTGGATAAACCAAATGTGTAGTCTGTCTCCACACTGAAGTGTGCCTCTGCCGTAAATAGGAAAGCAGTGCTGCTGGCTGCGGCACCGTGGGTGAGATCCAAACAGCATGTTAAGCGAAAGAAGCCAGACCCGAAAGACCCTACATCACGCGATTTCATGTATAATCAACATCCAGAAGAGGCAAACCGAGAAAGGAAGTAAATTAATGGTGGTTTAGGGATGGCACAGAGATTGCGGGTGACGGCAAAGGGACATGAAAGCTGATGAAATTTTCTAAAATGGCTGCAGTGATGGTTACACAACTCTGAACACACTAAAAGCTGTGGAATTATACACTTCGGGCAAATTGTATGGTGAATTGCATCTCGATAAGTTGTTGGAAGGAAGGGAGGAAGAGGCACACACAAGTTCATACCTGTTTCATTCATAATGTCCTTCAGTGGGCACATGGTTAAATGGCGATGCATTTGGACGAGGAATATGATTCAGCAGTAAAAAGGAACACACCAAGACACCCTGGGGTCCCAGTGGTTGAGAATCTGCCTGCCAAGGCAAGGGACACAAGTTCAACCTTTGGTCCGGGAGGATTCCACCTGCCTCTAGGCAGCCACGCCCGAGCTCTAGAGCCCGTGCTGTGCGCCAAGAGAAGCCACCGCAGTGAGAAGCCCGTGCAGCGAGACTAGAGAGTAGCCCCCAGTCCCCACAGTAGAGGAAGCCTGTGCACAGCAACGGAGACCCAGTGCCGCCACCACCCCCAAATTAATTAGTGAATTTTTTTTTTTTTAAGAAGAGATCGGGCTTCCCTGATAACTCAGTGATAAAGAATCTGCCTGCTAATACAGGAGACTCAGGTTCGATCCCTAGTCCAGGAAGACTGCACGTGCCATGGAGCAACTAAGCCCTTGTGCCACAGCTACTGGAGCCCAGGAGCCGCAGCTTCTGAAGCCTGCGTGCCCTAGAGCTCGTGTTCTGCAGCAGAACCCACCGCAATGAGAAGCCCACACACCACAGCTCAAGAAAAGCCCATGCAGCACTGAGGACCCAGAGCAGCCAGAAACAAATAAACAGGCTATCGACACAGGCAGCAGTCCAGATGAGTCTCTAGAGAATTACCCTGAGTGGGAGAGCTTCTCCCCGGAGCTTACACACTGCCTGATGCCATTGCGGTAACGCTCTTCAGATGACTGGATGACAGAGGTAGAGAGCAGATGCCTGGTGGCCTGGGATTGGGTAGGCAAGAAGGGGAGGGTCCTGTGATGGGCCGGCTCTGTATCTTGTGTGGGCAGACGAGTCTGCACGCGATAAAATTGCACAGAACAGAATATTCACACACATGGATACATGCAAAACTGGTGTTTGGGAGCATGGAGTATTAGCCCCTGGACCACTAGGGAAGTCCTTTGTGATGTGCTGAGTTGCTTCCGTCATGTCCGACTCTCTGCGACCCTGTGGACTGTAGGCCGCCGGGCTCCTCTGTCCATCAGATTCTCCAGGCAAGGAAACATGATGGGTGGCCGTGCTCTTTTCCAGGGTATCTTCCCAGCCCAGGAATCGAACCCAGGTCTCATGTATTGTAAGCGGGTTCTTTACCATCTGAGCCACCAGGTTTATGCATAAACTTGGCTATGGAAAAATAGTAAGCTTCTGTTGTTTGCAGTATGAGTGAACAGGTTACGTGTTTCTGCACCCTTTTTGGAGAGCTAGGGAGCCAGCAGGTAGGTTCCTTAGGCTCTTATCCACCTGCAGATCGATCTCCAGGTCGTCAGTCCTGCAGGCTAGGCAGGGAGCCCCGAGGAATCTGGTTGAAGTGTGAGCTGGGCGATGCTCTCTTCACTTCAGAGGCCTGCTTTGCAGAAAATCCACGCCAGACTCTGCTTCTGTCTGTTTTTTTTAATGACCCTGTTTCCTCTCTACCAATAATACATCTACTCAGGGGCGGTCAGAGGCTATAAAAGTGACTGCAGCACTTGCCCACAAGAGGTACTCGGGTCACCTGAGTTCTCCTTTTCCACACTGTCCTTGCCCCCCAGTCATCAGAAGTCAGCCGTGAGCTTGGAAGGGAGCCAGTGTGATTTTCCAAGTGAGAACGCCCAGCCAGGGAGTCAGGAGAATTCTGGCTCAGCTCCGCCAGCACCCGCTTCATAACCTTGGGCACTTGGTGACTTCTCTGAGAGTCTGTTTATTGAGTGACTCAGTGATGGGGTTGGGCGAGACCAGCGGACAGAGGACTTCCTCCTCTCGCAAGCCAGCGCAAACCCGTTGGTCGCAGCTGCTGGAGTTCGGTCTCAAAGCATTATGAGGCTGCCTGGGCTCTGCAGGAGACGGCACTGTAATTGACTAGCGATGTCTGCCACAGACGTGGGCGCGGCATCTGTGATAGGCAAGCAGCTGCAGGTATCCTCCGAAGAATATGGTGTTTATCACCCGTCGCTGGAGCTCTTACATTTCCATCTGCTGGACTGAGTGGTAGTGCAGTTCCAAACCCTGGCCTGTGTGAAAGCCTGCTTCACTCTCCTCTCTAAAAAAATAAGAATGAGCTGAGAAGTTGAGAGGCTGTGGTTGTTCTCTACCTTCCTTTGCGATTCTGTAGATCTGGTCTTCCAGCGCAGCTGCTGTTTCCTGTCTCTCCACGCCCAGATTCATTCCAGAGTAGGGTGACGAAGCCTAGACAGTGGAATGGGGCACCCTGGGGAGAACCATGCAGTTCCGAAGTGGGGGGGGGGGCAGGAAGGAGGCTCTGTGCACTGGCTCCCGCCCGCAGCAGCCTGCCCCCACCTCCTCGCTCTGCGTTCAGTGCCTTTTCAGTTACAAGGTCTCGCTGCTTTGTCTGGGTTTGCAGGAGGGCGGCAGTCGGCTCATTGTTGCCTCGGGTAATTGTGCTCCGTGTCTCCTGCACCCTGGCATTGTGCTCCATGTCTCTTGCACCCTGGCGCTGAACGGCAGTGGGGAGGGAGCCCCAGGAAATCTTGGGATGCCTCAGAGTAAGAGCAGCTTCTGAATCCTCTCCCATCTTGGAGCTTTCCATGGAAAGGGGGTACTGCCACCCTGCTTTTTAGTTAAGAAATACCTCATGGGTTTAGCAAATATTTACAGAGCATCTCTCACGAGGCAGGAACTGTGCCAGGTGCTAGGTTACAGAAACCAACGTGAACTCCCGAAAGGGAAGGGACTATCTTGGTTTAGGGAGAAATGGATCCAGGGTTCACTCCATTAGAACCCTCATGGCAGAAGGCAGGTCATACACATGGTTGTCTGGCGACTCAGCTTCTCTAGGGCTCAGTGTTCATCTCTGTGCATGGGTGCGTGCTAAGTCACTTTAGTCGTGTCCAACTGGCTGTAGCCCACCAGGCTCCTCTGTCCATAGGATTCTCCAGTCAAGAATACTGGAGTGGGTTGCCATGCCCTCCTCCAGGGGATCTTCCTGACCCAGGGATCGAACCCAAATCTCTTGCATTGTCTCCCGTATTGCAGGCGGATTCCTTACTGCTGAGCCACCAGGGAAGTCTGTTCATCTCTTTAGAATGGCAGGATTAACAGCTATTTCCAGTTTGCCATAAGGACAAGGTCAATGCTATCGGTGAAGTGCTTGGCCCTTCTCCAGTCCAGAGAATGCTGTATCTGGTACCCAGGACTCCCATAGTACACTGGGAGGGCACTGCTTATTCCCAGCCCTCCTGCACGCTCTTAGAAGACTTACCTTATCTTTCTGCTCCTCCCCAAGGATACTCAGAAGTGAGGGAGCTTAATAGCATGAAGGTCTCCAGAAAGGTTTTATATTCTAAAGGAGCATTTTGTAAAATCACGGGCCATGGCCTTGTTTCTCAAACTTGAGAAATATATACACAGCCCTCCTTTTAAAAGAAAAATCTCATGGCCCTTCCCTGCACAGCAATGATGCACATATTTTTATTATGATGTTACTTAACTGTGTACAAATGTAAACCCCAGCATCAACCAACAACTTAACACTTACGGTTCTCTTAGGACTGTATCATCAAACACATTTTCACATTAAATACAAACAAAATTCAAAATCAATAGCATTCAAATTAACAACATTCTTTTTGGTGTGATGGATGATGTTGTTTTGTGCAAGCCAAATTCAGAATGGGGTTCTAATATTAGGAAGATGTTGCCACAGGTCCAGATCTGTAGGTGGTTTCCCTACTTTTCCGTCAGTCATACGAATGTGGAGAATGCTTGTTTGCGTAAGTAAGTATGGGCAGGAGGGGAAGGGTTTATTTGCCAGTGCAGCATAATCAGACCTCTCTTACCAGAATCTCAGCCAGTCATCAGACATCCCTTTTCAGGCAGCGTCGCTCAGTGATTCTGTAAAGCCATCTCCATCACTGAAAAGTTAGCATTGTAGTGTCGCTGAAAATATCAATGAATACGACAACCAGTTTCTTGTTGACTTGAGGACAGAGAAGTGTTTCATTGTTCCTTCCGGCTAATCATTTTCTTGTTGCAAGTTGGGGCATGTAAAGATAAGTTCAGTAAACAGCATCTGTTCTTACCCCAAGTACTGTCTACCCCAGTACAGGTCTTTTGAGGTTAGTACTCTAGTACCAGGACTCTCCATAGCACTGTTGTAATTCACATATGTATGCATATATTTAAAACTACAGAGTGGGATGGATTGGGAGATTGCGATTGACATATATGTACACGTATGAAATAGAGAACTATTGAGAACCTGCTGTACAGCACAGGGAACTCTGCCCAACACTGGATGGTGACCTAAATGGGAAGGGAATCCAAAAAAGAGGGGATATATGTAAACATATAGCTGGTTCACTTTGCTGTACAGCAGAAACAAACACAACATTGTAAAGCAACTATACCCCAATAAAAATTAATTTAAAACAAATTACATTTTCTGAATACAAACGGAAGATTTTTTAATTATCCTACAAAAGTAGCTAATCTTGCCCATATCCCTGCCCCTACCCTCGTACATGTCCCCAAGTTGAACTGAGGGGCAGCAGACTTTACAATGAGAAACTCAGTGCTATTAAGTAGGCTCTTACCATAGCACAAACTTCAGATCCAAGGCACTCGTGGGGTCGACTTAGACCTGCAGATCTCTTTCTCTAGCGAGCCCGCTTAGAGTGGAAATGCTCCTGTTTTTTTATGCAATTTGTGCAATAGGAATCACTCACTTGGTCACGCAGAGTTCAGGGAAGCTTTTGGAGCTCTGTAGCTTGCCCGCTCCACTCCGAATTTGTTGGGAAAAGATGGGGGCCAAGACAATTGTAGATGTTAAAATTAAAGCAAGAGGCTGCTCAGCGCAGGGGCTGTCAGAGCTGGAGGCTTGTGCTAAATCCATCACCACCCGTTAGCTTCATAATTGACAGCACCACACACTAGCCTGTGGCACTTCCAGAACTGTGCAGTGTTCACCCTATACCACTGCAGGTGGCAGCCCTGGGAGTCCATCAGCTTGCAGTTCCACTGCTGGCCCCTTTGTCAGCAGCTGTCAGACTTGAACTAGTCATTTAAATAGCCCACATCTCAGTGTCTGCATCTGTAGAATGGAGACCATAGTACACACCGGTCAGGGTTATTGGGAGGATTCAGTGAGGGGATGAAAGTGAAAGTGGCATGCTTCCCAGACTCTGCCCCCAGGCTCTTCAGGGTGCCTCAGTGACCTCAGAGGTGCACTGGGCTTTTCAAGAAAAACACAGCTACATCATCTGTCATGGTGCCAACTGCAGCTTCAGTTGTTTATACGTATTAATGGTTTATGGGCTTCCCTGGTGGCTCAGACAGTTACGAATCCACCTGCAATGTGAGAGACCTGGGTTTGATCCCTGGGTTGGGAAGATCCCCTGGAGGAGGAAATGGCAACTCACTCCAGTATTCTTGCCTGGAGAATCCCCATGGACAGAGGAGCTTGGCAGGCTACAGTCCATGGGGTCAGAAAGAGTTGGACATAACTGAATGACTAAGCAAAAGGCACATTAATGGTTTAGACTGTTCTGTTACAACGTCCTCAGTTTGGTTCAGTTCAGTCAGTCAGTCGTGTCTGACTGTGCGACCCCATGAACTGCAGCACGCCAGGCCTCCCTGTCTATCACCAACTCCCAGAGTCTACTCAAACCATGTCCATTGAGTCGGTGATGCCATCCAACCATCTTATCCTCTGTCGTCCCCTTCTCCTCCTGCCCTCAATCTTTCCCAGCATCGGGGTCTTTTCCAATGAGTCAGCTGTTCACATCAGGTGGCCAAAGTATTGGAATTTCAGCTTCAGCATTAGTCTTTCCAATGAACACCCAGGACTGATCTCCTTTAGAATGGACTGGTTGGGTCTTCTTGCAGTCCAAGGGACTCTCAAGAGTCTTCTCCAACACCACAGTTCAAAGCATCAGTTCTTCAGCGCTCAGCTTTCTTCACAGTCCAACTCTCACATCCATACAGGACCACTGGAAAAACCATAGCCTTGACTAGACGGACCTTTGTTGGCAAAGTAATGTCTCTGCTTTTGAATATGCTGTTTGGGTTGGTCAAAACTATCCTTCCAAGGAGTAAGCATCTTTTAATTTCATGGCTGCAGTCACCATCTGCAGTGATTTTGAAGCCCAGAAAAATAAAGTCAACCACTGTTTCCACTGTTTCCCCATCTATTTGCCATGAAGTGATGGGACTGGATGCCATGATCTTCGTTTTCTGAATGTTGAGCTTTAAGCCAAATTTTTCACTCTCCTCTTTGACTTTCAACAAGAGGCTCTTTAGTTCTTCTTCACTTTCTGCCCTAAGGATGGTGTCATCTGCATATCTGAGGTTATTGATATTTCTCCCGGCAATCTTGATTCCAGCTTGTGCTTCATCCAGCCCAGCGTTTCTCATGATGTACACTGCATAGAAGTTAAATAAGCAGGGTGACAATATACAGCCTTGATGTACTCCTTTTCCTATTTGGAACCAGTCTGTTGTTCCATGTCCAGTTCTGACTTGCTTCCTGATCTGCATACAGGTTTCTCAAGAGGCAGGTCAGGTGGTCTGGTATTCCCATCTCTTTCAGTGCTCAGTCATATCTGACTCTTGGTGACCCTGTGGACTGTAGCCTGCCAGGCTCCTCTGTCCATGGGATTTCCCATGCAAGAATACTGGAGTGGGATGCCATTTCCTCCTCCAGGGAATCTTCCTGACCCAGGGATTGAACCTGCATCTCCTGTGTCTTCTGCATTGCAGGCAGATTCTTTACCTGTTGAGCCATCAGGGAAGCCAAAGCTGTTATAACCAAACTGTAAGGTGTCTCTTTTGACCTAGGAATGCCATGAGAAAATTACTGAAGTGTCAAGGACACCAGGCATGAACCAAGAACATTTGGGAAGCTGTGGCCTACTGTTTGGTACAAGTCACAGCCCGATAAAGAAAAGAGATTGTTTTATTATAATTTAACCAGAAAGGCTGTGCTGGCCCCACACTTCCATTTCTTTTCAACTCTTCATGCGTTGCACATGTGGGATTGGTATCCTCGATGGCTAAGCTTCCCTTTCTGCCTCCCTTCACTCCACCTCTGCTCACTTATAAAATGCATTTCAGAACATTGACTTCCCAGCTGAGATTTTTTGTAAAACCCTGGGCTGCCCACAGTCATCTCAAAGGGGTATCATGAAGCGGCCGAAACATAAAAGTCTTGAAATGCATTCCCTCGAGGGTCCATGTGCCTCACAGGGTTCTTGGCGAAGGCCGGTGCCCGAGGTCTCAGCTCCGGGCTGGGGGAGAGGGAGTGTCCTTGACCACCTGACTTGGTGCAGAGGATGGCCTTGATACCCTAAGCCTTTGAATTGTGCATGTTCCCCTGGTTGTGGAACCCCCAGAGCTCCCACAGCACCTTCCCTGCCCTGGGACAGGCGAACACAGCACCCTGCAGGGAAGGTGTGTGAACCCAGGGCCCAGCATTTTGTGTGTGTGGTTTGGTGGTGGTGGTGTTGCTGTTCAATCACTAAGTTGTGTCCGACTCTTTGCGACCCCATGGACTGTAGTGGGCCAGGCCTCCCTGTCCTTCACCATCTCCCGGAGCTTGCTCAAACTCATGTCCGTTGAGTCAGTGATGCCATCCAACCATCTCATCCTCTGTTGACCCCTTCTCCTCCTGCCTTCAGTCTTTCCCAGCATCAGGGTCTTTTCTGATGAGTCAGCTCTTCACATCAGGTGGCCAGAGTATTGGAGTTTCAGCTTCGGCATCAGTCCTTCCACTGAATTGGTTTGCTGTGGTTTGTTTTAATTCTCTTCCTCCTAGCCACCTCTGACCATCTGGCAGGACTGGCGGTACGCCTTAGCGTGCAGATATAGGGTTAAACTCTGTGAGCATGCCAATATGTCAGTTTTGACTGGCAAAAACAACATTTTTACTTAGTTCAGCTTAAGTAATTGTTCATCCTTAATTGAATACCTTCCATGCAACCATCAGTTCATGCACTCATGTTTGTGATCTCCCTTTTTATTAATTTTTTTCCTTAAAAAAAATTAGTTGCACAACTAAAAGAGAAATATGTTTTCCTTGTTGAAAGAAAGCTTGAAAGCCAAACATTTAACCATTGCCACCCCAGAAAAATTTACATGATCCATTTGGCCACCCACCCACCCCTACCCCTATCCTCTCTTCTAGGTCTTTTCTTGTGCATTCTATATATGTGTGAACCTAAAGACAGCATACACAATTGCACTGGTCCATTTAGACCAAAACGGTGCCACATTTCATGTATCGTGAAGAGTGTTTCCCTCCTGAAGTGTATCTTGGCGATCCTTCCAACTTAGTCCCTGTAGCTCTGCCTTGTTCTTCTCAATGTGCTATGTCATCACTTTACTTCATGGGAATCATGCAGCCCATTTTACAGATGAGGAAAGTGGAATTTAGAGTAGAGACAGTCACAGAGCCAAGAGGTGGCAAAGCCCCTCTGACTCTTCAGCCCAGGCTGAATTTCCTTCCCCCAGCAGCCTGCTCCGTCATCGTTTACAGACTGATGGAAACTCCCTCCAACCCAACGGGGCTGCCAGGCACTCCCATCATTCAGGTAAATGGAGAATTACCACTGATAGCATAGATGACCAATTTCCAAGGAATTAGAATGGAATCATGTTGGAACTCCATGGAGCGTAATTGAATGTTTGATGATTGGGGCCTACAGGACCCTGGGTCATCATTGCGGATATCAGTTATCACTGCGCGCTGGTAGAAACCTTAGTTCACAGGGCGTCCTGGCTGCTGGCCTGAGCGACTCTCACTGTGCTCCTGTCCCCTGTGACAGGCCTTGTCCTCTGGCCAGAAAAGCAAGCTTAGAGAAAGAGACAGTCCTTGTCCAGCGTCAGAAAGCTCAGGGACATCTGGGGGTGGTGGCCCCCCAGCTTGGCCTTTAACATCGTCCCACTAGGCGTGTCCCGCTTGAGCTTCTGCAGAGCACTGTCAGCCAGAGTTTGGACTCTGTGGTCAGACACCACTGGCCTTTGTCACAGCCCAGACCTGCACTCATTTGAAGGAACAGATGTGTAGTTTCTTCCTTTTTGGGGGAAAGGGATCTCTGAGAGCTGAAAGAACTTCAAAGTGCCAGCGGCTTGCCTAGGAATCTGTAAAGGGACCTTGTCTTTTTCTCTCTATTTACAAGTAGACTCCTCATCCACTTGCAGAAGGAGTAAGACCTTAGTTCAGTCACTGCAGAGATGTAAGAAAACTGTCAATTGGAAGAAAATTATGCTACAGTTCCCGTACTGGTGAGTCCTTCAGTAAAGGGATACTCAAGTCTGAGCTCCGTAGCAGTCAAAGCAAAAAGGGGGAAAAGCACCAGTGCCTGCTAATTCTTAAGCTATTGTCCAGCCCTCTAAAGAGATACTGCTCCCATGGAGGGCTCCCACGGGACCGGCAAGATGAATTTTTTTTTTAATTTATTTATGTTTTTGCACAAATTTACAGCCCTGTTCTGGAATAGAATACAGAGTTTACACAAAATGTTAAAATGAGCACAAGACAACTTTGAGTTATATTCACGGAGTCTTCCCTGGTGGCTCAGATGGTAAAGCATCTGCCTGCAATGTGGGAGACCCGAGTTTGATTCCTGGGTCGGGAAGATCCCCTGGAGAAGGAAATGGCAACCCACTCCAGCACTCTTGCCTGGAAAATCCCATGGATGGAGGAGCCTGGTAGGCTACAGTCCATGGGGACGTAAAGATTCGGACACAACTGAGCGTCTTCACTTTCACTTTCATGGAGTCTTATCTCCTCTGCCCTTTGGGATACCATGCATCACTGAGGCGTCTTGAGAAGTCTCAAGTTCAAGTGGAGAGAAGGGGCTAGAAAGAGGGGGGTGAAAGAAGGACGATGGTGCCCGGTCGGGAGGCCCAGTGCCGAGCTTGTTAGTGCACCTGCCCGTGCTGTGAGTGTGTGGTGCATTCTGAGGGCAGCATGGTCCTGTTGAACTCTCTGCGACCGTGGAAGTGTGTCCACTCCAGTGACCATCAGCTCCATGTGGCCTTTGAGCCCTTGAAACACTGCCTGTGCAGCTGAGGAACTGAATCTCAGTGTTGTTTCCTCTCAGTTTGCAGTAGTCACATGTGGTGGTGGCTGCCATACCAGACAGCACAGTATGGAAACGTTCATACCTTTTGATCTGGTGATTATGTTTCTAGAGTTTTATCCTAAAGAAATGATCAGAGGTAGGGATGGTTTTTCCAAGGGTCATGTGTGGATGTGAGAGTTGGACTGTGAAGAAGGCTGAGCACCAAAGAATTGATGCTTTTGAACTGTGGTGTTGGAAAAGACTCTTGAGAGTCCCTTGGACTGCAAGGAGATCCAACC
>SJYF01000797.1:1100116-1110532 GCA_006410515.1 Procapra przewalskii | reverse complement strand
CCAGAGAAGTAGCAGGCATCCCTTTAGCGGCCTCCACAGCCCCAGGCTCCATCCAGCCCTCCCAAGCCTTGGAGGAGGCAGCTTTCTACCTGGACGGGCGACCTGGGATTCCAGACCAGCTGGTCCCCGCCCACTGGCCAAGAGGCCAGCGGTACCCATTGGGATTCCATGTAGAAGCTGCCACCTTCTCCGTCTTTACCTGGACCTCTGGTCGGTCACTGAGGAAGAAGAGCAGATTTGAGGCTCAGCAACCAGAACATTCTTTTTTTCTCTTTCCCTCCCATGCATGCGCCTTTAATTTCTCCCTTCTCCAAGCCCACCGAGCCTTTGTACTTTTGCAGTTGCAGCTGTTTTTATTTGCCGTCACTGCTGTTGTTTTAAAAGGTCTATTTTCACATGGAATGTTATCCAATTAGCAGAGCAATGTGTTGGCTTAAATAAACACTTGGGGGGAGCCGGCAGTAGGGAGATGGGATGGCGGGCGGGTTGGCAGGCAGCGTTCTTCTCACTGGTAAACAGCCGCAGCTTTAATTGGGGGGTCGCCAGTTGACGTCTCCTTTCCCACTTCTCACTTTTCGCACGCTGGTGGGGAGGGTAGGGAGGGGTGATGTGGGCACATGGCCTCAGGCCCACTGCAGTTGGGGTGACGCTGAGCATCTCATAGTGGGAGCCCCACCGGGCCTCTCCCCACCTATGGACTTCGCCTTGCAAATTCCACCGAAATGAGACTGGTGGCGGGAAGAGGTGATGGTGAGCGAGCCAGACAGAGCTTCTCAAGGTGGAGACGGCCGCCTCCTCTCTGGGTGCCTGGCCGTGGCGCAGGCCCCATCAACAGTGACTGCCATCAGGCTAGTGATGGTGCGCAGTCTGCACACATTTACTTATCCGAGTGCAAGGACTGCAGAGAGCACAGCCTGCTCCATGGCCCCGAGGGAGTGCAGCCAGGGACTGAAGGGGACATGGCCCCATGGGAATGAGGAATCCAGGCTGTGTCCTCCCCCAGGCGGTCCGTGTTCTAAAAAGGCAGGGTGGCATGGTGGTTAGCAGTGTGGCCTGTGAAATCAGAGCTGCCTCCTTCCATCTGTGTGAATGTGCTCAAGGGGTTTATGTCCTCGCACCCCAGGTTACTCATCCCCCAACCAGAAATAATAGTGCTACTGCTTGAAGCAGCTGTGAAGGTTAAGTGGAAGGATACGTGCCAAGAGATTGCCATAGGCTTTGACAGAGGGCACCAGATAAAGAGAGGCAGCGGTGTGCTCTGGGCCCCCTGTGAGGTGGTTTCGCTGCACTTTGGAGACTGGGTGTCGGTTGCCTTTGTTTCGTTAACTGGACACAAATCCAGGAATTAGGGTGCTGTCCCCACTGGTCTGTCGAAGCATGTGTGTTAAGTGTGTGCATTCGTGTACGGGGGGGGGTATTTATTTTCAGTTTTGACTGCACTGAGCCCCTGTTGCTGTGTGGGCTTTTCTCTAGTTGTGGCGAGCAGGGCCTGCTCTCCGGTTGGGGTTCGAGAGCTCTCACAGTTGTGGCTTCTCCTGTCTCTCGTGGAGCATGGGCTCTAGGCGCGTGGGCCTCAGTAATTGTGGCATTCAGGCTTGGTTGCCCCACCGCATCTGGGATCTTCCTGGACCAGGAATCAACCCGTGTCTCCTGCATTGGCAGGTGGACTCAACCTCTGGACCAACAGGGAAGTCCTCATGTTTGTGCTTTGGTTGCACGCTTTGCCTAGCTCCTATCATCAGGGCCCAGGGCTAAAAGAAAACACCTTTGAATCCTGAGCCTTGCACTTGAGAGCAAGGATTTGGACTCAGCCAGCACGTCTATGGGCTGAGAACCCGGGATCAGGACGAGCCGCCCTCCTGCAACGAGCAGATGTTCATCCGTCGCCACTGGGCATGAGTGGCCCAAAGCGTGCCCATGTGCTGCCCGTGCCCCTCTGCCCCTCTGTCCTAAAGCTGCCCCAACCCCGTGGGGTCAGAGTGGAGGCCGCAGGGCTCCACCACTCTGAGAAGGGCTCGGGTTCAAATGTCCTCGTCTCGGATTTACTCAGCGATCTAGACCAGTTCCCAAGGAAAGGTAGCCAGCCCAGCTGAGCTGAACGGCCTTTCTCCCTCCCAGCAGCACAAAGTCGTCATCATCTTAAAATCAGATTACCAGGAATTCCCTAGCAATTCTGTGCTTAGGACTTCAGGCTTTTGCTGCCGAGGGCCCAGGGTTCAGTCCCTGGTCGGGGAACTAAGGTCCTACAAGGCACTGTGGCACAGCCCAAAAAAGTAATGATGAATCTGGACTACCAAGGGCAGAATCACAGGTCCCAGCAAGCACAGGCCCTGCGTGTGTGCCAGGCACTGGATTAAATGCCTAGCGTATACTCTGAGCCTCAGGAGGCCTGAAGCGCCACCGCTTTGTAATCGAGAAAGTGAGCACCGAGAAGTTTCTCGTCAGATCAAAGGCAGGAAAGCAACGAGACCAAGCTTTCCGCGCCGCTGTGAAGCCCAAGGCCGTTGCCAGACCCCGCCGCCCCCAGCCTGGGCCCTCTGGGCCCTCGGCTCCCTGGGGGGCCTCTTTCCCTAGTGGCTCTTTTCTCCGTGTCTGAGGTCAGCAGTTGTGTGTCAACTTCCTCTTCCCTGGTTCTGTCCCTTCATTTGGGCTCTTGGTAGGTCCTCCAGTGATGCTGAGTAGAGTTGAGCTGTGTGGATGGATGGATACAAGGTAGAGACATCTAGTCATCTGAAAGATTTAGACACAACAGCCTAGAAAATGGGTCCCTGAGCGTTCCTTAGAAAACTGCCCTCAGCTCCACGATGTCGCACCTCGGAATGGCCCTAGGTGCTAAGTGGGGGGCCCCCAGTCGGAGTCACCAGTGTTGTTCAAAGAACCCCACTTAACTCCGGGGGCCAGCTCCTCCCCCGTGCAGGCCAGAAGCAGCTGGAAGATTTTCCAAGAGCTCGCTTACAGGGGTCCGGGAGTGTTGGTCCAGGGACAGAAATGATATGTCCCTCAGGAGCGCAGCCCAAAAGGAGACAATACCTAACATTCCAGGGTGGCGGCCCCTCCTCCCGGGAGCCACCGGCCCCTGGTGTCTGACGCCCTCAGCTGAGAAGGAGCTGCGGTCCCAGTGGGGCCGGCACTCCAAGCTCACGTGGTTGTTCTTGGCTGGCACGGGCCGTGCTTCCTCCAGGCATCGGGGGCACAGATGGTTTGGGACAGGTTGGCAGCATCCATGTTCAGGTGAATCTGGCACGTGCTGAGAGATGCTGCCCTCCCTCTCAGCAGGAGACAGCAGAGGAGCTGAGAGATGCCCTGGTCTTCTTGGGACAGGAGGCCTGGCCTGGGTCCCTGAGACGGGAGTCCTGCCAAGGGCATCGAATGGGCCTTTGTTGCCAGGAGACAGAGGCCTGTCTCCAGGGAGAGCAGAGGAAAGACCTCCTAGCCAGCGCTGGAGGCCAGGGCTCTCGGGGCCTGCAGTTGGTGGCTTAGGTCGGAGGAGGTGAAAGAGGCGTGCTTCTGGGCCAGCCGGGGTAGAGAGCCGGGTGACGGGCACAGCTCCGGACCCAGGCCTGAGACCTGCTGTCTGAAGCGGGCCGTCCATCTGCCCGGGTCAAGGCAGAGGGACTTGAGGCGGCCATCTGCGTCAGAAAACAGAACCCAACCCCAGATGGTTCCAGGGAAGAGAGATTCGTGGAGGGGTAAGAAGGGCTCAGGGGCTCGCTAGGGACCGTGCCCCTCCCAGGGCCAGTGACAGTGGGAGCTGCTGCCACCTCAGGCTGAGGGACCTTGAAGGGACAGGTGAGGGCTTGAGCTGTCAAGGGGGATCCACCAGCAGGAGCTGCCGTCCTTGGCCGAGGGAGCAAGGGAGAAAGTCCCCTGACCTCTCCGGCCCCTCCCTCCAGCCTGCCATATGCTCGTCCTAAATTGAACCCAGGGCCCACGAGCCCTGGTTATCCCCTACAGGAGAGTCATCCCAGAGAAGGGCTGCAGAGGAGAGCAGAAATAGCCAGCACGGGCACGTGGGATCGCAACAGGAAGTGGCCCCTAAGTGGCCCGGTTAGGGGTGGCTGTCTCGTCTTCCAGGGCCACCTCCTCTTTGCCAAGCCACTGCATCCTCAGAGTTCTGTTCTGCACCTTCAGGCTGCGGCGGTTACCCCACCCAGGGACTGATCAGGTGTTCAGCCAAGTCCTAGCGGCGCAGGGGCCTTCCCATCCCAAGGTCCCGAAGTCACGCATGTTGGGAGTGGGGTCTCCTGTCCATCTTGGTGCCACACCCAGAAGTGTGTGTGTGTGTGTGTGTGTGAGGTCTTGGCCTAACCAAAGGCGGAGCCTCGGGCTTAATGGGCCAGATGTACTCTTTTTCCTGCCGCCTGCACAGACAGAAGCCAGGGGCTGGGGGAGCCGGGGCAGGACCCCTAAGTCCCAGGCAGCCCTCCATCTCCAGCCAGGACCAATCTCAGCATCCCTCCCGGTCTGGAGATGTTTTCAGGATCCTCGGTGGAGAAGACTCCAAGGCTTTCTCTGTATCTACTGAGCATGTGTTGCCCCGAGCAGTGTGCTGGGGATAGCAACGATAGAGACGTCCCTTGGAGGTCCTGGTCAAGCTGGGGAGCCCGGCACACAAGCAGATGCTGGAAGACAGCTGGGGGCGCAGGGCACAGCATGGGGGGTGCTAGAGTCTGAAGGAGGGGAGCAGGGGGCCACCAGCAAGTCGGCTCTGACGAGGGGAGCCCTTCTGAGGCTGAGAAGAATGTTGTGAAGGCTTAGGGATGGAACCCATAGAGGCAGAAAGGATAAGTGAGAAGGACCTTGTGCTGTGCTGTGCTTGGTCGCTCAGTCGTGTCCGACTCTTTGCAGCCCCCTGGACTGTAGCCCACCAGGATCCTCTGTCCATGGGGATTCTCCAGGCAAGAGTACTGGAGCAGGTTGCTGTGCCCTCCTTCAGGGGATCTTCCTGACCCAGGGATCATACCCAGGTCTCCCTTTACAACCTGAGCCACCAGGGAAGCCCAAGAATACTGGAGTGGGTAGCCTATTCTTTCTCCAAGGGAATTTCCTGACCCAGGAATTGAACCAGGGTCTCTTGCGTTGCAGGCAGATTCTTTACCAGCTGAGCTACCAGAGAAGCCCGAGAAGAACCTTGACATGCCTATAAATTTTGGACTCAGTTTTCCTCTCCTTGAAATGGGAGCATGACCTGTCTCCTCATGAGTAGGCTGAGGTCATGTGTTTAGAGTTCTCTGGAGCCCAGCAGATCTGTAATCCTGGGTTTGCAGCCCTTTGGATGGCAAGGGAGGAACACAGGCACCAGAAGCAGGATTTGGCGAGAAGCAGGGAGCTGGGAACAGCTGACTTTGTACTTCCTCCTCCGCTGGAACACCCAGCCCTGCACAGAGCCCTGGGCAGCCCGCCATGACTGAGGCCCCATGGGCATGCCGTGCCTGGAGCTGAGGCCTGGGAGGCTTTTCTCTGAGGAGAAGGTGGCGTGGGTTGGGAGGAAGCTGCTTTCAGACAGCAGTCCAGAGAGGCTGGAGCTGTGCCTGGAACCTTCCCCTGCACTGGTCCAAAAGCTCAAAGGTCTGGGGCTGGGTCTCCCCCTCACCATTCCCCTGTCTCAAATACATAACAGACTCTACCGGACTCTCTTTTTTTTTAAAGCAGATCATTCTTTTAAAATTAACTGATTATTTCTGGCTGCACTGGGTCTTCCTTGCTGTGTGCGGGCTTTCTCTAGTTGCAGTGAGTGGGGGCTACTCTTCGTCGTGCACAAGTTTCTCATCACAGCGGCTTTTCTTGTGGAACACGGGCTCTAGGCTCACGGGCTCTAGAGCACAGGCTCAGTGGTTGTGGCTCATGGACTTAGTTGCTCCACAGCACGTGGGATGTCCTGGGCCAGGGATCAAACCCGTGTGCCTTGCGTTAGCAGGCAGATTCTTAACCAGGGGGCCACCAAGGATTAAGTCCTTACTGAATTTGTTAACAATAATGTTTCTGTTTTATGTTTGTTTGTTTGTTTTTTGGACCCAAGGCATGTGGGATCTTAGCCCCCTGACCAGGGATCGAACCTGCACCCCCTACAGTGGAAGGTGAAATCTTAACCACTGGACCACCAGGGAAGTCCCCGGGCTCTTTTAAGGAAGCCCAAATTACTCGGGATTATCCAAGGCCAGTTCTAGCCAGGAATCACTGTCCTTCCTGCCCGGGACAGTTTGAGGCCACCACATGCCAACCAGCGAGGCAGTGGGGCTGGAAACAGCCTGATTTCCTACTCACCTGAGGGGATTAGACCCAGGAAGGGTTGTTCTGCTATTTTTAGAGATTCACGCATTGTGCTCCAACCTCAAATACAAAAGAGCTTTCGTAGCCTACTTACTATTGTTCCTGCTCCTCAGCGTGGCAGTGGGAAGTCGGGGGCACACGTCATAATAACAACAGCAGCCTTTAGTGAGAATTACCATGTGCCGGGCAGTGCGGTGTTAGACTTAATAGTTCATTGAATCTGCGCAACCATTCTTCTCTTCTACCTCTATATTTACACATGGGGAAGCTGAAGCTCAGAGAGGTTAAGCAGCTTGCCCAAGATCACACAACTTACAAGTGATGAAGTAGGAATTTGAACCATAGGTAGGCTTAGACTGTAAAGAATCTGCCTGCAATGCAGTAGACTCGTGTTTGATCCCTGGTTCAGGAAGATCCACTGGAGAAGGGAATGGCTACCCAATCCACTATTCTTGCCTGGAGAATCCCATGGACAGAGGAGCCTGGGAGGCTACAGTTCATGGGGTCACGGGAGTCAGACACTACTGAGCAACTAACACATGGACACAGCCCAGAACTTAACTGCCATGCATCCTCATGCCTTGAGTGAAAAGCCCTTCCAAAGAGAAGGGATAGAAATTTGAAAGGGGTGACGAGAGGCCAAGAGACAGAATTTCTGGCAATTCCCACAATGAACAGGGCTTCTCTGGTGGCTCAGCCGTAAAGAATCTGCCTGTAATGCAGGAGACACAGGTTCAGTCCCTGGGTTGGGAAGATCCACTGGAGGAGAAAATGGCAACCCACTCCAGTGTCATTGCTTGGAGAATCCCATGGACAGAGGAGACTGGTGGGCTACTGGGGTGAGCCTGGTGGTCAGTCCATGGGGTCGCAAAGAGTCAGACACGACTTATCGACTTTACCACCACCACAGTGAACAGAGACTGCTCCAGGCTTTGTGTGGCACTGGAATGGAGAGCGGGTAAGAAAGAAACACAGATGTGACGACTGGAGCCAGAGACAGGCTGGGGTTGGAGCATCACGCCTGGACCCTCCTTCCAGGCTCCATTATCACTTCTTCGGACTCTGACTTAATAACCCCTCCCAGAGGCCACCCCCACCCGACTGTATCCCCGGGACCACCGCTCCTCAGGGACGCTGGCACCAGGATGGAGTACCCACCATGCCAGACTCCCAACCAATTTCTCTCCCCTCTCTTAAAACCCCAGCTCCCCCAGTCAGGCTGTTTCTCTGCCTTGCCAGCTGAGAACGCGTGTGTTTTAAAGCTCTGAATGGGCCATTTCGGCTCGGAGTCCAGATGCATTTTTATATCTGTGTGGGGGAAAAAATGCAGAGGCTCGGCTGGCAGTCAGAAAGTTTTTTTTAAATTAACGTTTTAAAAAAAAAAGAGAAAGAAAGTTTCCCGCACCTGTCCCTGCTCAGAAAAGCACAGAGAAGAACAGAGGCATTTCTTTAATTTGGTCCCACCCACATTTAATCTTCAAGAGATAACCTGTCCCGCCCAGGTGCTTTTCAGATGCAGCTATCTATCAAATACCTACCCTGTGCCACCCTCAGGGCTCATACTGTGTAAGTTGTAAAAGTAACCCCATTTTATAGGTAAGGAAACTGAGGCTCATAGTGGGGCAGCTGTCTTACCCAGGGTCACGCTCATCTTCCTAGGCTGTCATGGCTTAAAACAGCAGAAATGTCTTCTCTCACAGGGGGTGCTTGCTAAGTCACTTCAGTCTTTGCAACCCCATGGACTGTATAGCCCGCCAGGCTTCTCTGTCCATGGGATTCCAGAGGAGCCTGGAGGGCTACTGGGGTAAGGCTGGTGGATTGCCGTGCCCTCCTCCAGGGATCTTCCCGACTCAAAGATCGAACCCGCAGCTTTTATGTCTCCTACATTGGCAGGCGGGTTCTTGATCGCTAGCGCCACCTGGGAAGCCCTTAGTGTCAAGGCCAGAAATCCAAGATCAGGGGGCAGAAGTGTTGATTTCTTCTCAGGAAATCTCTGTTCCACGGCCTCTCCTAGCTTCTGGGTGACAGCCAGCATTCCTTGGCTTGTGGACATCACTCCAGTCCTCAGTCCTCACGGGCATTTACCCTGTCTGTGTCTTCTCCTGGCCATCTCTTGTAAGAATGCCAGTCACACTGGGTCAGGGGCCCACCCTGCTCCACCATGTCCTTGTCTTAATTTAACTGCAGCTGCAAAGACCCTCTTTGCAAATAAAGTCACAACCTGATGGGGCGTGGAGGGGGTGGGGGCGCCCGTGTCAGGGTTAGGATTTCCATGTATCTTCTTTGCGACAGGGACCCAATCCAACCTGTAACCATCACAGTACAGATGCGGTTAGAGAAGGCTTGGTTCCTGTCCAGATCACTCCTGGGTACACGCTGCCTCCCTGCAGTGTCGGAGAAGCCAGAGGGATATCCCTCCACAGCGTCTCTCCTCATAGCAGATGGCAGTGACTGCTACCCAGAAGCAAAAAGCAAGACATTGCTGCCCGCTGCTGCTGCTCCCCAGTGCTCACAGCGCCCAGGGACCCGCCCTCTTCAAGCTCAGTGCTAACCCAGGGCCCCTCTGCCGAGAAAAAAAAAAAAATCAGAGCTGTCTGTGGTGGTAACACCACCTCCAAGAGAACTAGCATCTGTTGAGTGCCTGCTGTGTGCCCTCACGCTGTTCTGGGCACTTTGAGTGTTAACACTACTCTAGAATCCTAGAGGAGGGTGCTGTTAAAACACGCATTTTACAGATGAGGAAACAGAGGCCAGGGAGGTTTCTTTAGCCCAAGACCCTTAGGCTAGGGAGTGCAGGACCTGCCCTGCCAAGGCAGAGTGGCCTCAGAGCCCATGCTCCTGGCCACCAAGCACCACCAGCCTCTGTGTACGTCAGGGGTATTTTGGGAAGGGCCCCAGCACAGAGCCGTTTAGCTCTAGACCCGGTGATACTGAAGACGGAACCTGCCGGTGCAGTACAATTCCATTCATATGAAGAACAAGCAAATCTGCAGACCTGGAAAGTGGACTAGTGCTTGCTGGGGGTCCAGTGGGGTGGGGAGTGGCTACTGGTGGGTCCACAGTTCCTTTTGGGGTGATGATGGTTCAATGAGCTTGTCCGTGTCCATCACTATTCTGAAACAGATGTGGGGATGGTCATGTGACTGTGAATAGACTAAAAGTCGTTGCATTGTAAATGGGTGACTTGGGTGGTAGATGAGTTATATCTCAGTAAAGCTGTCACAAAACAAAAATCAAAAAGAGCAAAGTAGGCAGCGTGCAGGGGGGGGTCGGGAAGGGTGGAAAGCAGGAGGGGGGAGGAGCTGGGTAGATGCTGGCGGCCCTGAGTGTGGTTCTGCAGAGGGCAGCAGAGAGCTGGGGGATGGAACCCCCAGGGTCCGCAGAGGACGTGTCTGCCACCCAGTGTAAGCAAGGGGCCTATGTGCTTGTCATCAAAGGGCCAGACCAGCTCGGCTTCCTCAAGAGGGGCTGCCCCAGAAAGGTCAGCTGACTAACAGGCTCGCTGTCCCCAGACAGGCTGTGACCCTGGAGGGGAGCTGACTGCCTGGCCCAGGCACCAATCACAGGCCGGGACGGCGGCTGTTGTGACCACCCCGCGACATGTCGCTCTGCCCTGGTCACGAAACCCCGTAGTGGAAGAGGAGCGCACAGTGCCTCCTCATACCCCCACCAGGGCGCGGGTGTCCCAGGGCCAGAGCTGGCCTTCAGCTGTGCGGGGCGGGCGGCCAGGCTGCCGGGAGGTCGCCGCTCACGCGCTGTGTCTCCCTCCAGAGAGCCTTCAACGCCCTGTGTCACAGCACCCACCTGTACGGCCGGAGGCTGGTGCTGGAGTGGGCCGACTCGGAGGTGAGCCTGCAGGCCCTGCGGCGCAAGACGGCCGAGCACTTCCACGGTAAGGGGACTGCGGGGGGCCAGGCGCCTGATCCCCGCCGACTGTCCATCTCTTCTGCACCTACTTTCTGTATTCCTTCTCCTTTCTCCAAGCCGGTGCAGAGTGCTGACCTCTGCGGGTGGCATCAGTGGCCTCCACACCCTTGGTGTTTGCCCGTCGAGTCCGGTCATTGGGAGGCCTGGCAGGAAGTCAGGGAGAGGGGGAGCCTGGGTCAGGGTGGTCATCCTCACCACCCCACCCCCACCCCCGCCACC
>SJYF01000797.1:1085995-1099814 GCA_006410515.1 Procapra przewalskii | reverse complement strand
CCCGCCACCTCCCTACCTGTCTGGGTGCTGCTGGCTAGCTGTCCCTGCCACCAAAGGCCACAGTTCCCGTCCAGGGGCCCCTCGCCCCGATTTCCCTGCGCCCGCTACCCCTTTACTTGTCCGTCCTCAGTTACCCGATTAAAGCATCGTGTACTTCCTGCCAGGACCAAGCCCCGCCTCTCACAAACCCGGTGGTATCACACGGTCTCGCGGATGACTCAGCCCACCCCCGCTGACTATTAGTGAGCTCTGCCATGTCCCACACCAGCAGTGCAGCACTGCCCCGGGCAGGTGGCAGGGGTTGGGTCCAGGTGGAAGGCGCTGGATCCAGAAAGGCCTCCCAGCAGAGGTGACGCTTGTGCCCACAGAAGAGCTCCCTGAGGTTGTGATGAGTGTGACACATGGAGAAACAGGCTGGCCAGCATGGCGGGAGCAGGTGGAGTTGGAAAGGGTGGCCAGAGGGGCTTACACAAGCCTCGCCTTCTCCAGCACATCGTCCAGGAGTGGAATGGAAGCCCTGTGACTGTAGCTCCGCCCACCAGGCTCTTCAGAACACACCCCCCTGCCCACCCCAGGGGCCTCTCCCGCCTAATCCTTCCCCACCACACCTCCCTTGGAGGTCACCAGCCCTGAATGCCCAGCAGGACACTGACTTTGCATATGCTCTTCCCTCTGCGCACAATGCCTTGCCTCAGCTTTTTTTTTCAAACTGGTCAGTGCCTATCTAGCCTTTAAGGCCCAGCACAAAGGACACCTCCTCCAGGAAGCCTTCCCTTTCCCTGCTCCTCAGGTTATCAGTAATGGCTCTGTTCTCTGCTGTTTCCACCTGTGTTCCTACATCCCCTTGCCACATCATCATGTATGTATATATGATTCTTCTCCTCACTGGACCAACGCCTTTCCCATAGTGGATGGAGACTGCATCACTGGGCTCACCTTTGTCACTGATGGGTTGATCTCTGAGCCCCCATGCCAGCCGGGGCCCGTCCAAGACTGTGGAATCCATAAGTAAAGGCAAACG
Organism: Procapra przewalskii; assembly: GCA_006410515.1. NCBI lineage: Eukaryota > Metazoa > Chordata > Mammalia > Artiodactyla > Bovidae > Procapra > Procapra przewalskii. The sequence continues at coordinate 1,098,793 of SJYF01000797.1, read as the reverse complement.
AGAAACCAGAGACGTTAGGGCTAAGTACACAGCCACAAGCACACAACTCAATAAGTCCCCAAATCCTATCTTTATCGGCAGCCATTGACAGGCCCAAACGCACCCATCGGCAAATGTTTGTGTAAGGGACTCTCCCGTCCCCCCCACCTCCCCTCTCTGGGGCCAGCGGGCGAGTGCAGGCTCAGCAGTCCTGCCTTGGAGAGCGGCCCCCTTCAATAGATTGATCTCCAAAGACAGCCTCCCCACAGAAGAAAGCCGCAGCCGGAAGCGCTTCTGTGAGATTGGCCATCTCCCCAGGTCAACTGCAGGCTGAGGCCCAGACAGGGGCAGGTATTAGGTCGGCCAGAAAGTTGGTTTGGGGGACTTGCCTGGTGGTCCAGTGGTTAAGAATCCACCTGCCAATGCAGAGGACATGGGTTCAATCCCTGGTCTGGGAACTAAGATCCCACGTGCCCTGCAGCCAAAAAAAGAAGGTGTTAGGGTTAGGGCATGTGGGACTGTGCATGCCACCACACACCACACCTGCTGAGCCTGCACCCTAGAAGCTGTGCTCCGTAGCAGGAGAAGCCACCTCGATGACAAAGCCCGAGAACCACAGCTAGAGAGTAGCCCCACTCGCCGTAGCCAGAGAAAAGGGCGTGTGTAGCCACCAAGACCCAGCACAGCCAAAAGTAAATTTTTTTAAACAGTTTGTTCATGAACTATCCAGAGAAGGCAACGGCACCCCACTCCAGTACTCTTGCCTGGAAAATCCCATGGACGGAGGAGCCTGGTAGGCTGCAGTCCATGGGGTCGCGAAGAGTCAGATGTGACTTCACTTTCACTTTTCACTTTCATGCATTGGAGAAGAAAATGGCAACCCACTCCAGTGTGGGAATTCATCCTCAGATAAAGAAACAGAGGCATGGAGAGGTTCTGCTGAGCACCACCTAGCTGAGTGTCCTGGGACAAGTCGCTGAGGCCCCTGGGGCTTCTGTTTGCCATTCCACAAATGAGGATATGAATAGTTCCCCCGTATGGAGTCATGGAATGATGAGTGATAACAAGAACAGCACAAGCTGCCTTTTTTCCCACCCACACAGCACCCCTAGAACATTGCTGTTGTTTAGTCGCTCAGTCGCATCTGACTCTTGTGACCCCATGGACTGCAGCCCACCAGGCTCCTCTGTCCATGGGATTTCTCAGACGAGAATACCGGAGTGCGTTGCCATTTCCTACTCCAGGGGATCTTCCCGACCCAGGGATCGAATCCTTGTCTCCTGCATTGGCAGGCGGATTCTTTACCGCTGAGCCACCAGGGGTAGATGCCCTCAATCACCCCATTTTACAGATGAAGGGACTGAGGCTCACATAGATGACGGAACTTGCCCAGGGTCATCTAGATAGTAGGGGGTGGAAGCAGAGTTTGCACTCTCGGACAGCCTGGCTATAGCACCCTATCCTTGGAGTGACACCCCCTCCATCCCTCCCCAGTACGCAGAACGCTGTGGGGAAAGCAGGGCAGACATGTCAGCTGAAAACCGGTGCTCTGAAAATGTCAGCCCTCTTACCCACCCGCCCATTGTCTGCTGGATCTCCTTGGGAACGGGGGGGTACCCGCAGCGGCCTTAAATACTCAGAATAGGGCTGCTGGCCTCCTGCCCTGCTAGCTGCACCCTTTTCCCGGCTCTGCCCCTTTCCCATGGTGAAAAGTACCCAGCTCGTTTGTGTCAAAATCCACATTGTTCAGAGCTTCCAGGGCCCTGGCAGACTTCAAGGGCAGGTGGGATCCATGCCCAGTTCCTCCCCCCAGACCCCAATCTGTGCCAGGAAGGCACTCGATCTCAGGTGGAGGCCCCGAGCCCCATTTGCCCAACCCAAGCACCGAGGCCACAACAAAGGGCTCCCTGGGGAAGGTGGGCCTCGGAATGAAAGGGCCGGCATCTTAACCATTTGGGGGGACCCAGCAGGGAGCTCACTGGTGACACCATGGCCTCCGAGGTGGCCGGAGTGATGGAGAGGCCCTCTATTATGGCTGGTACAGTCAGCGTGCATCACCCGAAGTTCACCCTCACCTCCGGGGCTCAGCTCCTCCACCGGGCCCGCTCCTCCCCTGGTGGAGACCGTGGGGACAGGGTGCTGCTGGGCCGAGGGCTTCCCAGGCCCTGTGACCAGCTCTTCTCTGCCCTGTCGGTCCCTGACAAGCCAAGGTCAAGGCGCACAGCTCCACGAGCAATTCAGGCCAAGTAATACTCATTACTGTTATTATTCCCACGGCAACCTTCATCTGTTGAGCCTCACTCCATGCCAGGTACTGTCTATGGGCTTTCACAGGTATTAATCTTGCAGAATCCTGGCAGGTAAACACCATCATTATCCTCTGTTTCCCAGATGAGGAAACCGAGGCCCAGAGAGGGCCAGTGACTTCCCCGGGGCGCCCAGTCACTAGTGGCCGAGGGAGGAATCAGAGCTGGGCCTCTAGCCATCCTGCCAGCTGCACATGAGCAGCTGTGCACGCGGCCCCTTACGTTTCACCCCACTCTGTGCGGTGACCTCAGGCAGGTTGCTCTGCCTCGGTTTGCCACCTGTACAGTGGGACTAGGGTGTTACCTCATAGGGGAATCGGGGGGCAGGGCTTACAGGAGATGATGCATCTGAAGCTGTGGGTGCCCAGTGAGAAGGCTTTTCTCCCCTCCCCTGCCAGGCGCTTATGTGTCCTGTTTTCCTTGCATTTCTGTGGAGCCGGCCAAGGGAGGATGCTCTCTGGGCAGAGGAAAGAGACATAAAGAGGAATCCTAGTTTTTAGAAGCCCAGACAACAGGGAATGTGTGAGAGAGAGAGGGAGGGAGGGAGAGGGGATGAGAATGAAATGCCCATCAGCTGGGCAGGGCATGGGATGGTACGTTTGCATCTGATCCTGGATGCCACCTGGTCCCCATGCCTGGCACACAGAAGGCGCTTCTCAGTACACGGTAACAACAGGAGGAGATGGATTCCTCGCTGATAAAAATTCGTGCTGTCTGGCCATCTGATGCGATCGTGGGAACTAAATGCCCTCAGCCCGCCTGTCTCAACCTCACCACTTACCTAGGGTCCCTTAGCAGCAGCCACAAAAGCTCAGAGCAAACCCCCCCTGCCCCGGGGCCCCTTCCCCAAGGCAGGGGTGGGCAGTCTTCATTTCATCCACTGGTGTCCCTGATCATGTGGGGCATTAGACAGTCCCTGCTGAACTGGCACTTAACCAAACACCCATCAAATGGACCAGCTGAGAGCAGGTCTTTGAAAGTCATTGGAAAAGCTGCCCCGAGTAGGCAAAGCCCTTGACTCCGGACAGTGACGCTCGTGCCCAGGGGCGAACACGACCACCCTGTTCCTTAGTCCCACCTTCCCGTCGTCTCCCTGCCCCCTTTCCTGGCCTGAATCAGCTATCTCGTCCACAGCTCCGCGGCCCCCCAGCAGGCGAAGTGCTCTTCTTCGGTGCCTTGCATGCGGGAGGGTGAAAAGAGAGAGCACGGAGGGAGGAAAGAGGAAAGGCAGCCGCTGGCTGCGTCCCATTCTTCCCGAGCGTGTTACAAACCAGCAGGGTCAGGGCATTGAGAAGCTTTCAGGGCCCCGGCAGGCTGCGGTACCTGCGAGCGCCACCGACAGAATATAATGGTACGGAAGCAATCCGCCCGCAGAACCCTCTGTTTTCGAGCGCGCACAGCCAGGGAGGCCGGGGCAAACAGGCTTTTATTTGGCTGGGAGCGTGGCTCTGCTTCCCAGCGTTGTCTTATTCCAGCTGGGAGACTGATGGGCTATGGTTAGCGGCTGCACCTTTCACCTCTGGAGCTGGGAGCGCAGACATGACCAGCATGGCAAGTGGCTGGCAGCGCCGCCGTCCCCCCACCCGGCCAAGCCAGGCCAGCCTGGGATGTAAGAGCTGCCATCTTCAGGCCCAGGCAGTCACTGGCCTTCAGCATGGTGGCCCTCCCCGCTGGGGAAAGAAGGAGCCCGATTCCTGGGCCCCTGGCTCCGTCGGCCTGGCCCACCCACCCGTGACCTGAGATCTCAGCCCAAGTATCAGAGATTGGACTTCTCCCCAACACCTGCCATCCTGGGAGTTCCCCTGTCACAGCCCACACCTCGTCTCCCTGACACTTTAATGAGCACAGGTTCCCGTGCCTGATGCTTAGTGAGGTCAGACTGAAACATGAGAAAGGTTTATTGCAGGGCCATGCAAAGAGACAAGCTGGCTTCTGACCCCAAAACCCTCAAGCTCCCCTAAGTGTTCCAGCAAAGCATTCTTAAAAGCCTGGGGCAGGGAGGGGATCCCCGGTTCCGTGATCAGATGGCGTAATTTTCTGACTGATGATGAGGTAGCAGGGCTGTGTCACAAGGGTTAACTTTATCAGTCCTTAGGCTCCAGGAAGCCTGGGACTACGCACTCACGGTCATCACGCTGTTGTTCAGTCGCCCAGTCGTCTGATTCGTGATCTTATGGAGCAGGACGCCAGGCTCCCCTGGTCCTCCACTGTCTCCAGGAGGTTGCTCAAATTCATGTCTCGTTGGGTCAGTGATGCTGTCCAGCCATCTCATTCATCTCATCAAGTAGCTAACATCCTCCTTTTGATGGGGTGGGTGTTCATATCTGCAAAACAACTGGAGAAATTTGCATTAAATATTGCTTTCTGGACACTTCAGAGAAGAGCCGAAGCAGAGGATGTGGGGGAGGGCCTGTCCTGGGAAGGCCCCATAGCGCCCTGCTCTGCTGCACTTTGTGTTCTCCTCTGTGGTTTAACCTGGCTGCTCCCAAGAGACATGATCCTCCAGGCAACGTGGTCCTCTCCACGCCCACTGCCTCGTCTTAGCATCCAGCACAGAGCAGGTGGTCACTAACGACCTGTGGGGTGAATAAGCGAACAGAAAACCCTGATCATCAGAAGGGCCCCTTTTAATGGAGCATCTAATATGTCCTGGACTCTGTGAGAGTGGCCCTGTATGCTGTGCTGCCAAGGAGCCCTAACCTTGACCCTTGAAACCCCATTGGTCAGAAGAGAGGCAGTCACGTGCCTCCTTGTTAAAGATGAAGTCAGAGAAAGAGGAGAGAGCTTTGTTGAAGATGTACCATGCGCTGGGGCGGTGCCGGGATTCATGCACTGTCTCATTTTAGCCTCAAAACTCCCTAGAGAGAGGTGCTGTTCCCGTTTTTCGGAGGTGAAAACAGCCCCAGAAGGGTCGAGTGACTTTTCCTGAGGACGCTCGTCTTTGCACACTATAGGACAGCTCACCCTATCACCACTGCCAAGACCCCAGCAGTTCCTAAATCCCTAATTACCCCCCACCTTTTATCAGATCTGGATTCCATGGTCCAGGTAGGACCATGGTTACAAACTACAGCCCACAGCCAGATCCAGCTTAACGCCCGTTTTTGTAAACGCAGCTGTTTTTTGGCACACAGCCATGCCCATTTTTCACATAAAGTCTCTAGCTGTGTCTTCACACCGGAAGGACAGAGTTGAGTAGTTATGAGAGACCCTACAGCCCTCAAAGCCCTAAAATATTTACTGTCTCCCCTTTTACAGAAAAAGTTTACAGCCCCTAGGGCTTGTGAAACAAACGGCTGCCTTTTATGTCTTAAGCCATGTGGGTGGCTAATTCCTCCCACATAACCCCCCTTTCTCAGAGAGTGTAGTATTTTAGAGGCATCATAATCGCAGTCTCATCCTCCCACCTCGAGGCCTCTGCCTGGGAATCCCCCAGCTTTTCCTGAGCAGAGGCTCCAGGGCCTTGCTTCCCATTCTGGTCATTCGCTCCCTCAATTCCCCATTGATCGTCTAATTATCCAGCCTTAACTTGGCAGCCAGGACAAAGCAGCCACCGGAAGAGACAGTCCCTGCCCTCATGGAGCTGGTGTTTGAGTGGGAGAGACTAAGGATTTTAAAAGTAATGACAAGAAAGTGCTGATGATCACAAGCTCTGTGCAGGAAATGCAGAAGGCTAATTTATTCTCCTCAAGGGTGGGAAGAGGGAGGAGAGATTCCAAATGTGGTGGTTTTGTTGCAGGAAGGGGGACCCTTTCCAAGGCCCAAGAGCCGGCTTTTGTCTAACACTCGGAAATGAATTGTCCAAGGAGACACATGTGCTAAGAAAGCAAGAGATTCTTTGGGAAGGGACTCCTTGGTGGGGTGCAGGAGGGTAGGGGACCCAGCAGGAACACTCTGCCATGTGGTCTTGGGCTTTGTGGCGATAGGGTTAGTTTCGGGGCTGTCTCTGGCCAGTTGTTCGGAATCTCCATTCCCAGTGGCACGTGCATTGCTCAGCCAGGATGGATTCCAGCGAGGAGGATTCTGAGAAAGTGGGCAGGGCATATGGACTGGTGTCTCCTCTCTCCTTTTGACTTTTCCCAAATCCTCCTGATTGGTAGTGGCTTGTTAGTTGCATGTTCCTCACCAGGACCTTCTGTTGTAAAATAATTCATGCAGGTGGCTACTACAGTGCCTGGTCAGGGTGGGCAGTTTCAGTCAGTGTTTCCCCTAAGCATTGCAGAAAGTCTTTCCCAGGAGTTGGTGCTTTTGTGTAAGGGAAAGGAGCTGGCCAGCCCGAGAACTAGAGAGACACCCTTCCAGGCAGAGGGAGCCACAGGCGCGAAGGCCCCGGGGTGGAAGGCTGCTTCTGGCAGGCCACTGTGGCTGGAGAGGAAGGCCCGGGTGGAGAGTGGTCGGAGACAAAGCCGCAGAGGCCAGCAGGGCTCCCTGGTGGGATCTTGTGGGGTGGGATCTTACGGGGCGGTGCAGGAAGCCTTCAAGTTACATGGGAAGTCCGTCGAGAATTTAAACTGGGGAGTGCCATGGCCTGTCGTATCACACTTAATACTTCATGCTCGCTGCTACACGGGGCAAGAATATGGACTAGGTGTCCCAATGTAGCCGTCCCAGCTGGCCAGGGCAGTGGTCTGAGCAGGGACGGAGACCAGAGGGGTGGACAGAAGGCAGTGTTTTGAGCATATGTGGTAAAGATAGAGCTGGCCAGACTTCCCTCTGAAAGGCAGAGGGGAAATTAAGGCCAGAACGGATATATTTGCTCTGGAAGGCAGAGGGGAAATTAAGGCCAGAATTGAGACATTTGCTCAAAGCGAGCCTCTCAGAGGATGGTGGTGCCACGTGATGATGAAGCTGGGAAGAGCGGGTGGGGGTTGGGGGGGGTGATCTGGACACGTCGGGTTTGAGACACCTATTAGGACTCACCGTGGGATGTCAAGCAGATAGATCTATGAGTTCGGAGCTCAGGGGCAAAGTCCAGGCAGAGATATAAATTTGGAAGTCATCAGCATACAGATGATATTTAAAGCCCGCAACAGTTCACCAAACCCTCCCCTTCCATAACTTAATCATTCACAGGACGGCACATTTTCAAAAGATCGGGGACCAGGAGAGCCTGTTATCCCCACACCAGCCTTGCAAATGGCCTCCTTGATCTTGGCCACGAAAACATAATCTTCAGGCTTTAAAAATCACAGTCAGGAAAGTTCGAGCAAGTATGTGGAGTCACAGAATTTATTATTCCAAATATCCTCTGCCACGGATCTTGCCAGCTACCTGGAAACAGAAGATTCCCATAAGCTCCCCTCACCTCATTTTTATTCTTCCATTTGGGTGCCTCTCATTCCCACCTTAAGGCTTTGCAGTGGCAACCCTTGTTCCAGAGGTCTTGAAGGGCCCAGGAGGCAAGGGAAGACTGTCCTAGATTGCCACCAAGGGTCCCGATGGAGTAAAGGCCACCATGGGCCCCGGGGCGCTTCACGGGAGGTGTTTCACCCCTGCCGCTTGACGTGGCTGCCCGCCCCTGTCCAGGGTGCTGAATTTAGTTCCTTCTCCTGCTTCCAGCCATGTTGTCGAGCGAGTGACAGCAGGAGAGGTTGAAACTGACCAGGAAACACACTCTTCCTCAGACGCCCCCGGCCACCCCAGCTGATGGAGGCAGAATGGAGAGAAGAAAAATCGGGAAGCAGGAGTGGTTTTGGTCACGGTGGCTCCGCGGTGGCAACTGCTAGCAAGGGCACCAGTGGCCGGGCCGTGGGGAGGGAGCCAGGTTTCAAGAGCCACGTGTTTTCTCCCTGCAGAGGCGCTGGGGAGGCTGGAGGGGGCCTGGAGCAAGCCAGAGCAGGGGTCTCCCTGGGCGCCCCCTCCCACTTGCTCCCACCCCCGTGCCCCCATCTGCTTTGAGTGGTGTTTTGGAAATATTTCCAGGCGCTCTGGCAATATCCTACACACTGTCTCCGCCTTCCCCCGGGAGTGGCTGTCCGTGCGGAGAAGGTACTTGCTCCCAATCCAGCTAAATTGTTATTGACTTGTGTTCTCTGCGTTCTGCAAACATTTCACTCAGCCATCGCCAGCGAGGCCAGGAATCCCTGCTAGGGCTAACGGGGAAACCAGCTGTGCCGGGCCATTTCTCCTGCTCTTCCTCATCGATCACAGAATTAAACTGACAGAAGGAGAATTTCAGAGCAACTTGGGAGGGGAAGGGGCCAAGCCCAGATTGGATGAAGGTTCAGGGACCTGGGGACCAAAGTGCTAGAAACGGGCTGGAGGAGGGTGGACTCGCCTCCAGGTCTGTGGCTGGTGGCAGGGGGTGGCCAGGTTTGTTTCTGAACCGTAGGCTGGCCCAGGCCTGAGAAACCCAAGGAAAACCCACGGACGAGGAGGTTGTCTTTACTGCTTCAGGGCCACAAGTGAAACTAGTGGGGTTCTGTGGGCAGAGGGGAGAGAGAGAGTAAATCAGGCCGCACTGGTGAGCCACCGATTAAGATGATGGGTCTTTATTTTGCCTAGAAGATAGAAAATAAGGTGGATTTTTTGAATTAATATTATTATTAATTTTACTTACTTAGTTTTGGCTGTGCTGGGTCTTCACTGCTGCACCCGGGCCTTTCTCTAGTTGGGACTCGTGGGTCACCTCTCCAGGTGCGGTGCTTGGGCTTCTCATTACAGTGGCTTCTCTTGTGTTGGCCTCTCTTGAAAACTGAGAACCTGACCACTCCTGGTCCTGCATTCGCATAGGGTGGCTGGGGCCGGGTTACTTGGGCTGTTTGTTTTTTTGTTGTTGTTCTTCCCCCTTTTGCCACAGTTCACATCCATCCCTATGGTCACCACTCAGACCGATTAACTCCATCACATCCCTCCTTGGCCCCTTTAGGCCTTTGCACTTACAGATCCTGGTACAGACAGCATCCCACCTTGGCCTCTTGAGATGGCATTACTGATTTCTTTTGAGCCTCTACTCCCAACCCAGGGACTTTGCCAAGAGAAAACGGACAGGGATCTAATGCTGACCAAGCCCCCAGAAATTGAAAGATCCTTCCAGGCCCAAGACAGGAGAGCAGGCGGCACCTTCTGCCTCTCCTGGTTTCTTTCCCCCTGTTTTTTTTTTGGTCCTCTGCAGTGAGTCACCTTCTTTTGGCCTCCCCACTGCCTGCCCAGCCTATCCAGGCCTCTCCAGCATCTGTAACTAATGCAGAAACGTGCTGGACCAAGCCCCAAAGTCCCCAGGCTTAGCCCAGCCCCCAGGTCCTACCAGGGACTAAATCCACAATAATCCAGGCCAGGCAGCTTCACCAACCCCTGTGGATGGGAGCCCACCAGCCCAGCTACCTGTAACCCCTAGGCCCCCAGGATGCCCAGAGCACAGCAGGTGTGGCCTGCTGGGTGGGCTTCACCGGGAGCCAGAGTCCTGAGCACTGTGAGTAACCATAGCAGTAGTCACAGTAACCAGTGCCCACCCCAGGCCATTTGCACTGGGACCTCCCGGGGTAGGGTCCAGGTGTCAGAGGTTTTCTAGATGGTTCTATCAGGCTGTGGGTTGGGAATCAATAGCAGCTTTGTGTGTGTGTCCCATCTTAGTTGCAGCATGTACAAGCTTTAGTTGCAGCATGTGTGTATCTAGTTCCCTGAGCAGGGATCAAGCTTAGGCCCCCCTGCATTGAGAGCTCAGAGTCTTAGCCGCTGGACTACCAAGGAAGTCCTCAGTAGCTTCTGTAGAAAAAATGAACAGCTGATGGAGGCAAGAAGGTGCTGCCGCGTGGCCTGCATCTGTTTCACGCCCTTCCTGTCTAGGAGTCTGGGCCGCTGGCTCCCCCTGCAGGACAGGCAGCAGAGCCAGGGAACACAGGCGTCTCTGGGGCATTGACAGGAAGGCCCCGGGACCAGCCCGATCTGAGCTCACGGCCCCATGTGGGCACGTCTTCCCCAAAGCCCTAAAACAGCTGCTACCACAGCTGAAAAATGGGGCAGTGATATCTCCCGGCTCGTGGGAGGCCTGTGAGTCCGCACCCAGCCCTCTGCCTGCAGCCCAGAGAGCTGGGCTCGAGGCCTGAGGATACAGGTTTCTCTGGGCTCCAGCTCAGCCCGCTGGCTTCCCTGTGTCCTGAGCACTGCCCGCCCTCCGGGTGTTCTTCGAAGACGCCTGTGTTTTTGCACCTGGCCCTGGGTTGTGAGTGTCCACACGCTATTTGTTGACTTCTCTGCAGTGGCCACTTGGGTCATGCCCTTTCTACAGATAGGAGCGCGAGGCCCAGTAGATCAGAGGTGGCTGGGGTGGCTGCTAGTGCGAGTGGCAGCTCACAGCCCAGCTCTGCCAGCGCCGGGGCCCCAGCACAGCCTCTGCGGCTGCTGGTTCGGTTTGTCATTTGTGGTTTTCTTGGCTGCTGATCCCCTAGCACCAGGCCTGGTACAGTGTGTGTGTGTATTCAGTGACTGTGTGTGTGTGTGTGTGTGTGTATTCAGTGACTACTCTGTGTGTGTGTGTGTGTGTGTGTATGTATTCAGTGACTGTGTGTGTGTGTGTGTATTCACTGACTCTGTGTGTGTGTATTCAGTGACTACTGTGTGTGTGTGTATGTGTGTGTGTATTCAGTGACTGTGTGTGTGTGTATTCAGTGACTACTGTGTGTGTGTGTGTGTGTGTGTGTGTGTGTGTGTGTGTGTGTGTATTCAGTGACTACTAGGTGTGTGTATGTGTTCAATGATTACTTGCTATGAATGACTAAAGGCTGGGACCTCCTGGCCTGAGATCAGGAGAGCAGGCACTGTCCCCATTTAACAGATAAGAACACTGAGGAATGGAGTTAAGCAACTCTCTTAAATCCTTGGGGTGCCAGAGGTGGGCCTGGGGCCCAGTCTCCCGCCTGCTGGCTCAGAGAAGACTCTTTCCGATCATGTGCTTCTTTGGGGACCAGCTGTGCTTTGAAAAGGTGCCTCCTTGAAACAGCCGCCTTGTACCAATAAAGTGCCACTGGTTTGGTCATGGGAGCCAGGCTGGTCCTGTCTACACACAGTGCCCGTTATTCTGTGAGCATCCAGTGTGCGCCTACTGTGAACAAGGCCCTGGGAGGCAGACCTGTCTGGGAATCTGAGGATTTTGCCCACGGGGTCCGCAAGTCTGGAGCGAGGGAGGCAGGGCTACCCTGGAACAGGAGCCTCAGACGCTAGGCCAGCCTTTGGGGTGCCCAACCCCCCACCCCCACCGACGTGGCCCACACCCTGTGTCTCCAGCGCCTCGTGTGCTCGATGGCCAGGGGTAGCAGGCCGTCTGAAGGTGGCGGAGCCCTGTCCCCACCTGGAATGCCACCCTCCATTCCCCGCCCCAGCCTCCTCTCCTCCCCTCGAGGGACAGACGGGAGGGGTACACCTGCTGCCCTTTCCCCGCCACCCCTAGCCTGTCAGAGTTGCCTGTTTCGGGTTTAATCGGGGAAACCCGCTACACAGCCTTCACTTGACAATTTGCTTCACCTGCCCTCCATCTTAGGGAGCAGTGAGCTTGGGGCCTCCTGGAACAGACAGAAAACACCCAAATGAGTGAGGCCTCCTCTCCAGGGGCAACCAGCACACAGCCCATCAGTTACCCTTAGGTGGGGACACGGATCCAGTGTGGCCAGGTTAGCCAGTTTCAAGAGAAACTAGAAATGGAGACTCTTGTGTAGCCTTTCTGGTTTTTCCATACTACTTTTTTTTTTGAATGTTCCATGATGTCAGCAAATCAGATGCTCTTCAGTGTGCCGGCCCCGTGAGATCCTGCTTCGTGCCATTAGGTCACCTGTAGACACAGTGTCTGCCATTTGCGTGCCTTAGTTTGGGTTCCCCGGAAGCAGTCCCCAAGATGTGGGTAAGGCTCCCAGCAGAGCAGCTGGGAGGGGAGCTGGTAAGCAGTGTGTGTGCAGTACACAGCCCGGGGACATCCCCCTAGAGCTGTGCCACTCCAAACTGTCCCCCAGAAGTCGAAGGAGCCGGGACATCTCTTCAGGGGCTTCAGTCCCCAACACTGCCACCCTCCCCCGTGCCGGGGCTGGGGGTGCCCTCTTAGCCAGAGAAGGCCTCTGGCCCTCCATGTGGGTAGGGAGCTGTTAATACGTCCCCAAGTTGCCTGCTAACGCCGTGGGTGACCCCCAGGAAGGGGTAGCCGCCACGGCCACTGTTACCTGTCGAGGGCTGGTATCGCCACTCTCGTTCGTCTCGTGCAGGAGGGAGGTGACCGGCCCACGTGTTCTCGGCCACTGCACCCGCTGATAACAGTCAGGGTTGGCTTACCTTCACTGTGCCTCGTGGGTGCTGGGCTCTGTTGTAAAGGCCTTCAGCACCTCTACCGCTCTGATGGCTCTTTGGCCTCCGTGAAGCCGGGTGCTCTTCGGTACCTGCTGAGACGGAGTGCAGAGTGGGGAGGCCAGGCCCCCGGTGACCCAGCGGGGACAGCAGCCTCACCTGCAGTCCGGGCAGCCTGGCTCCAGCTGGCCACGCCATCGGCTGTGACCCCCTCATCCGCAGCCGGTCACACCGGGGTCCCTGCCAG
>SJYF01000797.1:1041350-1085809 GCA_006410515.1 Procapra przewalskii | reverse complement strand
CTGTAATACGGAAAGAAAACGCACAGCTTGTTTCGTTTATTTATTTTACACCTTTCTCCGGCTCTGCATTGTGTTTGTTTGGTGAAAACCCACTGAGGCTTTTGATGTCGGGGAAATAGGATTTGAGCAGCTGTTCCCGGCAAGCGGGGCGCTCCGCATGCGGGCAGGGCCGGCAGGGGGTGCTGGGTGTCGCTCGGTGGGGACTTGGGGCCTGACACGTCCTCCGGGGAGGGCAGTGCTGGGGGCCCAGCCTGAGCCAGATACGCCAGGCCCCCCCGGGTGCTGAGCCCTCGGAGTGCCAAGCTCCCATAAACTTGCTAATCCTCGCCACCATCCCAGGAGGTGGATGAGTCCGGTGCCCGCCCCCAGTGGACCGACGAGGCAGCCAAGACCCAGGGAGCGCAAGTGACCTGCCTGAGGTCACTGAGTGTGCAGCGGCAGCGCCGTGACCTCAGACCGTGTCACTTCTGGGCCGTGAAGTCCACTGGTGACTTCCCCCACCCCTCACCCCACAGCCCCCGGGGGGACCCCTGCACCTCCGGTTAGTGACTGGACGGGGGTAGGGATTGGATCGTACTTGCTGTGGCTTTGATGAACCAAATCGCTTCATTCCTTTCCCTTTTATTGATCACCTTCTATGTACTGGCCTTCCTATGACAGCACCCTCCGCCCCGCCGGTGGCGCTCCCTGGCCTGATGGTGGAGGGACGTGTTCCGTCAGCGCCTCTGTTGGGAGTGACAGCCGCCAAGGCGGTGGTCTCGGTGCTGCCGCGGAGCCCTGACTCGGTGCTGCCTTCACCCTCCTCTCTCCCTCAGTCCTCGCCGCAGCCCCGAGGTGGGCAGCCCTAGCGGCCCATGTGACAGATGAGGACGCTGAGGCCCGGAAGGGCTCAGGCCGCGGCACTCAGCCTCCAGCCTCCAGCCAGTGCCTGGGGCTGCGGGGTCAGTGCCCGCCGCTCCTGAGCTGAGTTATGACAGGTGCTGGGGACAAGTCCAGGGGCTTTGAGGGGTTTTCAAAGGAAGGAGGAACCCTCACCCTCAGGGCAGATCAGGAAGAAAACGGAAGGCGGCTGCAGAGAAGAGGGGGAGGGGAACAGCCATGTCCCCCTGATTTATACATGAGAGGTTCAATCCCAGACCGGGCACGTCCCTGCCCAGGGTCACCCAGCTCTGGAAAAGCCGAGGCCAGCGCAGCCAACCCTCAATCCAGACTGTGACCACGTGCCCTGTCACAGTGTCCTGGGTGACCTGGGCCCCGCCACACATCCCCGCTCCCTGGGGGCCCACTGGGAGACGCCCCTTCCCTCCCAACACAGAGCATGCATGTTGCAAACTAGACTGTCTGAGATGGAAGCCAGGGGCTGCCACGTGTCAGCTGGGGGGTCTTGAGGGGCGCACGCTTCTCTGCACCTCTGTTTTCCCATCTGTGAAATGGGGGCAATGGCCTCACACCGAAGGGCAAGGGAGCGGTGTGAGACCCAGGTGCGGCCCTGTTTCTAGAGTACCTGTCCCATGTGTTTCCTCTTCCAGTCATGCCCCCACTGGGCCTCAGTTTCCCCAGGATCAGCACCTCTTGTCCCGCCTCTGTTTAATTATTGTCCGGACAACTGCTGTTTTATTATTTAAAAGTTCCCCACCTCACTGCCCAAGAAGGACTTACTCATTCACTTGCCTGTTCATTTGTCCATTCTTGTGTTCGCCACATGACGACCTACTGTGTGCTGAGCCCTGGGACAAGATCGCCCCCGGTTCCCATCTCACAGGGTTCGGTCTGGCCAGGCTAGGCCAGCGTGGTGCTGGGGACACTCAAGTGGCAGGGTCACCTCAGAGCCCCAGGCTCCTGGACATTGGGCCGTGCTTCTCTGAAAGGTTCCCCCAGGTGGTCTGGTGCCCTTGGGGGTACCCTGTGCTGGCCACTGGGGGCACCGGGAATGTAAGCCACAGTCACCACCTGCAGGGCACCCCTGGGCCAGCTGGATGAGAGGCACCAGGTGCCTGGCACTGCCCCCGAATCAGTCTTGGAATCATGGGTCAGGCCGTGGGAAAGAAGAAACAGTTCTGCCAAAGTGAAGACGGTAGCTGCCGTCAGGACTACCGCTGGCCGCCGCTAGCTACACCCTCGACCCCAGGCCAGCCCAGCAGAGCAGGACGTTCCCAGCACTCATACCCACCCCATTGTTAGTCACTGGGGGCATCAGTGACAGGCCTGCAGGCTCTCTTTGCTTCCATTTCCTGGCTCCTGTTACCCGCCCAGTTTCCATTTCCAGAGGCCATTGTGCACCTCTGGTGATGGTGAGGAAACCCGGGGTGAGGAGAGGAAGGGGCTGGCTGCCCTGCAGGTGGCCACCTCAGCTGCTAGCCCCTCCGGTCCCCTCTCCCCCCTCCCCCTGGTGACGAACGATGCTGGTGATGCTGCTGTGGGGCTCGGGCCATGCGAGCCCCCCGCCCCTTCTTCACTTTCTCCGAGGGGCCAGCTCCACCACGTCGCCCCTTCCTGCCCCAGTCGCTCAGCCTCCCATTCGACAGCTGCTCATGGGCCCCCACGAGGTGCCCAGCAGTGTGCTGAGGCAGGAGACACAGCTATAAACGGGACAGTTCTGTCCCCAAATGAAGAAACGTGCACCACTGGTGGTGAGAAGTGCTTCGAGGTGAGGGGGTCCTGTAGACGGTGGCCAGGGAGTCCTCACTGGAGAGGAGACGTGGGAGGGGGAGCCTCGGGGTGGAAGCACACCCGGCAGACCCAGGGAGGGGCCAGTCCAGTGATGCCCTAGGACGGCCTTTCTGCACTCAGCAGAGCTCCCGGAGCTGAGCAGGAGCAGAAGGATCCATCGGGCAGCCGCTGGGGGCAGGGTAGATGGCCGCAGGGGTGAGCGCAGAGGCCAGGAGTCCACTGCGAAATGGGAGTGCTCGAGTCAGGCAGGTAGTCATGAGAAGAGAAGGGCCAGTGATGCCGTCAGTTTCCTAGGAATGAGATAAAGAAATAACCTCAGAGACCAAGTCACTCTCCCAGGACCACCTGGAAGAGACCCAGGATGCTTCATCTCCAGGGCAAGCGTTGGGCCCTGGGGAGACTCGCTGCCTGCAGGAGCCCCTGACCCAGCAAGGGAGATGGCCGCTAAGGGTCACGGGGGCGATTAGTTCTACCTGGAGGACTTCACAGAAGAGGTGTTGTTTGAGCCAGAGGAGTAGAGGGGATTGGGACAGCCTCTAACAGCTGCTTCTAAACAAGCCCACCATGAATGAGTGGTTAGATTAGCAGGAGACAGACAGAGTCGGTCTAAGCTCAGAGCCTAATGTTCCCCCATCCCCGCAATTCCCCTCCTGGGGGGCCAAGGGAACCAGCACGTTCTCTCCTCCTAGCCTTTGTCTCCCTGGCAATCTCTGGGCAGCACCAGAGACTTAGGAAAATAGGAAAGACCATGGGCTCCGCTGTGTCTTGGGTCCTGGCTGCACTGCTTCCTGGCTGCGAGACCTCAGGCTTAGCTGCCTGCACTCAGTCCCGCACTTATGCAGTGATGTCAGCAGCTGCCTGTGGGATCGCGGAGAGGAATAGAGCCGCGGTGCGTAGCAGATCAGCAGGAGTGTTTGCGACCCAGAAGACATACATTTTGCTGAGCCTACCACGTCCGTCCTTCCACACTGTGCAACTCTGTCCCCTTTCCCGTCTTCTCACAGAGAACTCCTCCACAGTCTTCAAAGCCCAAGTCAAATAACCCCTCTTCTCTAAAGCCATTTCTAATTGTTATTCCCTCCATGTCGCCTCTGGAGTCCTTGAGCATCTCGTCACCCCGTATTCCCTGAACACCTGCCGTTTGCCAGCTGCCTGCCTCTGCGTTGAGAGTCCATGACCTCCAAGCAAACAGGAATAGTTCCTACTTGTTCCCTAACCTCCGCCCTCACTTGACTCCGCCCCTCTGGCTCCCTCTACACACACCCCCCTCCCCGCAGAGATACTCTAACCTCTGCCCCAGCTGGGAAGGGCCTTCCTCCCTCTCTTCCCTGGGTAGGTGGATGATGGGCAGGGATGGCTGGCAGGACTGGGAGAGGGGCCACCCCGGGCGAAGCAGAGACTAACCCTCCACGTTTCTGTGTCTTCCTCCCTGTGCTCTCTTCCCCTTTCTCATACCCACTTTGATCCTCCTTCCCACCCCCTCATTTCTTGTCTGGTTTTATTCCTTCTGCCTCCTCTCTCGCCTCCGTGTCTGTATCCGCTCTCCCGTCTCCCGCCACTTCCCTGTCTTTCTCAATTTCTTCCCCCTCTGCTCCCCATCCCCTCGCCCGGCTTTGCCCTCCCCCTCCCTCCTGCTCTCTGTCCCTGCTGTCTTTCCGCCTCCCAACCCTGTCGGCTGTTCTTTCCTCCTCTCGCCATCTGGGCTCCCACAGAGCCCCCGAAGAAAAAGCGGTCTGTGGTGTTGGATGAAATCCTGGAGCAGCTGGAAGACAGTGAGGACGACGGCAAGGAGCAGACCCTTCAGCTGTGAGCTGGCACCGAGGGTACGTGGCGGTGGGACCCTGGGGACAGGGGCACAGCCACGCCGGCTTCTGCACCCCCTACCATGAGGGCTGGGGTGGTGGGGCGGGAGCCCCACGCTCCACTGGTCCAAGGTCAGAGGGGACGAGGGTCTCAGCTCACAGCCCCGGGCATCCCAGGCACTGACTGTGCCTGCCCTGTGCCTGGCATTGGAGGCCCGGAGAGCAGGTGGGGCACCACCACGCTGGGGCGTCCCGCGCAGCAGCATAGGGACCCGGAAGTGGCCAAACCTCCCAGCCCCAAGTCCCACGCTCGCTCTTCCTCCCAGAAACCCCGAGATGCAGGCAGGGCCCTATCCGCCTGGGGCAAAGGTCATAACACGGAGGGACTTTGGGGTGCTCACTCCAGGGCAGGCAACTGCATGGCAGTGAGGACCTTCAGGCCCCACTGCCCACAAGCCCAGAACAATCCCCAGGGTGAGGGCCACTCTGTGGAGCTGGGCCTTCTGTGCGTGAAGCCCCCCCCAGCCGACCACACCCCACTCTGGCCAGCACTGACCAGGGACCCCAGCCACGTCAGCTCGCCTCCCTGGGCGCAGCCTCCGCCTCACTAACTGGTTCCCACCACGTAGGACTTTAACAAGAAAGAATCAGATTCATCAAAAAGAACGCAGACACAGTGCCAAGCATGTAAGGCAGCTCCAGAAGCTTCTCTTCTTGCCCCTCTAGGGCTGCTGAGCTGGAGTTCCTGCCTCCGCCTCACCAAGGGATGGACAGCTCAGAGTCTGGAACATGGCCTCTGTCCTGCCCCTTCGTCGCCGCTTGTTTAGTCCTCGGTCTGTCCTCGCCGACTGTGGGGCCACTCACGAAGCACCAGGCTCCGAGCCCAGACACCAGCTCGGGTGGAGCTCAGCCGCATCCACTAATGGCAGACACCCTCTGCTCACGGGCTGGGGACCCTGCAAAATGCGAGCAGGTCCCCAGCCCTGGCCAGCGGGGTCCCAAGGCTCATCCCAGACTTGGGGCGCCCACAAGCCCACACCTGTTGGAGATCCCAGCCAGCACACGCCAAGATGGGGGTGACGGACAGGAAAGAGCAGTGGCGTATCTGCCCTGGGCCGGAATCCCAGCCCAGCCGCCCCCAGCTTTGTGACTGTGGACCAGCCAGATTCCGTCTGAGCCTCGGTGTAAAATGGGCGTGATCTTGTGCCTACCTCACAGACGGTGCTGGGACCACACCAGTCAATCCAAGTAAAGCCCAGAGCAAGCACTCATCAGCATTTTCCTTTCCCTTTTCATTTGCAGGGCTGGGGGAGCTCCAAGTCAGAGCCCTGGGGTCTTCTGACTGGCTGTGTAAAATTTGCTCTGTGTTTTTTCTGGGAGGACTTTCTGATCTACATCTGGCAATTTCCAGGGTAGCCTGGAATCCAGGCAACACCACACAACGCTGACCGCCCTGCGAGGCTGAGCTTGTCCCTAGTTCCCTGGGAGGCAGTGCCTCCTAACCCATCCTAGTCCATACCAGGAATGTACCAGAAGTGAAAGACACAGATCCAGTGTGTCTCACCCAGTCTTTATAGTTGGGGGTCCCCCTCGGGGACCAAGCTCCTAAGTTGCCGTGGGTCCCAGGAACAACAGGGCTGAGGTCCATACCCTCCCTCCCCACTACTCGTCCTTTCACAGGCCGTGTGGATTCTCCTGAAATAAGATTGCAGGCCTGACACGGAAGGAGGTGACTTTGGCACTGATCTCACTGACCCAGATGAAGGAACTAGAACGTCCCCAGAGAGGGGTTTGCCGCCACCTGGTTTTGCTGTGCCAGCTCGGGCTCTCCGTTTGGACCATCCTGAGTGACTTAACCTTCGATTCCTCAGTCTCCTCATCTTTGAAATGGGCTGGTGCTGACAGCGCCTCCGTCACAGGGGTGCTGTGAGAGCCAGAGAGCTTCGGGGATCCGCAGGATGAGACTCCATCTGACACCCGGGCCGTGAGTCTTTCTTTGACCTTCATGCCTTACTGCCTTCCCTGTGTCCAAGAGAAAAAGCTCATAATCCACAGACCAAGCCCAAGAAAGCTGAGGAATAGCCTGGGAGCAGGGGGCTCAGGAAACTGATGGTCTGAGGGAGCTGCAAGGGAAGAAACAGCAGCCACTCACGCGGCCGCGCAGGAAGACCACGGCCCCTCCCCTCCAGCCTGGCCTCTTGGCCCCTCACGCTGGGGGCTCCCTGTCTGGAGTGGAAGGGTCCCCCCGCCGTAAACAAATAGGAACAGTTGCTTCCACAACCCTAGAGATTTCGGGGTGCCCCATCACCCCACCTTCGTGCCACTCTGGCTGTCAGACGCCAACAGCAGACTCCATCCTTACCCGGAAGCACTGCATTCTCCACACACAGCCATAAACTGGACCATAATAGGTACAGTGGCAACCCCCACACCACACTTGGAATAAAATCACCCTCTTCACCAAGATAAGAAGGCCCTGTCTCATCTGCCCTGCCCCTGACTTACGGCCCTCTGGCCCTCACAGCACAATCTACCCCAGGGCCTTTGCACTTGCTCTGTCCTCTGCCTGGGACATCACCCTTCCCCCACTTTTTTCCAGACTCTGTCCTTCCCCACCCCCACCCCACCTGCCACTTTCAGATCCTAGTCTAAGCTTCCCTCCCTCACTCAGAGTCAGCCCCTGACCACCTTATCGCAAGCAGCACACACAGCTGGTGTCTCTTCCCAGCCCCTGCCCCTGCGTCCCTTCTCAGCCCATCTTGTCCCTGAAAGGCATGGGAGGACCTGGAGTTTGAACTGGTGTCTCAGGAATACTGAGCCCCATCCCCACCCCTGCACCAGGTCTTTGCTGTGGCACGCAGGCTTTGAGAACAAGGGACCAAGTGAAAGCATCTTAGGGAAAAGGAATCCATCCAGCATGTGCCTGGTGAACTGGGAGACTTCATGCCTTTGAGCCAAGGCTGTGGGGAGACTGATGGTCACTGGGCTCACCTGGGAGGTGGAGCATAGGGGGCTTTCAGGGAGGGGCTTTATGGGACGTCACTGGTCCCAAACCACTGCAGATCTCAGATTCTGGAAATAAAGCACAGAGGTCACGGCTGAAGAAGTTTGAGCCTTCTATCTTCATGTAGTCAGGAGACAGAATTACCCCTTGCCAAAGGGCCTGTATCCTCCCAGATGGTCCAGGGAGAGCTAGGAAGAGTCCCTGATGGGGGCCAGGCTAGAGCAGGTGCCCAAGAGGGCAGGTGATGCCAAAAGCCCAGAGAGTATGAGGGCAGTGGGGCCATCTGTATCTGGACAAGACCTCTGGCCTCGGGGTGTTGACACCTGGGGCTGGGACAGGAGAAAGAGAGGCAGCTGAGGCCCCTGAGCCTGGCGGGACAGACATCTCTGATGGATGAAGAGGGTCCCAGCCCTGCTGCAGAACACAAGGGGTCAGCCTGCAGGAGGGGGGCAGGGGTCAGAACACATGGCCCTGAGTCCAGGAAGGCCTGGTTTGGGATCTCAGCAATGCCACCCACTGCCTGTGACCTCAGCACCTCTTGCCTTGATTCTCATATCTTTAAAATGGGTGTAAAGAGAACCAGCCCTGCAGGACTTTTGTAAAGACTAACTAGAAGATCTTTGATGGGAGATTCCCTGGTGCTTTCAGTGCCGTGGCCCAGTTCAGTCCCTGGTGGGGGGACTGATATCCTGCAAGATACGTGATGCAGCCAAAGGGGAAAAAAAAAAAAAAGATCATGGATGGAAAGCAGACTATTGGGCTTCCCTGGTGGTTCAGGTGGTATAGAATCTGTCTGCATTACGGGAGACCGAGGTTCAGTCCCTGGATCAGGAAGATCCCCTGGAGAAGGGAATGACTGCCTGCCCACTCCAGTATTCTTGCCTGGAGAATTCCATGGACAGAGGAGCCTGGCAGGCTATAGTCCATGAAGTCACAAAGAGTCGGACACAACTGAGCAACTAACACTTTGATTTTTCATACCCAGTGAACCGTAAGTAATGGTGAGTGAGTGAGTGATGGTCACGCAGTCGTGTCTGACTCTCTGCGATCCCACGGACTGTAGCCTACCAGGCTCCCCTGTCCATGAGGATTCTCCAGGCAAGAATACTGGAGTGGGTCGCCATGCCCTTTTCCGTAAGTAACAGTAGTAGTACTAGTAATTATGATCCTTCTTATTATTCAACAAAGAAAACTTACGGGGCTACACCCAGGAAATGCCTAAGGAAGTCAGTACCTCACGTGTACATGCCAGACCATCTGGGCCCACCTTGGAGGCACAGGCAGGACTGGGTGGGAGTCAGCAGGAGGCAGGGCATGATGGGAAGGAGCCGTGGTATCCTGGAAGGCAGCCTGGAGGGGGTGCCCTCTGCCCAGCACTTAGGCAGTCACTCCTCACAGAGCCTACAGCAGACTCGGGAGGGGCCCAGGGTTGCCCCTCCCCCAGGAGCCTCCACCTAGGTGTTACTGCGCTGATTCCTAACCCTTGCGATCCTGGGGTCACCCGTGGGCAGCAGCATCCCTACCAGCGTCACCTGTAAGCCAGGCTCAGGCCCTTGTGTCAGCGCTTCTGGACCATTGCACAGACCCAAGCCGTTTGAAGAAAGCCCCTGGTCAGCATCCTGCCGGCAAAGGCCCTCAGCCTTGGGGTGATGCCAGGGTGTGAGGGCTGCCTCTTTCCTCCCGGGAGAGCCAAGCTGATGTCCTCCAGCAGGTTTGCACACCAGGCAGGGACTGGCATGGAGGATCACGAGACCAGAGAGAACCCAGGTCCGAGCAGAAGCACCTTGACCCCGGGAAGGACACCAGGCACCTTGTGGTGTCTCAGGAGAGTGGGCGGGGGAGGGAGAGCAGAGACCAGAGGCAGGGAGAGGCTGGTGCACCAAGTCCTCAAAGCCAGCCGCTACCCCGTCATTCATCCATTGCACACTGGGCGTCCCTATGGGCTCAGCTCCGTGCTGGGTGCCCAGGATGGTCTGGATCCAGACAAGGGTCTGTCTCCCAGGCTGAGACCCACGAACCAGGCAGAAGACAAATCTCCAGTGGCCTTTGCCCCCGTGGTTTTTCCTTTCCTTTCACAGCCTTCCTTGGGCTCTTTTGTCTTTTGTGGCAGGACCCGTCCCTCCCAGCACCCGCCCGAGCTCCGCAGCCTCTAGGAGGGGATTAGTGCAAGCCGAGCATGCAGGCTTTGGTGAACAGAGCCGAGTTTGGTTTCAACATCTAATTCAATTTGTTCTACCGAGATTGAAATATGAAATGGTTGCCAGTCAAACGTTCAAAGGACGGCGAAGGGAGAGTGAGCGCCTGCTGAAATTTAAATTTTAATGAAAATGACTTTAACCCTTTGGTACTCCTCGAAGAAATGGAACACGTGCTCCCATCCCACAAAAAAAAAAAACCCTCTCGGGTTCTCTCTGCTGAGCTTCATTAATAATATGCGATCATTTTTTTAAGCAGTATTAATAATAGCAGATTAATAGAATCCTGGCTTAATAATAATCTGTTCTCTCATGTTGCCCCAGATGTTGAAATAAGCACCTTCCCCAAGCTGACTTTTTCTAACTCTACACTGGACAGTCCAGGCTCCCCTGTTAAAATGGTCCTCATAACACCTGAGCACCTTCCTGGCTTAGCTGCTCCGCTGTGTCCGACTCTGCGACCCCATGGACTGTATAGCCCACCTGGCTCCTCTGACCCTGGGATTCTCCAAGCAAGAATACTGGAGTGGGTTGCCATTTCCTTCTCCAATGCATGAGAGTGAAAAGTGAAAGTAAAGTCGCTCAGTTGTGTCCAACTCTTTGCGACCCCAATAGGCTCCTCCATCCATGGGATTTTCCAGGCAAGAGTACTAGAGGTGCTTGTAAATATCTGATGAAGGAATGGATGCCACTTGATCCAGCCACTGTGGAAGGGAAATTTATGAGATGTACAGAAAAGGAGCATCAGAGGGGCAGGCGACATACCCCCAGGTGATGGCACAAGGGGCTGCCCGTGGGACACACGCCCAGCTCCGCACTTTTCTGCCCGGGGCAGCATGTGCTTGCCAGAGAGCCTGGCCCTGTGCAGGTTGCAAATGCATGCCCTCCTCTCCTCGCCCTGTGTCGGGGGTGGACGGCACTCCTGTCCCCATTTTACAGATGAGGAGCTTGAGGCACAGGAAGGAAGGCCAACATGTGCTTGAACTCCAAACCCAACCTCAGGGCAGCTGGAATGAAAGCCATCAAATCATTTTCCCCCCAGTGAGGCTCTTCTTGCCCAGCATCTACTTGCCATGAGCCCCTAACAGGCTTTTTGATACTGTTTTTAACACCATCAAACGCCATCGATCCCCAGTACACGGGAGCTTTTTGGAGGCTCAATGTGGCTGTGGAGGGCACCAAGGCAGAGTCAGGGTGATGGGGCACCCCCTGACACTCCCGGAGGACGGTTGGCTCCAGAGGGCAGAGCCCATGGCCTCATCCCTGGGGGCTCCTGTTGCTGCAGAGCCAAGAAGAGGACTGAACCCGGAACACCTGGGCGCGTGCACCCCACAGGTTTTACTGAGGCGTCTGTGCACCACGCCCAGCCCTGGGGGCAACCCTCAGGGTCCCCAGGAGCTGTCAGTGGAATGTGGAGAGACAGCAAGCAAACGTTTTCTCCTTTGGTGCCCCTGAGGCTGCTATCCATGCAGAGGTGTCTGGAGGGGCCGAGGGAGGGCTCCCCAAGGAGGTGGTGTGAGAACGGAGGGAGTAAAGTGGCAGGGCAGTGGAAGCAAGGTCCCTGGGGTGGGAGAGCCCACTGCACAGGCTCATTTTGGTTTGGGGAGTGGGGTGCAGCCCTTACAGTAATCCAGGGGAGATGTGGGAGCTTTGACAGTGGAAGAGGTGACAGGGTCCCAGAAGGTGGAGCCCAGCGGACAGACTAGAGGTTTTGCTCTAGGCTCTGTGGAGCCATGCCTGGGGACTTTAGCAACTGGAAGAAGAAGGCAGCATGTGCTGAGACAGGCCAAGTGCAGGAGCTGGCCCAGAGGGAAGCCAGGAGGTGGGTTTTGATGCGTTCGGTTGGAGATAGCCGTCAGGTGGAGATGGAGAGTTCCTGGTGGATGTGTCTCTCTAGTTCAGGGGAGAGGGCTGGGTCAAAGGCATAACGGGAAATCATGTTTTTCCCTTTAAGAAATCCAAAAAGCAGTGTGGTGCTCAGAGCCCCATGCAGGAAAAGCTGGGATGTCCTCACTCGGAGCTCACCAGTTCCTAGTTCATTTTGAAGCTACTTTTATAGAGTTCCAAACTCTTTGGGTCACAGGGCCCCTTTTCCCAAGCAAAAGCCTCAGGCAGAACCCCAGTGGAGAAAACAGAGAAAGTAGAACCACTGTCTTCAAAGTAAGTCAGGATACAGGGTCTGGCCCCCACTACCTGAGTGCATAGAAAACTGACACATATGTCTCATGAAGCACTGGTTTCCCTGGTGGCTCAGATGGTAAAGCGTCTGCCTGCAATGTGGGAGACCAGGGTTCCATCCCTGGGTCGTGAAGATGCCCTGGAGAGGGAAATGGCAACCCGCTCCAGTATTCTTGCTTGGACAATCCCATACGGAGGAGCTTGGCAGGCTACAATCCATGGGGTCAAAAAGAGTCATACATGACTGAGCGACTAACACTCACTTTCGTGAATCATGGAATACAGCCTTCCGTGGCCTGAGTGCTAAGTTACTCCTGCTGCTGCTGCTGCTGCTGCTGAGTCGCTTCAGTCGTGTCCGACTCTGTGCGACCCCATAGACGGCAGCCCACCAGGCTCCCCCATCCCTGGGATTCTCCAGGCCAGAACACGAGTGGGTTGCTATGCCCTCCTCCAGGGGATCTTTCAGGGATTGAACCCAGGTCTTCTGTAGCTCCTGCCTTGCAAGTGGATTCTTGACCACTGAACCACTGGAAAACCCCTTCTGTGGTACATGAGATGATTTTAGGCAGTCTATGAGCTTTTATTTTTTTAACTTATGGGTTTATTTTCACATGTATGTTACACAGCTAGCTCATCAAGCCAATGGTTTTGCTAAACTGTAAGGAGTAGGTTTAAAAAAAGTGAATTTGTATAAAGAAAATACTTAAGAACATGAATGTGATATAAAGAAGTGGTAGAGAAGGAACATGAGTGACCTAAACCAAGAGTTTGTACACTGCAGCCCGTGGACCAGACCAACCTGCTGCCTGTTTCTGTAAATAAAGTTTTATTGTCACACAGCCACATCCATTGGCTTCCAGATGGTCTAGAATGCCTTCCTGCTGATTCAGCAGAGCTGAGTAGTTATTAATACAACAGAGACTGTATGGCCTGCAAAGCCCAAAATATTTACTGTCTGGCCCTCTACGTCAAGTCTGTCTTATCTAAAGCAAGCCCTTCCAATCTTACAGCTCAGCAAGCCAGCGCCAGAGAGGGTGGGTGCCTTCCCCAAGGTCATACCGCAGCATCTCTTCCCATTCTGTGCCTTTCTCACCCTGCTGCCTCTGCCCAGACCCCTTCAGGCTCCCCAGGCTGGAGCCCCAGCTCTGATGCTTACCTACAGCACAACCTTGAGCTTGCTCCTTGACCTCTCTGAACCTCAGTCTTCTCACCCGTGAACTAAGAATGACAGCCCTCTGACTCCCGAGGTTGAGAGGATCAAGCGGGTCCAGTGTTACCGCTGCCACGTGGCAAGCCCTGGACAAGCAGGCACTGTTGTTACCCCCAGACCTCTAGGAGCAGACGTGCCCCCCAAGCCCGGGCAGGCGCTCGCCATCACCCACCACCCAGCGCAAGCCCCGAGCCCAGGACCTCCCGGCTCAGCGGCAGAGTAAGAGAGGCCTTGCGATCCAATTAGAGCATCGCCAGAAGCCAGGGCTACATCCCCTCCAGCTTCCTTAATAGACCCCGTTTCCCCTTAATTGCAGCTTTCATGAAAATGATCCTCTGGGGCTGCGTGCCCCATCCTTGGGCTCAGGCCAACAGCAAACATTTCTCTGTGGTCGTGCAGATTTCTGGATGGCAGCTGCTCCTTCCTTCCCTGGGAACTGTCAGGAGCCCTTCCCTTCTCCTGGTCCCCCCAGAAGATTCCAGGCCATGATGCTTCCACCGCCTTGCACATCTGGGCGTCGCCCTGCAGCACTGGGCTGAGTCTCGTCTGAGACGAGGCAGGTGAGGAAACTGAGGCTTGAGGACTGAAGGGAGCCTCCCACCCCTAATACTCCAGGAAGGTTCTGGAACAAGGCAGGCCTCCTTCCCTCCAGGCATCTATACTGGCCACCGCCCCACAGTCGAAGTTTTGACTGCTTGGGAGAAGGAAGGACGCTTGAGAAGTGGGAGGCCACAGAAGACATAGCCCAAAACACTGGTTCCTTTAATGATTCTCAAACTGTGTTCCCCAGAGGAGCTAGGATGTGGGGCTCCTCCCGCTCCAGGATTTCTTCTCTTGAGTTCCACGCCCAGCCCTTGTGGAATAAACGTGTCACCACAACAGTTTTGAGCTGCGAGACCTTCTGTATACCCTGAGATGCTTAGCCAGCTTCTCCTGGTGCTCAACTGAAAAACAGGAGCCAGCTAGGAATATGGCCAGCTGTGGTGACCTTGCAGACTGTGTAGCAGTTAGAGTATATGTCCCCTTCTTGTGACAAACCCCAAAATCCACGGTTTTAAAGCAGATGGAGGCTGACTCAAGGAAGCTGGCTTCTCGTCTCCGCCATGCTGTACTCAATCGCTCAGAGTCCGACTCTTTGCAACCCCGTGGACTGTAACCCGCCAAGCTCCTCTCTGTCCATGGGATTCTCCAGGCAAGAATACTGGAGTGGGTTGCCATTTCCTCCTCCAGGGGATCTTCCCAACCCCAAGGATTGGGCCAGGATCACCTGTGTCAGCAGGCAGATTCTTTACCACTTGCCCCCCTAGGAAGCCCCCCGCCATCCTATGTGTGGCTGGATGTGCTCCTCACCGTGTCTTTTCACAAGACTTTCAGGCAATTCCTGGCTGGGAAACAAAAGCAGAATCATCCCATTCTCCAGTGGATTTGAATGAAAACTGGTAATAAAATCAGGTACGACCCCAAGAGAAGACACTGGAGAACCAGGCTGGGTCTGTAAGGAGCCTCGCGTAGGAAGTGACACCCGCGTGTGCAGTGTCAAGGCCACTTGTGTCTGATCACATCACAGCAGAGAGAACGCCACTACTGTCTGAACAGGCACGTGCGTCTTATGGGACAGATGGGAAGGCTGTTTCTCTCGTCGGCGTTGCTCAACGATGGCTTTGGCTTAGTGATAAACATGTGAGAGCTTTTGTTGAAAAAAAAAAAAAAAGGAAGCCTTCGAGAGCTTGTCCGCAAGTGTGGGGTTCCCACCAAGTCGCTGACCTTAAATGGAACTCATGTAAACTAACACCAGGGTTTAAATTCACTTATGTTTATGATCACATCACGTCGGTTCATACATATATTTTGGAATCATGTCATGAGAATTTATTATGTGTAAATTCATCAAAGACGAACATGCCTCTTTGAGCTGAAGTATTTCCATGCTACCAAGTCAATGTCAGTGTGTGGAATTATGTTTTTGCTTGTTTTTTGTTTAAAGCCTTTAATTAATCTTTAAAAATTAATCTATAATAAATCTATAATAAATACCCATTTTCGTATTTGAAAAAAAAAAGGTCATCCCTAGTCCAGCATCTGGAGAAACAGGCCAGAGACTCTTTAAATTGCCAAAACCAGGATAATTCTAGCCAGGCAGGTGAGTCTGGCCTCCTTGATATATCTCCTCACTTCAGGAGTGTTCATGCTGCCAAGGGACCCAAATGGAGCTCATCAAGCCCCCAGGTGTCACTGGACCAGCAAGTTTATAGCCTCCTGCCAGAAGGGTCTGTGCTCTTTGCCCTCTGATCTCACAGCTGGGTGGGCCCCAGCACTGCCGAGGTCACTGGGAGATTCCCTCCAGCTGGGGGAGGCTCAATCCCAGTCCTCCTCAAAGGGGGGCCGACCCCTCCCCACAGCGACCTGAGCCTCCTGAGTGTGGGACATGGTTCCCATCCCCCCATTTCTAAAAAAGCCCCCAGGTTCTTTCAACACGCAGATCCAGTTCATTCTGGTTCCCAAGACTCAGTCCGTTCAAAGCCCATTTTCTCCGGGAAACATTTCAATTTGAAAATCGGAGTTTGGGGTTTAGCCTCTGCAGCCTGGCTCCTGTCCAATCCCTAGGTCACCTGCTCTGGCCTTTGGAAGCTGGTAATCTGGGTGGGGGGCAGAGAGGGGAGAGACGGAATATTGCAAAGTGGTTCCTCCCGGTTCCTGCTCGGAGAGGCCAGACTTGAACTTCGTAGTGTCCGGAAACCATCTGGCTGCTCCCCACCGTCTGCCTGGCCCCTCCTCTCTGCCACCATCCAGACTGGAAAGCCCTGCTTCACCTCCCAGTCCGTGCACTGCCGGGGATGGACAGCTGTGAGTTGGGGGCCCTGCTGCTTGCAGGGCGGCTCAGGTCCCCGTATCCTCAGAGCAGCCGCCTCCCCAAGGCAGAGTCACGTGGCAGCTGAGGTTTCAGACGTATCCACTCATGAATATCAATCAGGCCTGGTAATTCACAGTAAGTGGGCTCCAGATTGACTAATAAGCAAGGCTTTCACCCCAAACCAGGGCCCGGGGAAGGAGAGTGCAGGCGGCAGGCAGGTGTGGTCACGATGTGATCAGAATCTGGAAACCTGACAGCAGGGCTGCAGACAGTAAGATGGTCCACGCGTGGCCGCTCGCACCCTCGCGGGGCTGCCAGATGGCTTTGGGAGTTGGGGGTCCCCTTACACAGCAGCCAGCACCCTGGGGGAGCTGGGGGAAGGCCCTGGACCCTGGACCCAGAGCACGTGAAAGGGCTGGGGAGAGAGGATGGGGTCTTTTGAAGATGCTGGGACCCATGCTGCCATCACTGAGGGTGGCTGCCAGGCATGGAGGGTGTGGGACCCCGAATGAGAGCCGGGTCAACGTCTCTTGGGGGTGTCCTGACCATGGTCACAGGGACCAACCGGAGACCCCAGGAGAGACATGTTGCCAGGGGCAGACCATCTTGGGAAGACTGAGACTCAACACCAAGTGAGGAAGGCCTGGTCCTGAGAGCTGTGGGCACATCCCACGAACATCCGGCTCACCCACCCTCCCCACAGCCCGAGGTCTGTGAACCTGAATCAGGCACAACTGAGTGGGAAGGGCCAGACTGCTGGCTGGATCCCAGCTCGACAGCTTACAATGAACTCTCTGACCTCAGGGCCAGATGGCCTGGTCTTTTTGTGCCTCAGTCTCCTCTTCTGTAAAATGGGGATGACAGGAGCACCCACCTTGGAGGAGTCAGTGAGTGAGTCTTGGTGGGTGATCACCCCGCTGTGTGATTCAGGCTGGACACTGAACCCCTCTGAGCGCTGACCCCATTTGTAGGCTGAAAGAGACATAAAGCCCCTGGCACACGGTGGGCCTCGGGAAATCCTTCTTTCCTTCCCTTGGCCTCCCCTACTGTGGTCTTGGCTCATCCAACATCCTAAGTGACCATCAGCACCACTGCCCTAACAATGGATCTATTAATCCTTCACCACCTCACAAGATAGGCACCATGATCACCATCCTCATCTCCATTTGAGGAATCAGAAACCCAGAGAGGGTTAATTGCCGTGCCCGACCACACAGCTCCAAGGTGAGCCAGAGATGGAAGCAGGCGGCCGACTCCCAAGATGTGCTGTTCCCCACCCAGCCCTGATCCTCCGTGTCTGCCTCTGCCTGCTGTCTCTCAAAAGTGGGAACACAGCCCGCCCACCTGAGAAAGCCCTGGTAAGGCTCTGAGCCTCCCTTTCTGCTTGTTCTTGTTAGCTGGAATCTTCCCTCCAGCCAGGCTGATGGCAGCCAGAGCCCGTCCCTTTTCCTCTTGTACCTGGAGTGTTTTTGGCTGCTCCAGGTCTTAGCTGTGGCATGCAGGATCTTTAGTTGTGGCATGCAGGATCTAATTCCCGGACCAGGGATCAAACCCAGGCTCCTTGCATTGGGAGCGCAGAGTCTTAGCCACTGGGGCTTCCCAGATGGTGCTAGTGGTAAAGAACCTGCCTGCAAAGGCAGGAGACTCAAGAGATGCCGGTTCGATCCTTGGATCGGGAAGATCCCCAGATCGGGAGGATCCCTTGGAGGAGGGCATGGCAACCCACTCCAGTGTTCTTGCCTGGGGCAGAGGAGCCTGGCATGCTACACAATCCACAGGGTCCCAAACAGCTGGACAGGACTGGAGCGACTTTGCACACAGTCTTAGCCACTGGACCACCAGGGAAGTCCGAGTGTTTGAACTTTTAAACAGAGCTCGTGGAGGCCTGCAGAGACCACATCCTTCACTTCTCTGGGGCCCTGCTGCCTTGGTGCCCCAGTCCCTAACCGATAGGATGCAATCTGTTAGAGAAGCAGCACCTGCCCTCCTGCCCCCTGTTCACCATGGGTGTGGGGGCAGCATCAGTGTTCAGACTCCCATTGAGAACCTGTGCTCTGTCTCCAAAGGCAGTCGGTTCCGTCAGGGATGGTAATCAACCCAGAGTAAGGACTTGAGTGATTTGCAGCCCACATTAGAAGACCCTGAGCCTCCCGGGCACACCTGTGACAGAGTCTCGGGGCTGAGGTCTGAGTCCTAATGACTCAGCCGTCTTTCTTTAAGAGCTCAGTCCTGGACCTGGGGATTCAATGATACCGTTCAGACCAGTGATCAATGACTGAATCCTCACCACAGCTCTGCGGCCCATGGGCGTGCTCTTTCCCTCCATTTTGCAGATGGGAAAACTGAGGCTCGCGGCTATGTCAGTGACATCCCTGGAATCTCCCGGCTCCTTAGAGGTTGAGGTGTTCCTGCCAGGTCTTCTTGACATGCATCCACAAGCCCCAGACCAGTAGCCAAAGGCTTTGAGAGAGAAGGTTGACTGGCACTTTCCCCAGGCCAGGTCCCAGGGTCCACAGAGAGGAGGGGCAGACATAGCCTCCCTCGGGGCCGGTGGGCTGGGCAGGAGCTGACGGTTCAGACTGTGGCAGCTGAGACTGCTGAGCAGGGGGATGCCCTGGGGACGCTGGGGATCTTCCCAGTTCTGATGAGGTGTGTGTGTATCTGTGTGTCCAGTGTGCAAAGGACAGGGAAGCCAGGCACACACACTCTGCGTCGTCCAGAGCTTAGCTTTGGCTTCAGAAATCTGTGTGCCCTGCACAAGCCGCCGCCTCTGCTGCCCAGACAGCAACCAGGGCACATTTCTAGCGCCCTCTGGGCCCCTGCCCACCACTCTGATTGAGGCTGTTTCTCTGATTCAGGACAACAAACCGGTGGTTTACAGACCACAGCCTCTGTGACCCAAGGAGGTGAAGAGGTCAGATGCCTTCGTCACAAAGTCTGGGTCCATCCCTGAAAGGCCTGTAATATAAGATAAGGCAGAGGGAAGGGCTGGAGACCAAAGCAAGGAGAGGACACCGGAAGTGGGCAGGAGGGACGCCTTCACATGGGCTCGGGGGCCGACTATGCTGAGGCAACAGTCACCCACCATCCCCGGGTCCTTGTGAGGTCCGGCTGAACCCACGTTCACTGGCCTGCAGTATGTGCTCAGTAAACGGCAGCGCTGTCGGGGGCGATCAGCGTTGTTCACTTTATGGTCAGTCCCATCGATTCTTAAGGAGCCGCTGGGTCAGCTTCAAATTCCCCAGTCGAAAATGCAAAGACGGCGATGTTCACGCGGGGCCGGGAAGAGCTGAGCCGTCTTGCTGCTGCTGCTGGTTTTCATTTGCATCTCAAGTGAGTCTCCAGGCCTCCAAGCTGCAGGGGAGCGGGCGTGGAGGCGGTGGGTGCCCGGGACACCTGCCTCCTGGTCCCAGGGCTTCCAGTCTTTCCCCCACTCCTTGGGGAGGGGGCAGGGTGAGGGTCGACCCTCGGGGCTCGGGAAGCCCAGCCCACTGCCTCCCATGAAACACTGGGTAGTTTCTCATTTTCCCCTTGAGCAGTTTCACAGCCCAGTTAAACCTGCGGCGAAGGCTCGATGGGATGGAGACCCAGGCCTGGGTAAGGAGGAGGGTGAGGGAATAAATACGCCCAGCACGGCTCCCTGCCCCCACCAACAACAAATGCGAAATGACCAGGAAGAGCTCAAGGGAGAAAGTGATTTACAGACACTGGCCCCGGCCCTGCCCCAGACCCAGTGTGAGTACTCGCCAAATACATAAATACTCCTGGCCTACAGATTCCACTTTGGACATTTATTTTGCCAACCAAGTGGCAAATCGTACAAAGACATCCTGTTCCAGCTCTTTGAAAGCCGAGGTTTGTCCCCTAGTTCATCCCCCTAAGTGTGGTTCAGCTGCAGACTTCTTTTGTTCATAGAGGTACTCTTCAGGTGGCCCACCAGAGTCTGATCATTTTGTGTATCAGAGCTGTGTTGGAGTTGAAAGCACATCTATTGAGAACCTCCCCTGAGCCAGGTTCTTATGAATAATGTCCATCTGTACCGTTTGAGTGGAGGTCATGTACCCATTGTCCAGATGTAGAAACTGAGACTCTGAGACACATGGAGTGCCTTTCCCAGGATTACACAATTCAGACACAGCAGAGTCAGCCTTCAGAGCCTGGGGTCTGTCTGACTCCATGGCCAGTGCTGTTTTCAAAAAATACCCTGATGGGTGGGAGCAGTGAGGGAGAGAGGGGTCTTTCTGAGCCCATTATCTTGTAAAGGGTCCCACATCTTGGGTCCAGGGAATCTCAGGCCAGCCACAGTCCTGACAGCATCATCTTACCTTCCAGCTCACTGGGCCCCTTTGCAACTCACTTTCAATCAGCCAGAGCAGCTGAAATGAGATCCCCCAGCAAGTGCTGGCCCAGGCCCGCCAGCCATGGACGGCATCTCCAAACACTGTTCCTCCCTGTTAGAACTGGAATCAGATTTAACCAGAGACTGTCCAAGCTCAGTTGCACTGAGGCTGGCCTCATGGAACCTCGAAGCATCAAAGTCTTCAGGAGTCTAGCCCCACCATATCCTTGCCATTGTCCCAGTCTCCAGCCTTGCAATATTTCTCAGAACAGAATCATCCACCTGGGGCCTTGGGGCTTCGCTTTGCAGCCCCTCCAGTGCGCATTCCCTGCCCTCGCTTCCTTCAGGAGGCCTTTCCTTCCACCATACGAAATGGCACCACTACCCAACCTGCTCTATGCTCTGAGTGTTTCATTTTCTTCCTAGCATTTATGCACCCTCAGACATTCTTTTTGATGATTTATTATTCGTTCCTCCTCCTTATCATCTAGAATGTTCCCGGAGAGCAGATGTGTCCTCTAGGCCACTGGTAAGTCCTCAGAGCCCAGCACATCACCTGAGAAAACGGCATACAGATACCCAGCAAAGGAATCAGTTCTGCAAGTAGCCAGTAGGTTCTTTCTCCTTCAGTCGGGACGGCTCTGCCAGGCGAGTCTTACCCCCACTTCACAGATGAGAAGACTGAGGCCCCGGGGCCTGCCCAGGCACAGAGAGCCCCCTGTTGTTTCGCCCTCCGGCGGCAGCCAGCCACAGGACCCTTTCCCCTCCGTGAAGGAGGGATGTCCATCCAACTCTTGGCAAGCTGCTTTCTGAAAGTGACAAAGGGGAATACGATCAGACAAGAAGTTGGAAAGTTGAGTTGGCCAGAGGGGCTCCGGGCGGGGCTGCAGCCGCTGTCTGCACCAGAGCCGGAGCAGCCGCGGGGTCTTGGGGTTTGCTGGCAGACGGCCGGCTGAAGGCTCGCGCCTCCACTTAGAATGCAGCCGTTAGATCGCTCCCTTCTCTCTGATGGCAGCGAGTGATTGACACTTACAAATTACCCAGCCGAAAGTGTCGAGTCTTTGACCCCTGAGTAACATCTTTGGCAAGCCTGAGATTTGCCAGCATTTTGTCATCTAATTACTACAAATCCCTTGAAAATTCACTGGCTGGTGAATTTTTAATGCGGGGCAATTTCAATGTGATGCATTGCCCAGATGGGTTCTTGTGTTTCTCACCTCTCTCTCCCTCTCTCTCCCTGTCTCTCTCTCATGCTCACTCTCCATCCCTCCTCACTTAACTTTAATAATCTCACAAACTTCCGGATGAGCTGGCAGCCGGACCCCAGCCTGAGTCAGAGCAGAGCTGTTGGAGGCTGTGCTGTCTGCCCATCTGATCATGTCTCTGCTCTGTTCTTTGGAAATGGCCACACGACTGGTCCTCAGAAGGACGCTTCCTTCCTGCCTCCCAGCCAGCTTGTGGATCTCTGCCCTCTCCCACTCCATGTCCCCAACTAACACAAATAACTAAGCTATAAAGTAAACCAGTCTCCTTCATGACACGCTGTGCGAGTGGTCACTTACCCTGAGCAGAGGGGCTGGTAACTCTTTGTGAGTTTGGTTACTTTCATGCTAAATCCTTGGGCAAAGCAAGTATTTCAAGACATTATTTAATTTTTCCCCCTAGTTCTTCAGACTCTTGAATGATGGCACTCACCAAGACAGGGGAGAGAAGCTGCCTTTTTTTTTTGGAGCAGAGGAGAGACTGTACCTTTTGCTCCGTGTACCCAGACAACCTCCGGCCTCCTCCGGCCCCCAAAGGATGCCCGATTTTCTGCATCCAAGCACCACACTGACCCACCGGTGCTCAGGATGAACTTGGACCATCAACCGCCAAGAAGCCAGCACTTAGAGCTTGCTCCCTACAGGAACAAAGCTATTGTCAAACCACGGGTGAGAAGTGGCCAGTGAACAGGAAACCCGACTCCGTTCTCTCCCAGAGAACTGTTCTCCTGTTGCGGCTCAGTTTTCAAATATTTCTTACTCTTTTTTTTTTCTTTCACTTTTTCTATCTATATCAGATTCTTATTTTTAATACAAAAACAAGATGCCTTTTAAACTTCGCCCCCAGAACAGCCCACAGTGGTAAGGCTTTCGGAGCTGACAGTGTGGAGAGTGAAAACCACAGTCGCATCCGTGTTCTGGTTGTTGACCTCTTGCAGATAAGTCCCTGCCAGCCACCCCGCCAGCCCTCTCCACCCCCGCTCCCTCCCCCTATTCAGGGAAATGAGCTTTTGCTTTTCAGCCCCACTTCTGGTTACATATGTACACGGCTGATAAAATATTCCACTTCACCCCTTCTCCCCATGGGACCCACCGTCTTGCGGGAAGAGGGTTTGTATGACAGCGACCGCGACAGACCGCGTGTCGCCTGGAAACAGTGGTGATGGGGGGAAGGGGTGTGGGCAACTCTCTCCTTGTGATTCCTTTTTATTCAGATTCCTTCCTCTGCTTCTCAGGAGGGCCATTGCTGGAGAGAAGAGCCCTGAGCCTCCTCCATGGGCTCCGGGCAAGGCCCAGGTGTCCCCTTCTCCTGTCCCTCTTGTCCTTAGAAGGAGAGATGCTGTCCCAGCCCCGCCCACTCCCTGCCTGGCTACAGCCCCCTCCCCTGGACATCCCCCGGGGCCACCCAGACATGCAGAAAAATCAGCTCTGCCCCAGCTGTGGCTGTTCAGTGCCCCAGGTCCCCCTCCCTGGATGCCCCCCAAACGTTGGGGCTGGAGCAGAGTCAGGTGGCAAAGTTGGCTGGACCAGAGGGGACCCAGCAACTGGAGGAGGAGCTGAGCCTTGTCCACAGGGACGAGGATGTCACGGCCAGCAGAGGTTGTCCAGGAAGGAAGGAGATTGAAGAATGGTCTGGGAGTCCCACCCACAGGGGCCCTCGAAGGGATGTGACGCCACACTGCAGACCCTGATCCCTGCTCCCCTCTCTGCCCACTTGCTTCTCTTATGTCTCCCTTCACTGATGTTCTCAAACCCAGAACATTCCAGAGGCCAAAGCAGGAGACATCCCCAGGCTTCTTTCTAACCCCCTTTTACAAAAAGCTCCAGCTCCCTTTGCTCTGTGTTCATGGGACTGGGGACTTGCGCCCAGCATTCTTTTTTTTTTTTTTTTAATAGTGTTTAATATGCCATAGTGCAAGTTCAATTACTTTTTTTTGGGGGGGGGGCCACGTCAGGTGGCATGTAGGATTTTAGTTCCCCAACCAGGGATCGAACCCAGGCCCTCTGTACTGGGGGTGTGAAATCGTAGCCACTGGACCACCAGGGAAGTCCCTGAATCCAGTATCCTGAGAGCTGCCCCCAAGGGTCTGTTTCTGCAGAGTTTCAGCAGGCTGGGTACCAAGGGGCAGAACCACAGACACTGTGCTAAACAGAGCTTCCAGTGGGATGTAGGGTTACTGGAGGGGCAGAGAATTTCAAAGGTAGGAAGAAAATGAGGTTTTAACAGGAAGACAACCAGCACTCAATAAGCACCCACTCAGTGCCAGACACCAGGGTGGCAAAGGTGATAGACATGGTCCAGGCCTTGAGGGGTTAAAGTTTACCGGGAATGACCTCTGCGTGCAGATGATCCCTTAGAAGGGGGGCATCAGATAGCAGGTTGCAGGTGGAAGCCAGGGCAGCTACAGTGGTCTTCGTGGGCCAGGAACCACTCCTGCCTTGAGACCCTTCTAAGCCTGGGCTGGGTGGTTTTCAGGCAAGCTTTTTTCAAACAAAGGTGCCCCATGTGCATTTTGCATGAAATAATACCTGGTCCCTCCATGCCGTGGTCCAATTAGCACAAGCTAGCAACGCTGGGGCCACGTGAAAAGAAATGCATTGGGGCCTAAAAATAAGAGAGTGCTGCAAATGATTCGTTCTGTTTATCTGCCCATGGATGCTAACTGTCATCCCCCTTGTGGTCCTCAAGACAGGATGAAGCAAAAATGCTGATGGCAAGTACGAAGGTGCCTTCATTATGACTCAAAATTCCTCTGCTTTTTTTCTCCTTTTATTTTGGAGTGTGTGTGTGTATGTGTGTGTGTGTACATGCATTTTACTCCTAACAAAAGTGCTCTCATTTGAAGGTCTGGTTTTATCTGAACCATAGTCTCCACTTGCCAGTTATCTGCCAACAGTTCTGAGACTATCGACATTTTTTCCCTCCACCTTTCCATTTATTCATTCAGCAAATATTTTAGGGAGCCTGGCACTGTGGTTTGCATGGAGAGACATACTGCTCGAATAGAAAGTCCTGCTCTCCCTAAGTCTCGTGAAGAGAGAGATGATAAGGCAAATCATACAAATACATGGACGATTTCACATAAGGATGAGGGTTAGTGAAAGAGCAGACTTTGGTCTGGGAAGGCCATGTTGAAAAAGTGAAATTTAAGCCAAGACTTGAAGCCTGAAAAGAAACCACTCATGCATGATGGAAGTGGAGGTGGGACACAGGATCGTGGGCAGAGAGACAAGCAAATCCAAAGAAGGAGGGGAGCCTTTCTTTGAGGACAGAAAGTTGGCCAGGGTTCCTGGAGCAGAGTAGATGATATAAAGAAGGGACACGGGAGATAATTAGAGGCAACTGTCGAGGGCTCGCCATCCTCTCAAACAGGAAAGACATAAAGGCTCCAACAGTGACGTGTGGGAGGTGGGGTAGACTAGATGCGGCAGATGCTGGGGGATAAACAGTTGTTTCCAGTCTCCTTCACCTGTGCCGCCCTCCACTTGCTTTCCCAACCCCCTTCTCCCCGTGGCAGCCAGAGGCATC
This sequence comes from Procapra przewalskii, assembly GCA_006410515.1. Taxonomy (NCBI): domain Eukaryota; kingdom Metazoa; phylum Chordata; class Mammalia; order Artiodactyla; family Bovidae; genus Procapra; species Procapra przewalskii. The sequence continues at coordinate 1,060,769 of SJYF01000797.1, read as the reverse complement.
TGAGAGACAGTTCTAGGCAATCAGACAGAAGCAGAGATCTGCTAGAAGCTTCCTAGGAAAGTCTGTATTTTCCTGACAAAGAGAGTGAAACTCCAGCATCTTTCTTTTCGCCTTTAACTTGAATGTGACGGTTGGTGCTGCAGCATCCATTTTGCAACTTTGAGGGCAAGGTCAAGAGAATCACAAAGACAGACAAACCATTTATAATCTGCACTTCCCTCGAGACTTTTTATTATATGAGAAGAATGCCCCCCCCCATTCATTTAAGAGACAGTTAGTTGGTTTTCTGGTATTTGTTGTCAAAAGCCTTCCTGGGCTGGTACATAGAGTAGGGAACTGGGACTGGAGAGAAGGGAATAACAATATGGATGAGTCTGAGTTCAAAAGCATCAGACTTGGGACCTCCCTGGTGATCCAGTGACTAAGACTCCACACTTCCAATGCCTGGATTTGATCCTTGGTCTGGGGACTAGATCCCACATGCCACAGCTGAGTCCTCATGCCACAACTAAAGATCCCCGAGTACCACAGTGAAGACCTGTCACATCCAAATAAATAAATAAAAATATTTTTTTAAAGAAGCATCAGCCTTGAGATTCTAACATGGAGCACCAAGTGTGGAAGAGCCATCTTGGACAAATGAACCTTCTGTTTACTTGAATCTCTCCGCTTCAAGTGCCATATTTATCAGGAAAGGCTAAGAGGAGATGAATTAAGATCGATACACACCGTTTATTTACATGTGATCCTTATTTCATCCAAAAGCAAACTGTCTGTGGACAGACATCACTCTTTCAGAAAGACTGCTTTCTGGGTTTTAATTCATGTATTTATTGAACTTTGATGGAGAAAAAGCCAAAGGAGATGAAGGGTGAATCAGAAGGAGAGGAAGAAGATTTTTCTGCGCAAGCCCCAAGAGGCCCTCATGCTATTTCCTGGATTTCTGGGGTTTGAGGGACACTGTGGCAATAAACGTTGACATTGTGACAATAAGCATTGTTGTGGAACAAAAACCAAAAATTATTCAATGTTCTGTGTTCTCAAGAGGCCTAATAAATCCTTGATAAGTGAAGGTATGCCTCAAAATAGAAGTCGTATGATGGCCACAAACTTCAGAGTTCCTAGAGTTGAGGCCTCAGAAATGTGATGGTTGAAAGCACAGATGACAAAGATGGGATGAACACAGAGCCCTGGTTCCTAGAATCTGGATGCAGGGCCACTTCGATTCTGCCCTCTTAAGCTGGTTCCCGCTGAAATCAAGGTCCAAGTGGACCCAGAGAAGCCATCGTGCCTCTGGGGAAGGGGTCAATGCTGAACCCACTGCTCTCTGCCTAAGCTTGCGGCACACTGACATTCCATCAACCAACATGTTGAAGACCTACTATGTCCATACTGACTGGGGTGTTGAAATCATCTGGGTGCAAAGGATTATTAACATAAAAGGTGGCTGTCGAGGTAGCTGCCAGGACTGAGAATTGAGAACATCATGACAGCTACGTTCTCTGCAAGAAAGTGTGTTTCTGGCTGCCTCTCAACCAGGATGCCCCTGGAGAAGGAAATGACAACCCACTCCAGTGTTCCTGCCTGGGAAGTCCCATGGTCAGAGGAGCCTGGTGGGCTACAGTCCGTGGGGTCACCAAGAGTCGGACACGACTGAGCATGCAGCTCGGACGTGATCATTCCATACCTGGAAAATGCCAGAAGCGGCATAAGAGCTGAGAATCAAACTAATGTTGATATTCGCATCATCTGGAATGTTTTAAGGTACAGCAGCTTGGAGGAAGTATCCCAGGATCTTGGTGTTATTGAAAATACAAAGATTTCAGGAAAGAAGCTAGGAGACATGCAGAAACCCCATGTGCCTTGGACTCAGCTCTGCTTTTGCCCTGCTCTGCTGCAGCTCAACCCTTTCTACTGCTGGAGGAAGGTGGCCACATAGCATTCTAGCTTTCTTTTTCCCTAGTGCAAACCAATTTATCATCAAAAATTAGATTTGGGGTTAGTTGTGTCCTGTCGTGTCACAAAGAGTCGGACACGACTTAGTGAGTGAACAACAACAAACGACACGGGGAAGGAGGAAAAGAATAAAATATCATTTAAATCAGGACACAGACACAAAAATATCTGTATCAGAATGTTAAACAGCAGCTCAGATTGCAGGGGCTAAAGGCTGGAAACCGCCCAAATGTCGATCAACAGTACAATGGGTAAATAAACTGGCATGTTCACACAACTGAACACTTGTCAGCAGTGCAAAAGAAACAAATGGCGTACCCAACTGCACGGGTGAATCTCACAGGTAGTGCATCAAGGAGTGAAAGGGGCCAGACACAAAGCCGCTGTGATTCCACTTGGTCCAGAGTTCAAGGAGAGGCCAAACTAACAGCTGCTGGTAGAAGTCAGAAGAATAGGTCTCCCTGTGGACTGAAGCAGTGAGGCAGGGGCTTTCGGGAGGTTGCCATGGCTAGTCACGTGTGCACGCGTGCTCAGTTGCGTCCTACTCCTTGCAACCCCATGGACTGTAGCCCGCCAGGCTTCTCTGTCCATGGGATTCTCCAGGCAAGAGTACCGGAGCAGGTTGCCATTGCCTATTCCAGGGGATCTTTATCACCTAGGGATTGAACCCGAGTCTCCACATCTCCTCCATTGACTGGCAGATTCTTTACCACTGAGCCACCTGGGAAGCATGCCATGGACTGGAGATGTTCAGTATCTTGTCTGGGTTGTGGTTATGTGGGTGTTTACACAGGTTAAAAATTCATAGATGTGCATTTTATGTCTCCATTTTTTAAAAAAAGGAAATACATAATCACATCTGTGTCATCCAATTATAAAACCTGTTGTGTGATTCATCTGCATCTCCCTGCATATTAAGATACCCTGAGGAGTTTCTTTAAAATGCATCCCTGGGACTTCCCTGGTGGTCCAGGGGTTAAGAATTCAACTTCCAATGCAGGGAACACAGGTTCAATCCCTGGTCCGGGAAGATCCCACATGCTGCAGGGCAATGAAGCCCACACACCTCAACTAGAGAGAAACCTTCATGACACAGTGAAGAGCCTGGAAGTAGCACTGAAAGATCACAAATACCGCAACTAATACCCAAAGCAGCCGAAAATAAATAAATAAATATTAAAAGAAAAACACAGCCCTTAGGACTTCCCTGGGGGTCCAGTGGATAAGACTCCGCACTCCAAATGCAGGGGGCCTGGGTTCAATCCCTGGTCACGGAACTAGAGCCCACATGTTGCAACTAACAATCCTGTATGCCGCAACTAAGACTCAGCACAGCCAAATAAATATTTTTAAAATAAATATTAAAAATATTAAGTATTTTTTGAGAGAGAGCACGTTTTTAAAACATATAAATAAAAATTAAAAATAAAAACACATGCCTTGATCCCACTCCCAGGGGTTCTAGAATAACTCATCTGAGACATGAATGATGTTTCAAGGCTCTCCAGGTAATGCTGATGAGCAACCAGGGTTGAGAACTGCTGCTCTGATGAGCCAATCTGCAGTCATGCATGAAGCTTCCAACCTGGGGCTTCGGTCTCAAGAACAGCCCTATCCTCCCTCCCTCCAGGTGTTTTTCCATCTGTCCCAAGAGATATCAGAAATGACTGAAAGCTGGGATGGTCTCTAGCTCTAAAGAATCTCAAGTGAGAGGTTGGCACAGATCTCAGGGGAAAAAAAGGCTTTGTGGACAAAAAGGATCTCAAGTTAAACGGGTCAAATGAAAGCAGAGGGAGAGTGGAAGGATAAGCATTCCAGGGTGGAATGGCATGGACAGAGGCACAGAGGCAGACCAGCGTCACCGTGAAGGGCACTACCCGTCTCTCAGTGCCTAGCCCAGCCGGAATCCTCTCCCTGGACTCGCCTCTGCCTCCTCCTCACCTCACACGACCTTTGTACACCCCTCAACCTACCTCCCTCCAGCGGTAGACTGTCAATTTTGCAAGCCTGGCTCCTTATTAAACCATAAGCTGCCCCCAAAACCATCATTGACATAGCTGCTTTTGAACCCCACACCTCTGACCCCATTTCTTGGGTGAGCAGGGAGAAAGGGATAAAGTTTCCAGTGGGAAGTCAGGCTGAAGATGGTGTCAAATAGATCTGACCCCAAAGGGCTCAGCTTGTAAGTGGTAGAGGTTAACTCAGGATCAGATGCTGGACACCATCTGTTTGCCCAGATCTACTGTCTACCCGCTCTGTGCCCGGGAGGCTGGGCCAGAGGCACTGCATCAGTGGACCCCCTTCAGGCTCCCAGATGCGTGTGACCCACGGGAAGCTCTGGAAGAAGACAAGAGGCAGGAGGAGAAAGAAACTGGGGTACGGATTCATCAGCTCCCCCTGCTGTGGGGCCACCAGCACTGAATCCTTCTGCCAGAGGTCACAGCCTCTGACCGACACTTCTCTCCATCAGTTACAGCAAGGTTTCTCAGCGGTTTTCTTTTTTTCCATCATCATCCTTCTCAGAAGACTTTTTAAACACTTTTTCCCCCATCCTTTCTTATCCTCTCCCATTATTGAGACTGTAATACCACAGATACACTGTAGATCTGTTTCTAGGTGCTGTGTGTGTGTTTGTGCTTCATAAATAAGTAAGATTATCTCCATAAAAAGAGTAAAAAATAATACGCCCATAGAGTCCCAGGGCTCCATGTACACAATCTGAAAACTGCAATAACAGCTAACGTCTATGGAACATGTCTTAGAAGCATGGTGCTGTTCTGAGCACTTGACGTGTATTAATTCATTAAATTTCCCCTGCCATGTACTGTTCATATCTGTGCCCATTTTCCAGATAAGGAAACAGATTCATAGAGGCCTTTTAATTCATATAAGGCCACAGAGTAAGTGGCCATGTCAGATGAAGAACTCAGGGCATTCTCTGTGTGTGTGTGTGTGTGTGTGTGTGTGTGTGTCTGTGCTCACAGGTGACTGAGGGCCATGCTATCTTCCCCTGATGTCAAGGTGTGTGCCTACACTGCAGGGTGGGCCGTGGGGGTCCAGTGGCTGCCTCAAGCCACTGGAACTTGCTGGAGCCATGGGCCTCGCCCTCCAGGGGGACCAGTCACCCTGCAAGTGTGAACACCCCTCCCCGCGAGTCCCCCCAGAATTCACAAGGCAGGAAATTCTCATTTTCACCCAGAAGACAGCCTGTCTGTCGGAGCGCTAGGAGCCTCCTTCTATTTTTTTTTTTCCTGAATGATAATTTCCCCCTCTTTATTTTGTAGCTAAAAATCACCCAGGCTTGTCCAGACGAGAGGGCAGAAAATTATGCAGTGAAAGAGAAGGGAAGATAATTTCTCTGGGTCACAGACATTCTCACTTGTCATCCGTCTGCAAGAGGAGAAGCGGAGGGTGGGAGAACCAGCCGGGATGCGAGAGCAGAGGATGAAAATGAAGGCTGGCCCAGATCCATCACTGTCCGCCTAGGCGCTCCCTGGGGGGATGAGCCTGGGGGAGGGCGTGAGGAGGGATGGGGGCTTTGGGCTCTGATCAAGGGGCCAGGAAGAGGGGGAGAGCTGCAGAGGGCCAGAGTGAGGGCAGGCCCACTGTCCCAGCCGGACAGGCCCCCATGTCCACCTCCTGGGACCTCAGTTTCCCTGTCAAGAAGCCCCTCCTCCACTTACCACCTGCACCTCTCACCCACGCCAGAGATAACAGATGGGAATGTTCTGAAGAACGTGGACCATAAGAATACAAAGTCCGGGGACTTTCCTGATGGTCCAGTGGTTAAGAATCCACCTTGCAGTGCATGGGAAGCGGGTTTGATCCTGATCACCAAACTAACATCCCACATGCCCCAGAGCACCTACTTAAAGTTTAAGGACTGCCTTAACACTCCAAGTTTAATTGTTAATTGAGAGTTCAAAAATCAAAAATGCCAACTCTGCCTTTGATGAGATGGAAAATTATGCTGCTGTAGAAGGTAACATGCCCCAGGGCAACTAAGTCTGCGTGCCACAACTAGGGAGCTCCAGTGAAAGATCCTTCACGTTGCAAAGAAGATCTTGTGTGTAGCAACTAAGGACCTGATGCATCCGAACAAATTTTTTAAAAAGACACAAGGTGTGAGAGGTAGCATCCCTGAAGCTCACCCGAAGCAGATGAACCTGCAGGCTGGAGGTGTGAAGGAGCGAGTTCAAATGCCAGTGCCATCCCAAGGAGGGCTTGGGCAAATCACTCCCTTGTCTGAACCTCAATTTCACCATCTGTAAACTGTGGATAACAACACAAGCCCTTTCACTGAGTTATTGAGAGGATGAGGGAGAATTATAAATAATGCCTTTGGCATATAATAATCTCTCAGTTATAACAATACGCTTCCCTGGTGGCTTGGCAGTCAAGAAGCCGCCTGCTGATGCAGGAGACCAGGGTTCAATCCCTGGGTGGGAAAGAACCCTTGGAGAAGAAAATGACAACCCACTTCAGAATTTTTGCCTGGGAAATCCCATGGACAGAGGAGCCTAGTGGGCTGCATACAGTCTGTGGGGTCACAAGAGAATCAGACCTAGCAACTAAACCACAACAAATTATAGTTAACAACAGAAATGATTTAAAAAATTACAAGGGAAATGGGAAGGAAATCCAAAAAAGAGGAGATATGCGTCTATGTATAGTTGACTCACTTAGCTGCACAGCAGAAACTGACACAACACTGTAAAGCGACTGGACGCCAATAAAAAGTCAGGTTAAAGAAACCACAGGGGAATGACCTACAGTCGCCCGTTTCATGATGGGTAATGCCTTAGAGTCTCAAAGTCTCCTATGTGTATTTTTTTTAATATCTCCTAAGCTTTTACAGAGAAACATGGAATCTATTGTCAGACAAACCAGTTTGAGTCTTAGCTCTACCACACGCTATGTGGCCCCAGGCAAGTAACTTTACTTCCATGGGCCTTGGTGTCCCCATCTGCAAAGAGCAGCTTGGGATGCCTCTCAGGGCTGCCGGGAAGATTAAAAATACTGAGTGAGGTGTGCCTAGTCTCATCATGACTGCAGGTCTCAAAAGTGCCAACTCTTCATCGTTTCATATAATTTCTTTCCCTCCCCTTCCTCTTCTCCTCCTCCCCACAACTCCTCACCATCTCTCCTGATTAAAAAAAAAAAAAAGTAAGGAAGAAAGGATTTTTTTAAATAAAAAATAATCAAAACCCCTACTCTAACTTCTCCTCATTTCTTTGAGCTTATCATGTTCCTTCTGTCTCAGGATCTTAGCATCTACTGTTCCCTCTGCCTAAAATGCTCTTCCATGCCTCTTCACCTAATCAATGCCTCCTCACCCTCAGCTCAGGTGTCAAGAATCCTTTCTTGACAGCCTGCCTCTCCTGCCCTGATATTCTCCCTCAGAGCATGGAGAGTTTATGATTGGATAGCATCACCTCCTCCACTGGATGTAAGCCCATGTAACTTGATTCATTCATTTTACAGATGCTGATTGAGAACCTCCCATATGCCAGATTGAATGGTGAGGAGGCACAAGAAGCAGGAAAAAGCTAGATCCTTACAAGAAAATCAGTGCCTGAAGCCACACATGGCTGGAACAAAGTGGAGAGGGAAGGGAAGGGCAGGAAGAGATGAGGCGCAGGGGGAGGCTGGATGAATACAGAAGGGAGGCTGCATTAGCCAGCTACGATGGTGATAATGCTGCAGAACAAATAACCCCACATTCAGTGGCTTGAAACGAAAAGCAGTTAGTATTGCTTCATGAGTCTACGGGTCACATTTCTGGCTTTGTCTGGGCTGTCTCAAGCCTCTGTGGTCTGCCGCGGGTCAGGTAGGTAGCTCTGCTGATGGAGACGAGCCTCTCTTGCATGTGTGAGGGTCAGCTGACTGACAGTTGAGCTAGAATGGCTTCCACTGGGAGGACTCAGGTCTCTCGCATGTGGTCACTCCAGGAGCAGGTTTGCTTAGGCTCGATCTCCAGGTGGAGGCAGGGCTACGAGAGAAAGCTGAAACTTAACAGTCTCTTGAGGTCTAGGCTCAGAGCTGGTGTAGCATAACTTCTGCAATAAACTCTTGGCCAAACCAAGCGTGGAAGCCAGTTTGGTCCACCATTTATCTATGTCCACAATAGCACAGCACCAGGCATAGGTGAGGATCTCAGTCAATATTTGTGGGATGAACGGACAGGTGAAGGAATGACGGATGGATGTTCTTGGCCTTTGGCTGGGTCAGAATTACGGGGGTTGGGGCAAAACCCCTCTGCCTGGATAATTAGGAGCCCCTGCTCCCCTCCCCCAGGGCTGAAAAGAGGAGAGAAGACAGCGGTCTTCCTCCCCAAGTTTAATTAAGTGATCTGCCTCCACGGGGCTAATCCTGTTATCACTGCCCAGAGCCGACCACAGGGGCGGTGTAAAATGTCAGCTGTCTGGAGGGCCTGGTGGGGAGCTGAAAGCCACTGGAATTTGGGGACTGGCAGGGGGTGGAGCGGAAGCCAGAGGCCCCATGGGGGCAGAACATCCGCTTTCCAGACGCAACACAAAGGGGCAAAGCTCAGCTTCAACCCTATCCCAGGAGGAGGTGCAGAGAAGGGAGTTGGCTAAGAAGCTTCTGACTCAATGCTGTGGCCGCTGCCCATCCCAGGCAGCACATTCCAGGGGGGAGCTTCCGGCCCCATATTCCATCCTCTTCTAAAGAAGCGGACACTCCCCTGTCCCGGACACAAAGTCCTGGGCCAGAGGAGCTTAGGTTTGGATGCTATGTCAACCATTTCCTGTGTGGCCTTGGGCAAACTGCTTAACCTCTCTGAGCTTCCATTTCTTCTTCCTCTGTACAATGGGGGTGGTAATATCCATCTTCACACGTAGTGAATGCTCAGAAAATGCTGTGCAGGGGCTTCCTTCCAGTGTTATGATCATACAACAAATGGTTCCTTTGTCTCCCCTACCTACCTCTGGGCTCTTGGGAGCAAAGACTGTGTCTTAGACATAGGGCCACTACCCTGCTCCTTCAAGGCCACCTATCACCTCGTGGCTTGTGATCAAGCCCCTGGAAGGTGTGCAGGGCACACGCTCAGTGACCTTACCAGGCAGCTGGGCTCAGGGCTTGGCGGGTGCCGCCCCAGCTTTTCACATGTGACTCATTCATTCATCAACAGATACTGGTTGACAACATTCCCCTGTCTATAAAATGGGGTGCAGGAACAGAGGCAGGGTCATCCGACAAGACTGTTCCTCTTTGCTCTAACAAGTGGTGGTTTTGCTGGGGGTACTTAGAACTCCTCTTTTTCCCTGAATATGATTCCCTAACCTACAGCCTAATATTCCCCCAAAAGGCAGAAGACTTGCTGGCTTCCCGTCATGAAGACTCAGGACACCTGCCAAGGTGGGAGAGTTTAAGAGCAATTGCTATTTGAGAGAAAGGAATGAAGCTCCCAGGATGGGAATGGAGGGGGGGAAGCAGAGCCCAGGGAGGCAGGGACCTTCACGAGCTCCCCAAGCTGGCCCTGGAGCCACCTCCATGTATCTATTTATTTTTATGTTTCTTTATGTGGCTGCATCGGGCCTTAATTACAGCACGGGGGATCTTCACTGCATCATGCAGGCTCTTTTGCCGTGGCACACGGACTTTCTAATCATGGTGCACAGGCTCAGCTCCTCTGTGGCATGTGGAGTCTTAGTTCCCCGATGTGGGCTTGAACCCGTGTCCCCCTGCATTGCAAGGCAGATTCTTAATCACTGGGCCATCAGGAGAGTCCCTGGAGTCATTTTGTAACAGTCACCAGCTTGTCCCGAGTTTTCCAACCATCATATTCCACCCTAAGCATTTATATTCCATCCTCCAAATAACCTGGGAAGCAGGTACTATTTTTACTCCCATTTTACAGATGAGGAAACTGAAGCTCAGAGAGGTGGTTGAAGTCACACAGCTGGTACATGGGGAGCTAGGCTACCAATGCTCTCGGAACCTCTGTTTTCTCATCTGTAAAATGGGGATGAGTCATTGTGCCTACCTCCTGGGGTGATCAGAGGATGACAGAGCTGTGTGTGTGTGTGTGTGTGTGTGTGTATGCCCAGCACAGAGGCAGCAGGTCAGGGAGTCAACCCCACACATGGCTGCTACCCAGTTTGAGTTCACAGTAGTCACTAGCCGGAGATGGGAAAGAAGACTCGTCTGCCTCATGCCACCGTGGTCTCCAGAAGTCACACAGAAACAGCAACCCCAGAGAACTGCATAAAATCCAAGTGGTAGTTAAGTGGGACTCATGAACGAACAGGAGTAATTAGTGCACTTCACTCAGAGAGTAAAACCCAAATGTCAGACAATGCCAGGGCCATTAACGCTGGTCTCCACTGTGGCCTGCCCGCCGCTGGCTGGGTCTCCACCTGGCCGCTGACCTTCTCGAAGGCTGCGGACAGCACGGCGGGGAACTAGCCAGGTCTGGGGACTCGACTGCGGGACACTGGGTCAGCCATGCAATCTACTCATCTCTGGGACCAACAGAGCCTCAACGTCATCTGTAAAATGGGTTGTTTCTGCCTCATAGAGTTGTAGAGAGAATTAGAGGCGGTCATGGGTCTGGAATGTGAGTCGTGTGACAGGCACTCTCTGAGAAGTTGGTAAATACTGTGAGGGAGGATAGTGCCTGACACATCGTAGGTATAACAGATGCAGCTGGTAACCACCCTCCACCCAAGATCGCCTTTCCCCAGCACCGGTCCCCCACTATCCTTGTGGCTGCTGAAGGCTTCCAGGTCCAGAGATGTGCCCTTGGCCAACGGGAGCTGTCCTCGGGTGGCCGGTAGTCACCCCATCTCCCAGGGCAGCCTGCAGCCAATGCTTAGCTGATACAGGAGTACAAGAGCTCAACCATTTGCTTCAGGAGCTGGGGCAACCCTATGATACCATTCACACACACCCCAATCCTGAGCTCCCCACGGGGCTCTAGCTAAAACCACTTCTTCACCCAGCGCGTTCCCCTGCTCCATCTTGCTCCCCTCATCTCTTACAGATTTCTTCTGCAAATGCCCCCTTTGATAAAATACTTCTTGTGAATCCCCATCCCGGGCTCTACTTCAAAAGGGAGTCACTTAAGCCCATAGGTGTTCAATAAAGACTTGTTGAACAAGGTATTGTTTGCTACTTCAAAGCAAGCAGGGTGTCTAGGGTGTACAAAGGGCACACTCATTTCTAGAGTTGTGCAAATGCTCAGTGCTGCTAAAACAAAACTGGAAGCCGATTATACATTGATCCATCAATAGTCAGCTGTTGGGAAGGGGGGGCTTCCCTGGTGGTCCAGTGGTTAAGAATCTGCCTTGCAATTCAGGGGACACAGGTTCGCTCCCTGGTTGAGGGACTAAGATCCCACATTCTGCAGAGCATCTAAGCCCTTGTACTGCAATACTGAGTCCTCACTCCACAACTAGAGTCCATGGGCAGCCAGGAAAGATCCCAAATGACTCAACTAAGACCTGAAACAGCCCAATAAATAAGTAATTATTTTTTTAAAACTAGCTATGTAAATGATGGAACACCCTGAAAGTTCGTGGTTTGGAAATTGATCCTTGAGTCGGTTGCAGATAGTCCTGAGTTTGAATCCTGGTTCTGTTACATCGTAGCTGTGACCTCGGGCAAGTCACCTTGCCTCCCTGAGTCTCCATTTCCTCATCCCTCTTTCACAGAGCTGTTGGAGGATTTGATGATGAGATTATGTTAATATGCTTTGGTGTGAAGGTGTCCGAGGTGGGATGTCTCCTTCCCATGGCAGTCCTGAGGTCCCATCCCAGACTGCTGCTGGACTCCTCCATTCCGATTCTCACATACTGTGCTGTAAAATAAATGATTAACTTTTAATAATGCCTACATTCCCTCTGCTTCCCAGTGGGCAGCTGGATCGATGTCTAAGGAATATTTCAATCATAATTATGATAAAATAAAGTATGCATGGGGTCACCTCATTCTATGAATTGGAAGGAAGGAAGCTAAAAGTGGGACTTCCCTGGTGGTCCAGTAACTAAGAATCCACCTTCCAATGCAAGGAATGAGGGTTTGATCCCCTGTCAGGGAGCTAAGACCCCACAGGCTACAGGGCAACCGAGTCTACATGCTGCAACACGGACGCAGAAGAGCTAAGACTTAATAAATAAATAAATAACAGTTGCAGATCTGCCGTTCACTTTCCCCTGAGGGGGCTTCGCAGGTGGCGGTACTGGTAAAGAAGTTGCCTGCCAAGACAGGAGACATAACAGATTTGGGTTCGATACCTGGGTTGGGAAGATCCCCTGGAAGAGGTCATGGCAGCCTACTCCAGTATTCTTGCCTGAGAATCCCCAGCCTGGAGAGCTACAGTCCATAGGTCACCAAGAGTTGGGTGTGACTGAAGTGATTTAGCACGCACCCATCGCCTCAGGACCAGAAAGGAAAGGCGGGAAGAGTGCCCAACAGCAGAGGCCTCCAAAAAATCTGTGGGAGAAATGAGCTTAAAATCAGGAGACGGAGCAGTCACACTTCCGAGGGTTTGTAACTCAGCTCTGCCCCTGACCAGCTATGCTGTGTGGCTTTGGACAAGCGTAATACCTCTCTGATCCTTACTTTCACATCAATAAAATGGAGACGGTCACCCCTGCGTTCTAGTGTCAGGAGGAGGAAAACTGGCTGCATCCAAGTTCCTCTTCTCCATTCAAGCCGCGCCACTCCGGACACCTAATGTTCCCATTTTGTGCCTCAGTTTCCTCAGCAGTAGCAACCAAACCTAACTCCCAGGGAGGCTGGAAAGAGGAGACAGTTCAATTAATTAGATGCTAGGAACCGAGCCTGAATTTAACAGGTGCTCAATGTACGCGGCTGCTGCTATTTTCTGCTACATCTATATTCGTATTATTAGTAGGAATATTCATATAATGTCAAGCACACAACACAGAGCCTGGGGGACTGTCGGCCCCTTTCTCTTCTCCGGATGAGCATCCTCGCCGTGTCCACCGGCTGACCCACCCCAATTAGGTGCTCTCGTGGTAATATTGGCACACAAAGGAGCCAGCTGGTGACCTCTGAACTCAGCTCGCCTGGGATCACAGGCTGATTCCGGACCCGGCCCTCAGCTCCGAGAGCAGGACTCGTAATCTTCTTTGACGTCAAAAGGAGCCGGCCTCACCCTGACCTTTGCTCCCTGGTTCCCTGAATCCCGACAGGAGTCACACTGCCCACAGCACAGACGTGGCCTGGGCCGAGCGAAGGCAGAGCTGCAAGAGCCAGTGTTTGCTGCTTGGAGAAGGGAGAACCTTTTGAAACAGGAGGTTAAGGGAGCAAGGCGCAACCTTTAAAGAATGGCAGAGCCATAGGACGTGACATCAACTGATTAGGATCAAATAGGTCCAAGATGGCAGATGAGTGGACTTCCACTGGCCCTTAAGCCTCAGTATATGCTCACTGTAACACATCAGCAAGCTAAGTGACACACCCATCGCCACCGTGACAGTTCCAAGGCTGACCATAATCAAAAGGTTTTTTTTTGTTGTTGCTTTTTTTGCAGTCAGAACTGCTAGAACTTTAATGGACATTTAGTAACTTCCCTGCAGCTCAAACCGTAAAGAGTCTGCCAACAATGCAGGAGACAAAGGTTTGATCCCTGGGTCGGGAAGATCCTCTGGAGAAAGGAATGGCAACCCACTCCAGTATGCTGGCCTGGAGAGTTCCATGGACAGAGAAGCCTGGTGGGCTACAGTTCAGAGTCACAAAGAGTTGGACATGACTGATCGACTAACACACACACAGTAACTTCTCAGCTGAAGGCCGTTTTCCATCTTTTCCCAAGGGGCTCAAGCTCCCTGCATGGCCACCCCACTGAACCCTGGGGGGATGGAGGTGAACAGCTTGAGGAAGCAGTGCCCTGACTTTGCAGGCCCCTGAGCAGGGCAAGGATCAGACACTGTCAGCTGCTGGAGAGCAGGCAATCATGGCTGGGCAGAACTGGCAGCGCTAAGATGGGTCTAGAGCACCATGCTCCCCCATTTAAAGGCAGAGGGCACCTGGCAGATGTTGGCATAGAAGGAGAAGTCTCTGATTTCAGTCAGGTAGCAGTGAAAGTTATTAATGAAAGTGCACTGGAATCTCAGGGACTCCAGCAACTGCCAGATCTTTTCCTCCAGGTAGTGGGTGCCTTTGATCTGGGGCCCAAAAGGCTTGGGGATGCCCAGGTTCGGGCCCATCCTGGAATTCCCCACCCCTTCCCCAGAAGAGTGGAATACTCCTTCCATAGGCTAATACTCATTAGCCAGTGAAATTACTTATCTCTATAAAAACTGACAATCCCATACTCTGGGCCCACTCTCACCTTCCGAGATGGGCCATTCTGTCTGTAGAGTGTGTTTCTCTCTAAATAAATCCACCTCTTCGTAGCTCAGCTGGTAAAGAATCTGTCTACAAAGCAGGAGACTCTGGTTCGATTCCTGGGTTGGGAAGATCCGCTGGAGAAGGGATAGGTTACCCACTTCAGTATTCTTGGGCTTCCCTGGTGGCTCAGCTGGTAAAGAATCCACCTGCAATGTGGGAGACCTGGGTTCGATCCCTGGGTTGGGAAGATCACCTGGAGAGGGAATGGCTACCACTCCAGTATTTTGGCCTGGAGAATTCCATCCATAGAGGAGCCTGGAGGGCTACAGTCCATGCGGTTGCAAACAGTCGGACATGACTGAATGACTCACTTCACTTCACCTCACCTATCGCTTTGTCTCTCACTGAATTCTTTCTGCTATGAGGCATCAAGAACCTGAGCTTCATTAAGTCCTGAGACCAGGGGTGTGCTCTCAGTTAAAAGATCGTGGATTCAAGCCCCAATCTGAATTGCACAGTTTCACTTGGACTCAAGAAAAATTAGCTAGCTTCTGGGTAGAACATGGCTACGTGGTGGCAGACTGCCAGCCGAGGAGCCCACTTAGGAGATCTCTGCCGTCATCCTGTGGGGAGATGCTGCTGGCTGAATCTGGGCGCTAGTTGGAAGTGTAGCATGGATAAGACAGAAACTGGGAAGGTGGGCGCTTCGGAGGAGTACTGGGAGGGATGGTCTAGGAACAAGCTCCCTTCCCAAGTGCACACACACAGGTAATGTTTTTCTCACCAGACAGATCAGGCACCTCATTCACTGCCCATGTCCCTGCCATGAGTGACTTGTTCTGTCGCTCAGTCATGTCCGACTCTTTGCAGCCCCATAGACTGCAGCACACCATGAGTGACTCGAAACTGGCGATTAGAAATTACCAGCAGAAATGGCCTTGCATCCCTAGCCTGCTGTCTCCATCCACATCCAGCCCTGGCCTCAGCCCTGCCTACCCCCGACAGGGAGCCCAGGAAACAGATCCAGAATCTGGTGATGCCCAGGAGGGGTTTCTATGGCAACAAGCATGCTGGCACAGCAAAACGGGGAGTCTTACTGACCCATACCCAGCCCACTAGCTGCCCTGTTGACAGAAGTCATGAACTGTCAACTCTCCTTGGAGCTGGCACTGGAGAACTTGACTCTGGATGTCCCCTCAGAGGAGAGCTTTGCCCGTGGTTGTGACTGGACAAAGACCACCAGGCCACCCTGCGGATGGAGCTCTCTAGGTCATTCCAGGGCTTCCCTGGCAGTCCAGTGGTTAAGACTCTGAGCCTCCACTGCAGGGGACATGGGTTCAATGCCTGGCTGGGGAACTAAGATCCCACATGCCTTGCATCATGGCAAAACATAGTCTCTGGGTCCTTCCAGATCCTTCTATGATGCCTTTGATTATGGTCCCTTCTGGAAGACAGTCTGCTTCCATTTTCTCCTTGGACTTCTCCCCTCCTGTGTTGATAGGAGATGACACCCCAAGCCCTAGATTGACTGACATCCACCTGAAACTCCTTTCTGTGATGGGCCTGGTGCTCACAGAGGGTAGATAGGGATGAAAGAAGTGTCAAAATAATTAAAATTAAAGGTGTAGGCTCTGGCCTCCATGTGCACTTGATCTGACCCCGTCATTCACTAGCTATGTGACTTTAGGCTGGTAACTCAACATCTCTGGGCCTCATTTTCTCATTGGCAAACTGGAAGTGATCACTCTAGCACTTATTTTATTGAATTGAAGTGAGCACTAAATGAGATAATACTGGACAGTGCCTAGCACAGCATAAGTGTGTTCAATTCTCATCACTCTTTTCTTCTTTGAAATCGCTTGTTCTCAGGAGAGCACATATTGCTGGCTATAGAGCCATGGAGCCTCAGAGTGTTAATAAAATTGTAAAAGAGTAAACAAGTCAGAACTAGGTGTTCTGAGAGATACAAAGAAGGGTGCTTTTAGAATATGATCTGAAAAAATAAAAAAATAAAATATTATCTTCACTAGACTGTAAGCTTTCAGGAGGTAACAAGCAGGTCTGTTTCATTTACCCCAATCTTCCCAACACCCAGAATAGGGCACAAACTCTTATTTTCAGAATCTGAAAACACCATCATCGTAAGAGGCATCCATTTAATTATAGTAGTTTCTGCAAATAGATGTGGGTATTATATATGTAATATAGCCTAGTTTCAACATGCTAAAAAGAAAAAAAAAGAAATTGATCTTAAAATTATAGAAATAAAGTAATAGGTCAGCAATCAATAGTAACTGCCTGTATGAATGAATGAATGGTTGTAAAAGCAATACAAAAGTATATGGTTGAATACCATGCATCACCAATATTGGAAGATTAAGGAAGGAGATATACCATCACAAACAGAACATATCTGGGAAGACTGCCTGGAAGAAGTGGCCCATGAGTGGGAACAGGCAAGAACTTCCCCCATGCAGACAGAGGAAAAACGGTGGGGGAAGAACATCTTGATAAATCAGGAAACCAAGTGACTGTCAACCTCACCCCCTTGGTGCCCCTCTCTAGGCAGTGGAAAATGGCAGAATCATCCAGGGAGGTGACTTCTATGTCAGCCTAGAGGAGTCAAGACCAAAAGAGATACAAGTCCCAGGATATGGGCCTGCATCAAGCTAAACAACATTGGGGACTTCCCTGCTGGTCCAGCAGTTAAGAATCCACCTGCCTATGCAGAGGACACGGGTTTGATCCCTTGTCCAGGAAGATTCCACATGCCATGGGTAACTAAGCATGTGAGCCACAACTACTGAAGCTCATGCACCTGGAGCCCACACTCCATAACAAGAGAAGCCGCCACCGTGAGAAGCCTGCGGACCGCAACCAAGAGTGGCCCCCGCTTGCCACAACTAGAGGAGCCCACACACAGCAGGGAAGACCCAGCACAGCCAAAAATAAATAAATGAATAAAAGTTTTAAAGAAACAGCAACCAAAAAAAGAACAGGGGGACTTAAAATACACAGGCGTGTGTGCTCAGTCCTGTCCGACTCTGTGCAACCCCATGGGCTATAGCCCACCAGGCTCCTCTGTCCACGGAATTTTCCAGGCAAGAATACTGGAGAGGGTTGCCATTTCCTTTTCCAGGGGATCTTCCTGATTTAGGGATCGAACCCGCATCTCCCACGTTGGCAGGCAGATTCTTTACCACTGTGCCATCTGGGAAGCCCCAGTATATGGGCACTGGTGGCAAAGAAGCCTGGGTTCCTTAGCTGGGCAACCCCAGGCTGATGACTTGGCTTCTCTGAACATCAAGTCCCTCACCCAGAAAATGGGGAGACCAACAGGGCTCTGAAGTCGGGCCGGCACAGACTCAGATATGCAGAAAGTGCCTCATAAACATTTATCTGAGAATAAATAGGATGAAGGGGGAGATTTGGAATTAAAGGCCACCAGCATGGAGCCAGGAGACAGACCATCCTGTCTGCTGATTCCCCTTCCAGACCTGGAATTAGAGAGCCCCAAGCTCTTCAAATGAGTTACTTTCTCCCAACCCACCAATACTGATGGGTATAGACAGAACCGGGTATTTTGCAAGGCCCACTGCAAAATGAAAATGTGGAGTCCTTTGCTCAAAAATTTTTAAGGACTTCAAAAGGAGGACAACCGAGCATGAAAGCAAGCAGGGGGGGCCTTCTAAGCACAGTGCTCTTAGTATTACAAAATGCGAACCCATGAGGTGGGCACTGACCGGAGAAACATGCCCTCCAAGTTGCCTCTCTGGACCTCTCAGACGTCACCCAGCCTCCAGCCATAATCCTGCTAAACACCCGGAAAGGAAATTAACATTCTACAGCCCCCATCGCGGACTGGAACACACTTAATCAGAACACAGCCTTGTAAAGTAGGTAATACTATTATTCCAAGTTACAGATGAGAAAACTGAGGCACACAGGGACGGACCGCCAGGCGGGCCGCCAGAGGGCGCACAGCTGACTAGTGGGTTAAACCCAGGTCTTTGGGAACCCGCGCCCCAGGGATCTGGAGGAACCTGACCTCCACTAGCTCATTCCTTCCAGAAGACGAAATATACATTTCCGCCACCACCCTACCCACCCCCCTCCCTGCCCAATGCTAGCAATCTCTGATGAGGTCAGATTTTTAATCCCAGCCTCGGTGGGTACCTCCTGTTCATTGCACCCGTTTCCTCCAGCAGGGAGCCCCCTGCCTCCAGCCAAGTTGCTCCCCGGGCCGAGGCCAAGAGTTAACGTCGGAAGGGAGCCGGGAGAGTGTGCGAGCGGAAGGACATGTCAAATCAATCATATTTAAACAAAAGCCTCTCCCGCCCAAGGGCCCTTTTAAAAGCTGCTTATTTAATTAAAAGTCCCATTTTCCATATTTATGGCCCTTATTCAGTTAAATATTAACCGCTGGGGCCAGGGCTGCTGTGTGCTTTGCGAGCGGCGTGTGGGGAGGTTCATTACCGAGGCCGGGATTTCTCCGATGGCGGCGCGGCCGCGGGATCAATGCGCCTCCTTGGACAAACACGCGCTCCGCCCGCTGCCCGGCTGCGCGCGTCTCCCTCGCTCCCACCGCTGGCTCTGCCTGCAGCCGGAGACCAGGGGCGGTGCGAGCCAGTGAGGGACCCGGAGAGACAGGGAGAGACCCCCCACACACACCCAGGGTCGGAGAGCCAGAGCTCGAGGGGGACCGCGAGAGGCAGCGAGAGATCCAGGGAGGCAGCGAGAGAAAGGCATGCAGAGAGCCGCCAAAGACCTAGAGAGACAGTGAGACCAGAGACCCAGTGAGAAGCTGAGCGACAGGGACCAGGGAGACGGTGAGAGAGCCAGAGAGGCCGAGACACAACGGGACCCAGAGAAACGGTGAGACAGGGAGCCTCACAGAAAAAGCGAGGGGCTGGAGAGACAACGCATCGTGTTTCTCCGTGTCTCCCTGTGACTCAGTCAGGACCAGGCACTTGGTGGGGTCAGTGAAAAATGAAAATGTCCCAGGTCAAGACTTTGAAGACGCTCCTGCATGACTGCGCCGGGTGCAGGGGGCGGGAGGGGGCGCCCTGGTGTCTGTCAAGAGGGAGGTGTGTGCTGGGTGCCAGATGGCAGAGGTGCCCTTCCCCCACCCCCCCACCC
>SJYF01000797.1:968198-985979 GCA_006410515.1 Procapra przewalskii | reverse complement strand
CAGACCTCACCAGGGATGGAACGCTGGGTCCAGGGTAGGAAGGTTTTAGGCAACCGCACAAAAGAGGAGGGATTATGGGTAAGGTCAGAGGGCGCCGGGGATTAGAGATATGATGTATTAAGAGGGCAAGGCTGCCAGGAATACTTTCCGTTTCTATGAAGCCTGTGTTAATTGATGGGAAAAATCTCTCCCTCCATGAATCCCCTCCCACAACCTCCTCTCCACGCTCCATATTCAGCTTCTCTTTCTTGTGTCCGTGCCTAACTCTCTGGTCCCTTTCTAGCTTCCCCCCTTCTCCCCCACCGCCGCCACCCCAATCTCTTCCTAGCCACAGCTTTTCCGGTGTGTTAGGGTTCTAGGTGGGCTTCCCAGGTGGCACCGTGGTAAAGAATCCACTTTCCAGTGTAGGAGCTGCGGGAGATGCAGGTTCCATCCCTGGGTCCAGAAGATCCCTTGGAGGAGGAAATGGCGACTCCAGTATTCTTACCTGGACAATTCCATGGACAGAGGAGCCTGGTGTCTACAGTCCGGGGGATCACAAATAGTTGGATACAACTGAGCACGCACACAGGGTTATAGGTAAAGGCAGAATGTTCTAGGTGAGGTGGTCCTGTATAAGCGGTGAAGTTTGGGCACCAAGTCCCCTGCAACATACACACACACTATATATGTGTGATTAGGAGAGTTCCTTCATCTTGCTGAACCTCAATTTTCTTTCCTTTTTTTTGGCTTCGCTGTGCAGCTTGTGGGATCTTAGTTCCCGGACCAAGAACCAAACCTGTGTCTTTGCAGTGGAAGCACAGAATCTTAACCACTTGACCACCAGCGAATTCCTTAAACCTCAATTTTCTACTGTATAAAATGGGAATTAAAATAGCAATGGTTATTTCTTTTTTTCTCTTTTTTCTAATTACTTGCTTTGGACCAAGCAAGTTGAGTTGGGTTCTAGAGGTTGGACGTAGTGGGGAGCAAGCCCCATCCCTTCTTGGAGCTCACAGACTAGTGAAGGAATCAAGCCACAGGCAGGGAAATCAATAAAGGAAAGAGTGTGAGGTTGAGATAAGGGACATCAACAGAGTGCGGGTAAACGAGGCTAACGAGGAGTCAAGACTGCAGAGGGAAGTCTGCAGTGATTGAGGAATCAGGGAGGGCCTCCCTGAGGAGGTGTACTGAAAGGTTGAGAAAGAGCCAGGCTTGTGAAGAGCAGGGAATGAGCTAGGTTCAGCAAATGCTGAGACTTCAAGGAGGGAAGGAGCTGGTGTGTATGAGTAGTGAGGAGACGGGTATGAAGGGGCAAGTTTCAAAGAGAGGCTACAGGAAGTCAGGTTGGAGATCTGGTGGGAACTGGGAGAGGTTTATTAACCCGGAAGTCAGAACTAGGTATGTCCATGTGCCCTTAGTCGTGTCTGATTCTTTGCAACCCCATGGACTGTAGCCTGCCAATCTCCTCTGTCCACAGGACTGTCCCGGCAAGAATACTGAAATGGGTAGCCACTGGAGGGTCTCATGCAGAGAGCTGATGTAAACCAGATGGGAGGGCTTGCATTTTTATAAGATCACTTGGTGCTGGGTGGAGAACACTTCATGAAAAGGCCACAGAGGAGGCCAGAAGAAACCATGAGTGTGGCGTGGCATCCCGAATACAGACTCCGGAGCCAGATAACCTGGATTTGAAGACCCACCTTCTCTACTTGTCACTTGGAAGACAGTCAATGGACAAATGACAAGAGTATCAGGGAGAATAGTGTGAATCCAGTTCAGAGTTGTCCAAAGATGAGAGATGTTGCCTTGGTAGGGAGTGACCTCCCCGTCACTAGTGGCATGCAAGCAGAAAGTTGATGATAAACTATCTGATAGGGATGAAGTGTTGTGGTGAGAACATTTAAGTTGTATGCTCATAGCAACTTTCCAGTATGCAATACAGAATTATTAACTCTAGTCATAATGCTATTGAACTCTCTCTTTTTTTAATTAAAAATAATTTTTAAGCTTCTTTTAAAAATATGGACCATTTTTAAAATCTTTATTGAATTTGTTACAGTACTGCTTCTGTTTGTGTGTTGGTTGTTTTGATCACAGGACACATAGGATCTTAGCTCCCCAATCAGGAATCAAACCTGCACCCTCCACACTGGAAGGTGAAGGCTTAACCACTGGACCACCAGGGAAGTCTCTACTTTTAAAATTTTAATTTAAAATGAAACCATGCCATCAGTTTCTCTGGCCATAAATTGATGGTAACCATACAAATAAGTACAAGTAACAACAAAAACAAAATTATGCTATTAGTTTAAGCCAATATTTTTACCTGTTGAAGGCTCCAGGCTCTTTCTGCTCTCCCTTCATTAAAAACAGAGGTGAACAGTTATTAGAAAAATGCTAAAGACCCATTGACACCAATGGAGACTGTCTCCTTGCTGGAATCCCAAGACTGGAGGAAGACAAGAGGAAAAAGGTAATGATTTCTCACCATGTGATTCAAGATTATTTAAAGTTCTGTTAGCTACTTACCCTGGAGGAGGAAATGGCAACCCACTCCAGTATTCTTGCCTGGAAAATCCCACAGACGGAGGAGCCTTGATTGGCTGCAGTTCTTGGGGTAGCAAAAAGCTGGACACAACTGAGCAACTAACACTTTCTGTTTTTAGGAAGCCCGCTGTCCTAAATAAAGCTGCATAAGCTAATAAGATAGCCTATAGCCTCTTGTGGCTATTTACATTTCAATTAATTTAAATTTAATACCGTGAAAAATTCAGCTCTTAAGCCTCACTAGCCATATTCTGAGTGTTCCATTGCCACACATGGCTAATGGCTACTACATTGCGCAATGTGGAACATTTCCATCATTGCAAAAAGTTCTATAGAACAACGCTCTTCTAAGGCATTTCCTTTTGAGTCAGGGTTTGGGGGCACTTACTGACATAAGCATGTTTCAAAACTCCCTTCTCTAAGTGCTGATGAAAGGGGTCAGGTCAGGTGTCTCTGGGGACTGCAGGGAAACAGATGGGGCCGAGGCTGCAGTGAGGCAGATGGGGTGTCAGCTCTGCCCCTTCTGGAGCTCACCAGAAGCCCCTCCCACCTTTGCATCCTTAGAGGGAAGACCCCCTTACTGCTGTCTCCCTGAGAATGGGGCCCCCTCTACATCTTTTCAAAGCCTCTTTCTCCTCCCCATCATGCAGCATCCAGAATACCAACCCAAATGCCTATTAATGTCTCTCTCAGAGACAGGCCAAAACATATCTGGGGTTGGGGTGGGGGAAGGAAGAAGAGAAAGATGGCTTAGAAATTAAGATTTTGCCCAAAGTGGTCACTGAGTCTAACTTGACCATCCACATCAGAGGTTTTCCCACTGTCCAGTTTCACATAATCAGCCATACTACTCAATTTTCAAAATTCTTTTTTTTTTTAATTTATTTATTTTATTTTTTTGGTTGTGCTGAGTCTTCACGGCTGCATGGGGGCTCTCTCTAACTGTGGAGACTGGGGGTTACTCTCTAGTTGCTGTGCGAGGAGGGCTCCCCATTGTGGTGGCTCCTCACTGTGGTATCTCCTCTTGTTTCGGAGCACGGGCGCTGGGCAGAAGGGCTTCCGTATTTGCAGCACGCAGGCTCAGTAGTTGTGGCTCGATGGCTCTAGAGCTCAGGCTCAGTACTTATGGTGCGTGGGCTTAGTTGCTCTGTGGCTCGTGGGATTTTCCCAGACCAGGGATCAAACCCATGTCTTCTGCATTGGCAGGAGGACTCTCAGCCCCTCTACCACCAGAGAAGTCCGAACCTTTATTCTTTTAAACCGTGAGACCATCAGACTATGTTATAACAGTAAGCCTGCCCATCCTGACTCATACAATGCAGTTAGCCCTTTCCCAAAGGCGGCATATTAGAAGCAGAATTTAGGTTTGCTCCCACAGTGAGTGGGACTTCAAAAGTGGCTCAGCAGGTGAAGAACCCACCAGCAATGCAGGAGACCCAGGACACTTGGGTTCAATCCCTGGGTCAGGAAGATCCCCTGCAGGAGGGAATGGCAACCCACTCCAGGATTCTTGCTTGGGAAATCCCATGGACAGAGGAGCCCCGAGGGCTGCAGCCCATGGAGTCGATAAGAGTGGGACACGACATGCACTATATTGAGTTGCGCCTCATACCACTGCTGAAGGAATGTTCAACTCTGGACTCACCAAGGCCGTGAAACTTCCCCTGACCCCAGAACTTCAACCTCTACCCAGCCAGTGATCCCACACATTGTCCAGACACGGGATCCAGTTGGGACACAAAGACTCGGATCTCACCAGCCAAGAGTTGCAGAAAGAATTCCAGCCCTTCCCCAAACTTCCTCCTCCCTGCCTGCACCAAATGCCTGCCAAACATTATGTGATCTGGCTCAAGTCCAGAGACATATTAGTCATGACACTTTTAAAAACCCACATCAACAAACAAGGCACCACAGAGAATTCACTCCCCTCTTTCCAAACAAGAAGAGCCATATTGCTCTTCCAAAGAGCCACATTGCTAATTACACAAACACTCTCCTAGTTACCAACAGCAGTGAGCTCTTTGCAATACTGTTTGCATGCTTTGGTTTGAAGAAAACTAAGAAAATAATTACAAGATTCTAAATTATCTGCTAAATGAAATTGTTCTTCAGTAGACTGTCGATTTTTTTTTTTCTTGGCAGCTTCAAGGATTGTTTGGGGGCTAAAACTGCATTCCATACTAATTGTGTAATTTGTATGACATTTGTCATTCGCTTATTCGAGACAATAAAGCAACAATAATCTCAAAACTAATAAGAAAATCCCTTGGTCTTCAGATTTCCTGGGATGCTCCTGAGCCTGTGAGGAAATTCCGTATTGGTTTCTGGCACCCTAGAATAGAGCATTTGAGAGGCTGGGGTGGGAACCTGGCCTTTGAATTATGACAGAGCACTAGGAAGACTCCAGAAGAGTAAGCCTTGACTCTTGCGCTTCACCCGATTGCTGAAAGGATTATCAACTCTGGACCTCCTCAAGGCGAGCCTTGCCCTCGACTCATCTGGTCTCAGTGTGTTGTTTTAGAAATAATATTTTTGTTGGCTTTCTTGTTAAAACAAACATATAATGAGATTCATAAAAAATCATTCCCCATCCCTTCATGCAGTTCTCACCATTGTTAACAGTTCAGTAAAAATCTGTTTAAAATTTAGAATGAATAGTGAAACATTCAAGTATGTTAAGGAGCACAGATATTACAGTTGTAATACA
Organism: Procapra przewalskii; assembly: GCA_006410515.1. Taxonomy (NCBI): domain Eukaryota; kingdom Metazoa; phylum Chordata; class Mammalia; order Artiodactyla; family Bovidae; genus Procapra; species Procapra przewalskii. The sequence continues at coordinate 980,743 of SJYF01000797.1, read as the reverse complement.
GGCCTCCTGGGTCATTGTTGACTGAGCCACATGTCATTCTGATACCTGCAACTTACCACCTTTCCCTTTTCTGAAAAAAAAATTTATTTATTTTTCCCTTTTCACACTGTTCTTGGGGTTCTCAAGACAAGCATACTGAAACGGTTTGCCATTCCCTTCTCCAGTGGACCACGTTTTGGCAGAACTCTCCACCATGAGCCATCCGTCTTAGGTGGCCCTGCTCTGCATGCCTCATAGCTTCATGGAGTTACACAAGGCTCTGATCCATGTGATCAAACTGTGGTGTTGGAGAACACTCTTGAGAGTCCCTTGGACTGCAAGGAGATCAAATCAATCAATCCTAAAGGAAATCAACCCTGAATATTCACTGGAAGGACTGATGCTGAAACTCCAGTACTTTGGCCACCAGACACAAAGAGCCAATTCATTGGAAAAGACTCTGATGCTGGGAAAGATTGAAGGCAGGAGGAGAAGGGGATGACAGAGGATGAGATGGTTGGGTGGCATCACTGACTCAATGAACAAACTCCAGGAGATAGAGGAGGACAGGGAAGCCTGGGGTGCTGCAGTCCATGGGGTCGTAAAGAGTCAGACATGACTGAACAACAAGGATACCAGCCTCCTGGGTTTCATACCCTGTAGAGGATGGATGGGGCCTTGCCTTGCTTCTAACCAACAGAATACAGCAAAGATGGTAGATGTTACTTCCTTGATGATGTAACATAAGACTGTCACTTCCATCTTGCTGGTCAGCTTTTTGTCTTGCTGATTTTGATGAAGCCAGCTGCCACCTCTATCAGGCAGAAATCCACCTCTGCTCCAGTGATGAGAGCAATGCTCTGGGCACAGCTTTGTTTTGCAGCAAAATTTCTGGGAGCATGTTTCAGCTTCCTCAGAGGAGGAATTGTCTTTAAGGAGTATAGCATTTTTTAAAATTTTTCATTTCTTTATTTATTTGGCTGCATCAGGTCTTAGTTGTGGCATGCAGGCACAGGGGCTTAGTTGCCCCGTGGCATCTGGGATCTTAGTTCCCCAGTCAGGAATCAAACCCTCATCCCCTGCATTGGAAGGCAGATTCTTAACCGTTGGACCACCAGGGAGGTCCCAGGAGTGTAGCATTTTAATTGCTAATTAAATAGGCTCATTGGTAATAATACAGAAATTTGCTGAGTGCTTCATACATGCTAGGCACTGCCCAAAGCACTTTACCTCTCTTCAGTCTTTAAAAACATGTTGTGAGATGGGGATTGTCTTTATGTCCATTTTACAGATGTGTAAATGGAGGTCCCGAGGGATTCTGTAACCTGCTTGAGGTCACCCAGAGACTGAACCTGAATTTGAACTTTATGCCACCTGCCTCCAGAGCCCTCATCCAAAGGCACTGTACCTTGTTACCTCTGCGATTGCTATTTGCCAGTGGATGCTATCTCTGCATTTAGAAATTCAAGGCCTTCATTTAGAATTTTATATGAAGGAAATTGATGTCTTATTGATTGGGAGATACTTAGTTTTCAGACCTGCTCCTCATTCAAGCCCCTCTTTGCTCCCTCCACGCCTCCAAATCAGAGAGGGGTGATTGTTTATCTACAGCATTTGCATTGGTATTCACCCAACAGTTGCTTTGATAAAATGACCTCCATCCGAAGGTTTCCTGCTCTGACTCTCACATATTCCCTTTTGATTCCATTCTTGTTCCTTATAATTTAGTCTCAAGATTGTGAGCACATCCAGCTTTTTCTTTGTATACCTCGGACCAGCCATTGGCCCACAGCAATTTCACCCTCAATATTACTCCTTCTACAAACATTTTTGCAGACCCAAAGCCTTGGACAAGTGGTAGGATGCTCAGAATTTGTGACCCCTGGGCCTGAAATCCCCCCAAATCCCAAATCCACACATAGCTTAGTGCATAGGATTGAAGAGTTTTGATCCTTTGTCCCACTCAGTGAAAGAGACTTTGACTGGCAGAGCCAGAGGTAGGTAAGTCGAAGGAAGTTCTTAAATCAGACTCTTCACGCCACAGTGTGTGAATACATAATCTCCCGCATATGCCAGGCTACACAATATATCATCATCCATAATCGTAATATGGCATCATATATCACCTGATCATAATAAATAGCATATCATCTGCTCATAATATTTTATCATATAATATCATGACATCTGCTCACAACATCATATATTATGTGATCGACACTCAGCATTTCCTCCTCGAAGGAGCGTCCTCAGATATATTTGTTTAAAAAAAAAAAGTGCTGCTGACTTTTGTTAGAAGGTGGGGTGTTTTCTAAAGTCCTGGAGGCTGACTTGAATAGAGTTAGAAAAATCCTAACACAACATTTCAGTGGTAAAGAATCCACCTATCAATGCAGGAGATGCAGATGTGAGTTCGATCCCTGGGTCAGGAAGATCCCCTGAAGAAGGGAATGGCAACCCACTCCAGTATTGTTGCCTGGGAAATCCCATGGACAGAGGACCCTGGAGGGCTACAGTTTTTGAGGCTGCAAAGAATCAGACATGCCTGAGCGACCGAGCATGCAGTAACGGCAGTGGAGCGCCTCACCCATGATGCATGGTTTAGGTGGGACAAAGAGAAAAGGCGTTTGCCTTCATGGGCTCAAATCCTGGGAAAATAAAACTGGTTACACAGTGTGTATATACCAGATTCTCAGTGGACAATTTAACACGTGGTCCCCAAATTCTTGGACATCTCTCCACTGAGTGGGGGTCATCTGTGTCCTGCCTCTTCAATCTGCGTGGGCATATGACTGTTTCAACCAATCAAGTAGGGCAGAAGTGATGTGTGGCTTCCCACACTGGGTCATAAAAGACCAGCCAGCTGGCCATGACATAGGCTGTCTGACTCCCCTGAGGCCGCCATGCTGTGAGGAAGCCCAAGGTTACATGAGGAGCCATGTGCAGGTGCTCCAGTCAACAGACCTTTCCTCTGAGTCACCCCAGCTCAGTCTCCAAACATGTGAGTTGAAGATGTTCCCAGGTAAGGCTAGCCCCTAGCTGCTGTGTTATATTCTGCCTTCAAGGGTCGCCAGCCATGGTCCCAGACAGCATGGAACAGAGACAAGCCATTCCCACTCTGCCCTGTCTGAATTCCCACCAGACAAAATCTGGGGTTATTTTCTTTTAATTAATTAATTGGCTGCTTCAGGTCTTAGTCGCAGCATACAGGACCTTTCATTGCAGTGCATGGCCTTTCAGGTTGTGACTTGCAGACTCACTAGTTGCAGCAAGTGGGCTCTCTAGCCGTGGCTTGCAGACTCCAGAGCTCGTGAGCTTCAGTACTTGCCATAAGCAGGCTTAGTTGCCCCGAGGTACATGAGACCTCATTTCCCTGACTGGGGATTGAACACATGTCCCCTGTATTGCAAGGTGGGTATGTAACCATGGGATCACCTGGGATTGTTTTAAACCACTATGTTTAGGGTCTTTTAGTTAGGCAACTATAGTAACACACAATATGCATGGAGGCCAAACAGAGCTATCAATGATGATAGTTATAGTAACAATGATAATAATAATAATCACCAAAATTTGATGAGTACTTAAACGACCCTATGGAATTGGTCTCATTGTTATCATGCTCATTTTACAGGTAAGACAACTAAGGCTCATGGATTTAGTCAGTAAATAGGTATTAAGAATCTGCATAAGGCAGATGCTATCCTACGGACTGAGGGTACAGCAGTCAAACAAAACAGAGATCTGTGGGAGAAGCTGACAATAAAAAATAAACTCCAGGAAATTAGTGATGCCCAAAGTGAGTCAGGATGCAGAAACTGGAGCCCAAGAAGCCTAATTGAAGTCATAATTGTCTGACCCACTGCTTGCCAACAGTCAAGGACATTATCCCTATATGGTCTCCTGGACCAGATGATTTAGAAATATTTACCTGCAAGTATTTTTGCTACACCCAGAGATAAACTAAAAGGTGACTCAGATGTTAACCAAGCTTGACGGCAATCACACATCCTTTGACCTCACAATGAAACGTGAGTCAGAAGCCTGACTAGCCCAGGGGCTGGGAAGAAATGCAGTCTTGGGCCCTGCCCCAGACCTGCAGAATCAGACTGCAAGTTGATAAGATCCTCAGGTGATCCGAGAGCACGTGACAGTTTAAGAAGTGCTGTTGGACACAGGATGTTCATATTCAGCTGCTGTTATGTAGAAGAGATGTTTTTGAACTGTGGTGTTGGAGAAGACTCTTGAGAGTCCCTTAGACTGCAAGGAGATCCAACCAGTCCATCCTAAAGGAAATCAGCCCTGAATATGCATTGGAAGGATTGATGCTGGCAATGAAGCTCCAATACTTGGGCCACCTGAGCGAAGAGCCAATTCATTGGAAAAGACCCTGATGCTGGGAAAGATTGAAGGCAAGAGGAGAAGGGGGTGGCAGAGGATGAGATGGTTGGATGGCATCACTGACTCAATGGACATGAACTTAAACAAACTCTGAGAGTTAGTGGAGAAGAGAGGAGCCTGAAGTGCTGCAGGCCATGGGGTCACAAAGAGTCAGACACAACTCAGCGACGGAGCAGCAACCAGGTGGAAGGAAGAGGGTCTTCTGGGTCTATATTCATGCCCGGCTCAAAACGGCAAACAAGCAAGGAAGATGTGTGACTCCGCCCTCACGTGCCAGTGGTGCCCAAGTGCAGGTGCCTGCACATTCTCACACACACCTCCAGGAAAGATTCTCGAACCTCAGAACCAGTTCCCAGCAAGCACCATGCATTTCCACTTGGTGTGACAATTGCCTGGCCAGGGGCGTTCGGGCCATGAAAATTTCTATCAGGCCAAGTATTTTTTTTTTAACACATTTATCTTTATTTTATTTTTGTAAATTGCCCAAGGGATCACCAAAGAGTTGAAATTACCTAAGTAAATACAGATGTTTATTCTTGTATTTAGCATCTGATCTCTGGTTTCTTAATCCTGTCTTTTAAAATCTATACATATGGGACTTCCCTGGTGGTCCTGTGGTTAAGACTCCACACTTCCAAGGCAGAGGGGTGTGGGTTTGATCCCTGGTTGGGGAAATAGGATCCTACATGCCACGTGGTGCAGCCAAGGAATCAAAAAATTAAATAATATCAAAAAATAATTCTGATGTTAAAAAATAAATAAAACTATATGTACTAATGCACAGGTACTTCCTTGTCATGAAATGAGATCTAGATTTACAGAGAAACACTTTTTAAAATTTAAATTAAAAAAAACCCTCAATTCCAGGATTTCTCGACCTCAGCACCCTTGACACATGGACTGGATAATTCTCTGTGATGGGATCTAGGCACTGGAGGATGTTTAGCAGCATCCCTGGCCTCTACCCAAGAGATACTAGTAGCATCTTCATCCCCAACCAAAAATGTCTACAGATCTTGCCAGACGTCTCCTAGGGGTCTAAATCACCGAGGTCAAAAACCGCTGTATTATCCTACAGATCAGAGGCTGCCAACACCTTGGAGCAGATCCAACGCCAGTTCCATCTTCCCGAGATGTTTTGAATGGTCAACATCCTGGGTAGATGGGACAGCTGTCAGTTAACGCCTTCTCCTCACCCGGTCTGTTTGTGCCCCAGTGTGAACTCCTGGGTGACTATGTGTGTGTGTGTGTGTAGTACGTGTGCGTTATTCCAGTAATTCTTTTATCTACTTCTCACACCCTGAGCTTTATGAACATTCATCAAAATAATTGACGCGGATGAAATTAGCACTTCCTGCTATGTCAGGCAGATAAACTTTGCTGAATATTGATTTCACACAAAGAAAATGACATGTGCTTAGGCCTAACCCTTTATCTGGCCCGGCCAGGGAAATACGGCAGGAGGGGGACGGGCCGGCCGCTGCCGGTGGAGAAGCGGCCATAAGAATTACTTTTATCTCTTCTTCCACAAGAAGACAAGGGAAGATAAGGCGCCAGAAAGAGAGAAAGCACAGCCCTGGGCATTGGGGAAATCCGCAGAAGGCGTGGGACAGGGCAGTACTCCGGGGACCGGGGGCACCAGAGCTGATGAATTCAGAAGAGGAGAAGGAACAGGGTGGGAAAGGCTGAGGGGGGCGGGTCCTGGGGGAGAGGAGGCTGAGAAGAGTTGGCTGGCCTTGGGTTCAAATCCCAGTCCGGCCGCTTAAAATGAGGGTTACCAATCATTCCAGTTTGCCTGGACTGAGGGGTTTCCTGGGATGCTGGAATTTCAGCGCTAAAAAGAACAGTCTTAGGTAAGTCGGGACAGGTGGGCTTCCCTCATTTTAGCTGCATGGCACCAAACCAACTGGTCCTCAGCATTCTTTTTTTTTTCTTTTAAGATTTGTTCATGTATTGGCTGCTTTGGGTCTTTATTGCTGCATGAGGGCTTTCTCTACTTGAAGCAAGTGGGGGCTCCTCTTGGCTGCAGTGTGAGCGCGTCTCATCACGGTGGCTTGTTGCGGAACACAGGCTCTAGGTACATGGGCTTCCGTAGTTACAGCTACTGAATGTAGCTACTGTAGCTACTGTGAGTTATGGGCTCAATAGTTGTGGCTCGCAGACTCTAGAGCACAGGCTCAGTAGTTACAGAGCACAGGCTTAGTTTCCCCATGGCATGTGGGATCTTCCCAGACCAGGGATTGAACCCATGTCCCCTACCTTGGCAGGTAGATTCTTATCCACTGTAAAACCAGGGAAGCCAGGCCCTCAGTTACCTCTCTGGTCTGGGACAGGGACAGAAGTGAAAGCCCCTTGGAGTTGAGACATGTGGAGCCCCGCACCCAGTTCTAAGAGGCAAATTCTAGATCAAGGTCACCTCCTCCCAGAAGCACTCCCTGATCACCCCAGCTCACAGATAACTCCATGTTCCATGAAGGCCCCCAGCTCCAACTGCCTGGCTTTTTCTTCCAAAACCGAGTAATGCAGAAGAGGCATTTTCAGAAATGCTGGTTTCCTTCCTTCACCTTTGCTTGCAGATCACATACTTCTCATCCTTGCTACTGGCTGAGGCCAGGCAAGTCTCTGAGAAGGAAAACATTTTCCCTGAGATGGCCAAGTTCACTTTGCTGCATGTGCCAGGAGCTATGTCAGAAGGAGCAGGAGGTGTGACGGCTGACAGCCAACAGCCATGCCTTCCTCTTCACAGGAGAATCCCTAAACATCCTCAGGGTCTTGGGCTTACACTTACCAAAATGTCTGGCCACACGCCACCCCAGAAAGGAAGCAGGCTGGCTTTGAGGTCAGACTCCAGATGAGGTCCCTGCCACTCCTGAGTCAATACCCAAGGTTCTCATGACATGTGGGGAGCATGGCTGACTGTCTTGCCCTGACTGGTTCATTCATGGGAGCACAATGAGTGGCAAGTGACCAGCAGAAAGTAGAAAGAAAGGCATTGGGGAAGTAGGTAGGAGAGTGTAATGGTTAGGGGGATTCGCGAGCTGTCTAGGCCTGGGTTGATTCCCAGCAACACCTTTTACTGTGTGACCAGAGACAAAAAGCCGTCCTTGTTTTATTTTCCTCTTCATTGAAAAGTGGACCTAGGGACTTCCCTGGAGGTCCAGGAGTTCAGAGTCTATGCTTCCACTGCAGCGGGCATGGGTTCAATCTTTAGTCCAGGAACTAAGATCCCACATGCTGAACAGTGCAGCCAAAAAAAAAAAAATAAACCAAAAATAAAAATGGGCTTATAATAGGAGCCACCTTGTAAAATTAAGCAAGGAACAAATGAGCTAAAAATATTTGAAAGGCGCTTAAGACAATGCCTGGCATGGGGCAAGTGTTTACCATCTTTATCAAAATGAGAGCTGCGGTGTTATATGACATGGAACACAATGGGCAGGGTATCCCCTGGGGGTGTACAATGTGGATTCTCACAATCATCTCACAGTCATGACAGGGACGATTCTGGATCAAGGTCACCAACTCCTAGAAGCCCTCCCTGACCACCTCAGCTCGCTTCTGCATGCCATGATGGGTCACTGCCACACCTACCTGGCTCATTCCAGAAGCATTAGGGAGTGTTCATGCAAGGCCAGGCTGTCTTGGTCATCCCCACACCCACTCAAAGCCTCTGAGGCAGACCAGACTGACTACACTGAGAAGGGCATGTTTGCCGGCAGGCAGCCCACCCTCCAGACCCCATGAGATGCTTCTCTCTTCTCCAGTAAAGCTTGATCAGGATGTAATAATAACATCTGTCATTCACGGAGTCTTGTCTGCTGCCATAATGCCTTATATTCTCATTTAAGCCTAGAAACAACACTATGGCGTGGGCGGTAGTGGCCTCATTTTTCAGATGAGGGAATTGAGTCTCAGAGAGCAGAAGGCACCTGGCGGAGGTCACACAGCCAGAGCTGAGGCTTGTACCTGGTGGGCCTTAATCACCACCCTCTTCTGCTTCCCTTTGGAGATCACTATAAGAGGCAGTTGTAATGACCTTGAGAGTCCAACAGACCAGAGTTCAAGTCCTCCTCCTGCCACTTCCGAGTGACCTTGCAAGAATCCCATAACCTCTCTGAACATCCATTTTACCTGCAAATAGGAGTCATCTCCTGCCTCCCTGTTCGGGAGGATTTATGATCAGAGGGGAAGCACCGAGCACAGTGCCGAGAGCACGGTGGCTTACGAAGAGATGTTCCAGGTACCATCTCTACAGAGGCAAGAGTGTGCCACAGTCAGAGCCCCATCCAGCACCCCCTCTACGAAGGGCAAGAGCAGATCATTCCTAACGCCCCTCTGGCCTGAGTAGGTCTTGGCCTTGACTATTTGGGAGCAAACTGTCCCTACTTCAGCACCAGTCAGGCCCTACCAGTCTCAGAGACCAGTCAGGTCTGAGATGGTCAAGTTCAGCCACTGCCACACTGTCTCCATGGGCGCTGGGTGGCAGCCCCAACCCGTGGCCATTCCCCACTCAGTGCCCAAGTCTCACGTCCCAACGGGGGGCCGTGGGGCTGCGGCTAATTGCAAATCATTTCTCAGGGCTCCCCGCTGTTCAGCTAAATTCACTGGAACTAATGTGTCCCGAAACAAATTTCACAGAAGAGCCAGGGCAATTACATGATGCTTAGTTCCCCCCTCCCCACCTCCCCCAGCAGAGGCTCTGGACTGGGGGCAGAGAGGACTGGATGGAGTGGGACAGGGAACATGGATGTCGGATGGCTTCTAGGAGCCAAGCCCCTACTTCATCCAGCCTTCCCAAATCTTATCACCATGATCACACTGTCCAGCTGTCCAGCATCATCCCTCCTTGGGCCCTCCTCCCTCCCAACATCTCCACTGTCTTCATTTCCAAGCTGAGGACACATTGAGATATAATGAAAAGAGTAAGCATGGGACCAGACAGACTTGAGTTCAAATCCCAGCTTTAGCACTCATGAGCTGTGTGTCCTTAGAAAAACCACTTAGCATCTCTGAGCCTCTGTTTCCTAGTCCCCGGAATGAGGATACCAAACTGGGCTGGCATTGGCTATGGTGACGACTAGAGAGAATCACATGAGATAATTTATGTGGGCCCAGAACATACTCGGCTCTCACTAAATATTGGTCCCTTCCAGCATCTACTTTATATGAGCCTTTCACGGTGATCAGGCAAACGTCTTCTGAGAGTCTCAGAATCAATTCAAAGCAAGAGAACCAGAAAGCAAAGACCCAGTCTCACCTCCCCGAACAAGGGACTAAATATGCAATCTCTTTGCCTACCGTTTTCTCATCTCAGCCTTATCTTTTCAGAACCTCCCCCTTCCTCCCCAGACCCTCAGCATTTCCCATGAGCCTCTCTGAGCGCTTTATTTCATCCTGCATCTCCAGTTTATTGGTTGGCGGAAATCACTTTAGAACTCTGTGGCCAAGCTGACTTGCGGAGACCATTCAGGCCAGTCGCTGGTGAGCATTTTTCTATCACGGGACTCACGGCAGGCAGGCCCAGGTCCTGCAAAGGAAAACAATAATTTGTCATCAAGATTGCCAGCAACAGGGGCTTCCCTGGCGACTCAGTGGTAAAGAGCAGCCTGCCGATGCACGAGACACGGGTTCGATCCCTGATTGGGGAAGATCTCACATGTTGCAGGGCAACTAAGCCCATGTGTCACAACTACTGAGTCTGTGCTCTGCAACTAGAGAAGCTACTACAAGGAGAAGCCCGGAAAACTAGAGAAAAGCCCGCACAGAAGGAAGACCCAGCACAGCCAAAAATAAAACTAAATAAGAAACTATTTTTAAAAGATTGCCAACAACAGGACCTCGGGAAATGTTTCCTGAGCTGCAATCGAGTGGGCTTGGCTGAGAGTCACCTGTCACCCTGAGGTGGTTGGGAACCCACTCTTTTGATCCCTGCTCCAAGACAGCATGCCAGCCTGCAAGGAAGTGCCCGGGAAGGCTATCCTGTGTGACTGAATTCCTGCCATGTTTTGTTTTTCAAAAGTTAGGAAACCACTCACTCACTTAAAAATAACTAAAAATGCATCTAGTCGTGTGCTGAACCATCAGGGTTTAATGACTGATTTGACAAATGCTCACTGAGCCCTGCTATGCACCAGGTCCTCTCTAAGTTACTGAGACGCCTACTGAACAAGACAGATCCACTTCCTGCCCTTGGCTGACAATCTGATGGGAGCAACAGACATGAAACAAGCAAAGACGCAAGACAGTATCAGATAGTGCCAAGAACAAATAAGATAATAAAGATAGAGGACAGAGTGAATATTAGAGGTCTACTAGACTGAGTGGTCATGAGATGGTGACATTTCAGCTGGCTTAAGTTCCCAGAAAGAGCCAGGGTGGTTGGGGGTAAAGTGTCCCAGAAAGGACCAGCAAGTACAAAGGTCCTGAGGCGGAAATGAGTTGGAGCAGATGGAGTTAGGTGGGAAAGGCAGGGAGTGAGAGGAGGTGAGATGAGTTAGCCAGGTCATAGAGAGCCTCAAAGGCCAAAATAAGGTTTCCGAAGATAAGGGGAAGCTTTTGAAAGCTGTAAGCGGAAGAAACTAATTCAGGTTTTTGGAAGATCTCTGTGGCTGTTATATGGAGAAGGGAGAGGACAGGGGAGAGGGGAGAAGAAGCAGAGAGGCCAGAGAGGAAACAGTTGTCCAGCGAAGCAACCGAAGCACGTGGCCAAGGGTGAAGCTGAGACAGCTGCAGACATGTGATTGAATCTACCAGACATGCAGGTGGGCAAACTAGATTCAGAAGAGAAGCCATCTGCCCCCAGATGCCCAGTCAGTCAGATGTGCAAACCCAGAGCTCCTATCTCAGGCCAGACCCTGTTTCACTTCCCCACCATCAACTGCTCCAGAGGGGAGCCAGGCTGAGTGAGCTCCAGCTAACATTCCCACACTTCCAGGCTTCTTTACCACTTCAAAAATCCCTGTAGTGGATTGTTTGGTGATGAGAATAATTTATCTGCTTCAGAAGTTTGGCATCACTTTTAAGCACTGTGAACATATCTGTGTTCCTGTCCAGAAATAAAAAAGCTATTTAAGAAAAGCTTAACTTGGGTGACTTCTCTGGCAATCCGTTGGTTAGGACTGGGTACTTTCACTGCAGAGGTTGAGGGTTCAATCCCTGGTCGGAGAACTAAAAGATTGTACAAGCTGTGCATGGCCAAAACAAACAAAAACCCTAACTCGGTTGAAGGGAGGGCCATTCTTTCATATCAAAGAGCACCTTTGGGCTCAGAGGCTGTGTAAGTTGTCTCTGGGCACCCCTAGCAAACAGCAAGCAGAAAGCAAGTAATGAAAGCAATCCCTTTTAAGGGCAGTGATGATACTACCCTTATGATATACTCAGTGATTGCCAAGCAGTTCCATTAACTTTTCATTTAATCCTCATAACATGAAAGGTGGGCTTTACTGTTGTCCCCATTTTACAGATGAGGACACTGAGGCTCAGAGAGGTGAAGCCACTTGCCCAAGGTCACACAGCCTCACACAGGACTCAAGCTAGGTGACAATTAAATCCATGTTCTGAAATTTGAAGTCTATTTTGAGGAAGGAAAGAGCGAAGGAAGGAAGGGATACTTACTATTAAAACTCACTTCCTTCGTCCTCCAGTGCCTGTTTAATTAAACCTTAGATGATCCTCCTCCTCAAAGGGGTAGGGGGTGAGCAGGGGGAGGGCAGAGGTTCAGCCACAGCTGGCTGAGAACTGGCTCCTGTCACCACAGGGTCTCTAGCACTCAAAATCTCTTTTATGCACTGAGCTGGTTGTCCCCAACCTCTCCTCCAGTTTCCTTATTCCCTCTTTTCCAAAGTCCCCACTAGAGAGTGGGGGCAGGGGGACACAGAGAATATATACACATATGAGTAAGTTGTCTCTTGTGACCCCACCTGCCCTTGGCTAAATGAATGCAGTGTCAACCCAGATAATTCCAAAGCCATAAAGATGATATAAAAAAAAAGTGGGGGAGTCGGTGCTGGGGAGGGATGGTGGTAGAGGAGATTACAAAAAAGGAGGATGAGCTGTGTGGCTTTGCTCCTTATCTAACCCGCAGCAGGCCTGGCTGGGGGCTGTCTCTCTCCACGGGAGGAATCAGTGCCACCACCCCCCAGCCAGGGTGCCCCCTCCTCAGTCCC
>SJYF01000797.1:921941-947358 GCA_006410515.1 Procapra przewalskii | reverse complement strand
TTTTGTTGACCATGATGGCTACTCCATTTCTTCTAAGGGATTCCTGCCCACAGTAATAGATATAATGGTCATCTGAGTTAAATTCACCCATTCCAGTTCATTTTAGTTCACTGATTCCTAGAATGTTGACGTTCACTCTTGCCGTCTCCTGTTTGACCACTTCCAATTTGCCTTGATTCATGGACCTGACATTCCAGGTTCCTATGCAATATTGCTCTTTACAGCATCATACCTTCCTTCTATCACCAGTCACATCCACAGCTGGGTATCGTTTTTGCTGTGGCTCCATCCCTTCATTCTTTCTGAAGTTATTTCTCCACTGATCTCCAGTAGCATATTGGGCACCTACCGACCTGGGAAGTTCCTCTTTCAGTATCCTCTCATTTTGCCTTTTCACACTGTTCCTGGGGTTCTCAAGGCAAGAATACTGAAGTGGCTTGCCATTCCCTTCTCCAGTGGACCACGTTCTGTCAGCCCTCTCCACCATGACCAGCCCGTCTTGGGTGGCCCCACATGGCATGGCTTAGTTTCATTGAATTAGACAAGGCTGTGGTCCGTGTGATCAGATTGGCTAGTTTTCTGTGATTATGGTTCAGTGTGTCTGCCCTCTGATGCCCTCTCACAATACCTACTGTCTTATTTGGGTTTCTCTTACCTTGGACGTGGGGTATCTCTTCACGGCTGCTCCAGCAAAGTGCAGCTGCTGCTCCTTACCTTGGATGAGGGATGTCTCCTCACGGCTGCCCCTCCTGGCCTTGAACATGGAGTAGCTCCTCTCGCCGCCGCCCCTGACCTTGGGCGAGGGGTAGCTCCTCTCTCCCTCTCTATAGAGAGCTTAAAGACCCTGTTTCTTGTATCCCTTGAGGCAGAGCCAGGACCCTGCCCCAAGGCTGCACTCTTGTTTCCTGGCTGTTCCTCCTTTATCTCTGCATCCTCTCCCTTGCCTGATGAGCAACTGGTCAAATCTGCCCTTAGGAACTCAGGGAGGGCCTTGGAGGCTGGAGTCTGTTCCCTACAAACAAGGAATGGAGGGCACAGAAAAGCCATGCCCAGGAGCCCCACAGGGTCCTGCTAGGTTTCTTAACTGACCCTCCCTCTCTCCCAGACCACCTCATATGTCCTTGTCCTTGGCTCTCAAAAGACCTTATAACCTTATAATGTATGCACGGGGACAAGGTTGGCACAGGGCTGCCCTTTCCACCAGGCATAGTAGACACAGTGCCTCTGGCCCGCAGTACTTGTAGGGTTGTAGTTCCGTCGCTAAGTCATGTCCGACTCTTTGTGACCCATGGACTGCAGCACCCCAGGCTTCCCTGTCTTCAGTATCTCCTGGAGTTTGCTCAAATTCATATCCATTGAGTCAGTGGTGCTATCTAACCAGCTCATCCTCTGTCATCCCATTCTTCTCTTCTTTCCCAGCATCGGGGTCTTTTCCAGTAAGTCATCTCTTCACATCAGGTGGCCAAAGGACTGGAGCTTCAGCTTCAGCATCAGTCCTTTCAATGAATATTCAGGGTTGATTTTCTTTAAGATTAACTAGTTTGATCTCCTTGAAGTCTAAGGGACTCTCAAGAGTCTTCTCCAGCATCACAATTCAAAGGAACAATTTTTCAGCGTTCAGCCTTCGGTATGTTCCAAATCTCTCATCTGTACATAACTACTGGAAAGACCATAGCTTTGACTATATGGACCTTTGTCAGCAAAATGATGTCTTTGCTTTTTAATATGCTGTCTAGGTTTGTCATAGCTTTCCTTCCAAGGAGCAAACATCTTTGTGATTTTGGAGCCCAAGAAAATAAAAGCTGTCACTGCTTCCACTTGTTCCCCTTCTATTTGCCATGAAGTGATGGGACCAGATGCCATGAGTTTCATTTTTTGAATGTTAAGTTTTAAGCCAGCTCTTTCACTTTCATCAAGAGGCTCTTTAGTTCCTTTTCACTTTCTGCCCTTAGAGTGGAATTATCTGCATATGTGAAGTTGTTGATATTTCTCCCGGCAGTCTTGATTCCAGCTTGTGATCCATTCAGCCTGGTATTTTGCATGATGTACCCTGCACACAAGTTAAATAAGCAAGGTGACAATATACAGCCTTCTTGTTCTCCTTTCCAATTTTGAACCCATCAGTTGTTTCAGGTTCTAACTGCTGCTTCTTGACCAGCATACAGGTTTCTCGGGAGGCAGGTAAGGTGGTCTGGTATTCCCATCTCTTTAAAAATTTTCCAGCTTGTTGAACACAACTTCTAGGGACTAGAAAACAAAGTTGTTTGTTGAACAACTTTTAATGTGTATTTTAAAATTCAAAAATGAATACTGTACCTATAACAATGACTCTAGCCTGTATTATTTTCATCTTTATAACAACACATTCAGAAAATACAGTTTTTCTATTTTTATGGGATAAGGAGGCCATGAAAGTCATAATATGGCCCTGGCTCAGAGAGACCGGTTGGCCAGAGGCAAAGGGAACTCTGGACTCCTCTTTCCTCCATGGTGGGAGTGGGCCATTGAGGAGCCCATGGGTTTCTTTCATGCACTTTTTCATTCAGCACCCATTCAGTGAGTGTCTTCTGTGTGCCAGGCTCTGAGGACACAGCGAGCAACACACAAAAGCCACACTCTCCTGGAGTCCAGAGTCTACAGGGCAAGGCACGCATTGAATGAATGAGCTCAGCAAGAAAGACACGGTCACTACCTGGGGTAAGTGTGCTGAAGGGGCTGTGTCCTTCAGAAACCTCCCATAGAGAAGCTGAGACTGATTCTGAAATGTGACGTGGAGTCTGAGACCTACACAGGAAGCCAAGGGCTTTGCCAGCTAAAGAGAGCAAGCAAGTTCAGGGTGAGGGCCACTGACTCACAGCAATCCAGAGTGGGTCACAGCAAGGCTAGCCCAGGGACTTTCCGTGTACATGAAGACACCTCCCTCACTCAGCCAGTAAAGGCATACAAGGAGATGCCACCCTCTTTCACCTTCTCTCCCAAGCCTGCGAAGATCAACCGTATGATCACATCTTTGAAAAACATCCTGGCATCTTTGAAAGAAATGTTCCATAGAAACAGCAGGCGGCATTGGTCGTTCCCAGAATGTACAGAGGTGTCATCGGTGCCGTATTGCTGACAGCTCTTAGCGTTACACTAGGTTTGTGTGTCTGTTATTAATTCTGTCTTTCTGAGTGAGAGCAACCTGGTTCATATTAATTTTTTTAAGGGAATATGGCACCATTTTTTTTTTAGAACCATGTCAAGACAGCCACTAAAAGTTAGGATTCCATTTTAGACCCACTCGATTTATGAGAAAGACAAGTTTATATAGTGATAAAAATAGATGAAAGGAGAGAAGTCTTTGAAAAAAGGGAGACAGAGAGGTATTTTTCAATTTATCAAAGTATTGGTATTGCTACCAGCTTTTAAAGTACTGTATTTCCTATCATAAAACCAATTTGTGCTCATTATAGAAAATGGGAAAATCCAGGGGAAAATGGAAGTTTCAAGAAAGCTTTCTAAATCACCCTATCCAGAGAAATTGACTATTAGCATTGTGGTATGTTTCCTTCCAGTCTTTTTTTCCATGCAGACATATCCAAGTTTTACCTTTTTCTGTACACAATCTCATATCCTTTTCTCACTTCACAAAGACATCTTTATGCAAAACTTATTTTCATTTTATTTCAAAAACCTTCTTAAACAATATTTTTGAATTTGCAGTCGTATTTTTCTACTGATTCTAAGCACAGAAAAGCACAAAAAATTATCTGTAATCCAGTTCACTAAAGTGAATCATTGGTGACATTGTGGTGTATTATATGCCTGTCTGTTGCTTCTGTGTGCGTGCGTGTGTGTGTGTGTGTGTGTGTGTGTGTGCCTTTTTACAAATCTGTGTCCATATGTTAAGTTCAGCATCTTTCCCTCTGTTACTTTCAATGGCTTCATTCTATGCTAACCAGACATCTGATGAAAATTTAGACCATTTCTCATTAAGATTATGAATTTTATAAAAGGGAAAATCTTCCTGCATGTGCATATAGTATTGTTTGCATTTCAGATTCTTTCGTTGGGGTCGATTCCTAAACAATAACAAAACAACTCACACCAAAAAATAAATTCACCTGATAGCCAAGTGCATAGCAATGGGAGAGCCAATGTCTGTGTCAGCACAGACTGGGTTATGCTGCAGTAACAAACAACCCCAGCAATTTGCTTGCCTGGGTTGATGGAGGCACCACTTGGACCCAACCTTCTATGACTGCAAAGGTAAATGCTTATAAAGACTCAGCCTAGATCTGACACTGATTTTATTTTTACCAGAAATCAGGGGGAAAGTGGTAGCACTGGTCAAAGCAAGTCTTGATATCAACAACATGATATTGTGTCCCTTTGCTACCATCTCTTGTAACTCCCTGTGTGTTTCCCTCCTATATGTTGTCACAGTCATAATTGCATACATCATGTGAATATTTTATAAGATCTACTTTCCCCACTAGATCATAAACTCCTAAAGGCAGAGTCCAGCTTTTTTGTTCCCTGCGATATTGGCTCAAAACATTTTTGTGCAAAGCATGAAAGAACAAATGCTTAATTTTTTTCCAGGCTTGGCACTTAACTCTTTTCTAGTTATATGATTTCAACTAAGCTTCTTGCTGAAAGCACCCTGGAGCTATTCTGGCCTCAATATCTGAACTTTATTTATTAGATTCAAACCTCTCATTTTTTTTCCAAAGTCCTGATTTTTTAATTTCCATCTGATTAGCTGCCCAGTACAGGAAGGCAGGGAGGTTCCTTGGTAAGAATCTATACCTGGTAGACTGGCCACTAGCGAGAGATCCCCATGTATGTGACATGTGACACCACCTGACCTCCAAGCAAGTCAGAAGACTTCTCTGGTTTCATTCTCTTCACCTGGAAAATGGCACCAAAAATCCTTACTTTGCACACTTGGAATAAATAAATGAGTTGGAGAGTGAAAGATAGGGAAGAAGAGTGACAAGAAAGACCCTGCGTATTAGGAATCCAACAGAGACCTAAGTTCAAATCCCAGCTCCGTCACTTATCAGCTGTGTGACTTGGGGCAAGTGACTTCATCTCTCTGAGCCTCAGTTTTCCTTATCTGTAAAATAAGCCTGGGCTTCCCGGGTGGCTCAATGGTTAAAAAAAGTCCTCCTGCCAATGCAGGAGATGTAGATTTGAACCCTGGGTCGGGAGTTCCCCCAGAGTAGGAAATGGCAGCCCACTCCAGTATTCTTGCCTGGGAAATCCCATGAACCGAGGAGCCTGGCGGGCTTCAGTTCCTGGGGTCACAAAAGAGTCAGACATGACTTATGGACTAAACAGCAAATCACACTTAGTGACTGAACAACAAAATAAACCTACAAAGAGTGCCTAAGAATTAGCAATGATATATGCAAAGCACCACAGATACAGAGCAAGAGGTGGGTAAATGGAGCTAGTAAGACAGTGAATGTTAAAATATAATTTAAGGGAAGAAGAGAGTCTCAGGATGGCCCATCTGAGCTTGGATATTGTGATAACGATAATAGGAGCTGTGTTTTATTGAGGGCTACCATGATTCATGTACTGCACACTGTGTGTTCATCTACTATGCATTTTGCAAATATTATCCTAGGGATATGCTTGCATAAATCAATTAATATTTACTGAGAACTAAACAGATACTAGGCACTATTCTAGGTTCTGAGGACACAGCAATGAGCAAGACAGATGAACTTCCTTGCCCTTATGAAGTTCACAGACTGGCAGTGCCCATATTTAGGAAGAAATTGAGCTTGGCCATTCTTATGTATTGACTTTATTGATTTCAGGTCACCGTCCCACTCTTAGCCCAATCCAAAAAAGTATTTCTGGGGACTTCCCTAATTCTCCAGGGGTTAAGACTCCACCTTCCAGTGCAGGGGTACAAGTTTGATACCTGATTGGGAATTAAGATCCTGCATGCCAAGCTCTGTGGCCACACACACACACAAAAGCACCTCTGTGTGGCAAACTGTATGTTGGTTTTTAAATAGAAATTTTAAGAATGGTGAAATGGGAATGGGGATTCTTGTGATGAATACCCTTCAGCTCTTCTGCTTTCCTAGATTTTTTTGGCAAAGAGGAAGGAAAACGTGAAATGAGAGCCTTGGAAGAGACAGTTGGATACATCAAGTGGAAGTAGTTGTCTTCTCCACAAACCAAGGACACACACACACACACACACACACACACACACACACACACACACCTCAATTATACCTCGGCAAGCAGAGCTAATGGAAGCTAGATTGATTCAAAGATAATAATTAGAGAACAATTTTAAACCCTGCTGTGAATGAGACACACAGTTTATTTTTAATTTGTATTTATAATAAAAAATAATAATTAAAAGGACTGGCAAATTGCAGCTTTTGCCGAGAAATGAGATGTACCCTGCCCACCTTCACCCCGTCTCGAATGATATTTTCTCCCCCGCCCTCTATTTCTTCTGCTGACACATTCCCAACACAACTTGCTCACACGTGGAAGCCACAGACCCCATTTTAAATACAGAGATTCATTAATGAAAGGAAATGGAAAATGAACTTGTTTTAGCATCTACTCTGTGCCAGGCACAATGTTAAATATGTTCACGGAGATGATTTCATTTAACCCTCACCATGCTGTGAAAGTGGAACCCCAGTTTCCTCTCATTTTACAGAGCAGCATTTGCAGAAGCTGATGCTGGGAAAGGCTGAAGGCAGAAAAAGGAGAGGGAGACAGGATGAGATGGCTTGATGGCATCAGCGATTCAATGGACATGAAACTGGGCACATTCTGCGAGATGGTGAGGGGCAGGGAAACTTGGCTTGCCACAGTCTGTGGGGTCGCAAAGAATTGGACACGACTGAGGTCTGGGTGACTGAACATTTGCAGGAGTACCAACCGCTTGCTGAAGGTCTCACAGGTCGTATGGGACACAACTGGGTCTGAGGCCAGACTCATCCTCAGCCTGCCTTTCCTGGGGTCGGGTACTAAAGCTTCTGTCCTCCTCAACAGGTGCTGCCTCGCTAACGTCAGAATTTGCCCCAGTTTCTATTTCAGTTCCAACCACTAACTAGCTTGTGAAGATAATTTCATTTCTGCACAGAAAGGACCCGAGCTACGCTTCGTACGTGATGCTGCTGCTGCTGCTAAGTCGCTTCAGTTGTGTCCGACTCTGTGCGACCCCATAGACGGCAGCCTACCAGGATGGGCGATAAGCAAACGACCTTTCTCCACATCATTTCCCCTCTTTTCGTTATGCCCACCACTCTTACATATACTCTTCCTTTTATTCCTTTAAAAAAAAATTTTTTTGGCCACATTCCCACAGCATGCGGGACTTTAGTTCCCCCTCAGGGATCAAACCCGTGCCCCTTGCGTTGGAAGGTGGAGTCTTAACCACTGAGCAACCTGGGAAGTCAGTTCAGTCACTCAGTCGTGTCTGACTCTTTGTGACCCCATGGACTGTGGCACACCAGGCTTCCCTGTCCATGACCAACTCCCAGAGCTTGCTTGAACTCATGTCCTTTGAGTCGATGATGCCATTCAACCATCTCATCCTCTATCACCCCCTTCTCCTGCCCTCAATCTTTCCCAGCATCAGGGTCTTTTCTAGTCCCCATATAACCTTCTTATTCATCCAATAGCCTCCCAAACTAATGACCTTTTCTCTCCCTCCTCCTCATCGTCTTTGGGGAGGAGTCACTTCATTCGTTGCCATCCCAGTGGACAGATTCATGTGAGCCATTAAATTGCCATTTTTGTAGGTCCAACTCTTTGTGAACCCAAGTTCTATACAGTCCGTGGAATTCTTCAGGCAAGAATACTGGAGTGGGTAGCTTTTCCCTTCTCCAGGGGATCTTCCCAACCCAGGGATCGAACCAGGTCTCTGGCTTTGCAGGCAGATTCTTTACCAGCTGAGCCACAAGGGAAGCCCTTTTGTAGGTCAAAACCAGTCAAATATAGGCAATTTCATATTACAACAGTAAATGCCCTGAGACTTCTCACTCAGCCTTTTTAGACACAACAGATAGATATTTCATATTTGGGAAAGGCCACCTTAACTAATCATCGGATGGGGTTGGTGACGGTTGGGGAAGCTCACCAGCCCATATTAAACCTCACAATAAAATTTGCAGACAGCAAAAACGAAATACACCCCCAGGGTCCATGTCCTCCAACACAAGGCTGGCCATTCATCCATTTTCGAAGGAAAAATATACATATTCTTCTCACGCTTAGCAACAAATTGGCTTAAATAATCTGCGTCAACGTCTCTTGTCTTCTCAGCTAATCATGTTGGTAAATCGTTGGTTCTTTATTTTTTTTCCTTCCCTCTGTGGCTGCTGCTTCGGAGGAAGGGAAATGCTGGAAACAGAGCTGGGGACAAGGAGGAGGGGGAGGTTTTGTGATAGATGAGTGGTTTAAGAATGCCTCTGATATTCTTGGTTAACTTCCTCACAGACGCAGGGAATTGGGTTGGTCGGACAGCTCCCCCTGTGTGGCACAAACAAGAAACATTAATTAAAAATAATTGCCACCCCCCTCCCCAGAATTAAGAATGTGATGTTCAGATTCGTTTTAAGAAAGGTAATTTGATGCCAATAAATTACAATTATAAAAACTTCATTACAGTCAAGAGCAATCTATCCACCATTGTCCTAATTACACATTGTAGGAATAATGAATGCTAATGATTTAATGTACAATAATTACCACGATTGAAAAATAAAATATAATAATCACTATCGTTATTGTCATCAATAACACAGATACTTTAGCATGTGCCTGATCTCCTCTTGAGGCTGAGATAAAATTTCAGGATATTTTGTAGTTGTTGTTCACATTTAGAAACACTCCCTCCCCTTCCCCCTCCTTCCCCCAGCTCTATCTTTATTAAGACAAGAAATCTGCAGCACAGATGGACGCGATCTGCTTCTCCTAGAAGGTCAGAGTTTAAGGGTCAGGTTCAAGTTTCTAATTCCTAGCCAATAGGAATATCTTTTAAGGTGGGAAGAAGAGAGAAAGCAATTAAGCAGTTCTTTTATAAAACCATCCATGACTTCCTATGGCAAAGAGGAAATGCCCAGTTGATCTTAGCCTGACATCTGCAGGATTGGGTTGTGGCAAAAAGGGTGGCCTCTGGAGCCAGACGCCCTGGGGTCAAGGCCTGGCTCCACCACCTGCTGCTGTCTGAACTGTAACCAATGTTTTTTTTTGGCCATGCCATGCAGCCTGTGGGATCCTCCCAGACCAGGGATGCAGCCCATGACCTCTGCACTAGGAACTCAGAGTCTTAACCACTGTACCACCAGGAACTCCTAACCAATCTTTTTTTACAAAAACTTTTTTTTTTGGCTGCTCAGTGTGGCATGTGGGATCCTAGTTTCCTGATCAGGGATCAAACCCATGCCCCCTGCACTGGAAGGCAAAGTCTTAACCACTGAGCCACCAGGGAAGTCCCCAGATGTTAAGAATTTTACCTGTGTTACTTTATTTAATCTCAGCAATAACCTATAAAGTATGTTCCTGGCCTCCCCATTGAACAGATGAGAAAATTAGCATTAGGGAGACTAAATATTTTCCCAACATTGTACAGCTAGTATGTGACAGAACCAGAACTCAGTACAGGCATTTTGCCCCCAGAACCTACATTCTATCCTTTGCCTTTCAGTGGGCATTATCTGAATATATTTTCATGCCCTTAAATTATTTTAATAATTTGCACAGCAATCAATCCTGTGCATAAACTATCATTTTCTAAAAAATACTTTTTGGCTGCGCTGGATCTTAGTTGCAACACACAAGGTCTTCAGTCTTCATTGCAGCATGCCAACTCATAGTTTCAGCATGCAGGACCTAGTTCCCTGACCAGGAATCGAATGCAGGCGCCCTGCCTTGGGAGCGAGGAGTCTTAGCCACTGGACCACCAGGGACGTCCCAAAACTATCATTTTTTTCATCCCACCTTTACAGCTGAACATTTTGCTTGCATTCAGTTTTTCATCATAATAAACATTTCTTTGAAGTCCATCCTTGTACATAATCTTTGTTCATACTGTGAATATTTCCTTAGGATACCATCTTAGGAGAGGAATTATGCCCCACCTGCTTTATTGAGGGATCATTCATATACAATAAAATCCCCCAGTTCCAAGTGGGCAAGGCAATGAATTTTGACTAATTATGCACAACCATTACAGTCAGAGCTGGGCTATAAAGAAAGCTGAGTGCTGAAGAATTGATGCTTTTGAACTGTGGTGTTGGAGAAGACTCTTGAGAGTCCCTTGGATTGCAAGGAGATCCAACCAGTCCATCCTAAAGGAAATCAGTCCTGGGTATTCATTGGAAGGACTGATTTTGAAGCTGAAACTCCAATACTTTGGCCACCTGATGCTAAGAGCTGACTCATTTGAAAAGACCCTGATGCTGGGAAAGATTGAGGGCAGGAGGAGAAGGGGACGACAGAGGATGAGATAGTTGGATGGCATCACCGACTCAATGGACATGGGTGTGGGTGGACTCCAGGAGTTGGTGATGGACAGGGAGGCCTGGCTTGCTGCGGTTCATGGGGTTGCAAAGAGTTGGACACGACTGAGCGACTGAACTAATTACAGTCATGATATGGAAGATTTCCACCACCCAAAAAAGTGCTTTTTTGCAGTCATTCCCTCTCCACCCTTCCCTCAACCTGAATTCTGGCCCCGGGCAACCAAAGTTCAGGTTCAGGTCACTATAGTTTTGCCTTTTCTAGAATTTCATATCAATGAGATCATGCAGTATGTAACCTTTTGTTTCTGACTCCCTTCCCTCAGCATTATGCTTTTGAGATTCATCCATGCTATTGTATACATCAGTAGTTCATGCCTTTGTATTATCGACTAGTGTTCTACTATATGGATATACCACAATTTAGGGCTGCCAGTGAGACTTCTTTGAAGAAAGCTTCATTTGAGCTCAGGGAGGTCTTAGCAAGAGCCAAGTGCCAGGTGGAGGGTGTTTTGGCTGCTCTGCATACCTACCCAGTTGGCCGGCCTGCCTGCCATTCATCCGGTAATTTGTTCTTTTATGGAATGGATGTTTACCCAGTACCTAATATGCTTGGGTGAACAAGACAGGCTCAGACCCAGCCCTCTTGGCACTTAGTGAGGAAAGACAAGCAGGTTCCCAAGCTAGGCAGTGGAATGTTTTGAGATCTACAGAGGCATCTAGGAAGGCATGACACCCCCTGTTGTGTTCACTGCTATTTCCTCAGCACTTAGAACAGCACTTCGCATCTAGTAGTTGCTCAGTAAATGCCTAGGTATTTGAAACAGATGACTGGAGATGGGCTGCTTCAGACAGGGGGTTCAAAGAAGACCTCTCCGAAGAGGCGACCTTTGAGCTGAGCCCTAAATTGATGAAAGGAGCCACATGTGATGACCTGGAGAAAAGCAATCTAGGCCTAGGGACCTGCTAGTGCCAAGGTGGTGAGGTGGGAGAGAGTTGGTTATGCCAGCTGCAAGGAGAACAGCCCCAGGAGAGGTTAGTGGGGTAGACAGGGCCAAATCATTCGGGACCTGGAGGCCACGGCCACAAGCAATGGGACACCATCAGAAGGTTTTAGGCAGGGGAGGACACAATCCCAGTCCACATTTTGCAAAGATGACTGGCACTTATGGGCAGGATGAGCCATTAAGGCAAGTGTGGAAATTGGGAAGCCAGTTAGGAACTGGCTAGTTGCTCAGGCCAGAGGTGATGGAAGCTTGGATGAGGCAAAGTTGGTGAAGACGGAGAAACACAAACAGATCAAGAATGCCTTTTGGAGGGAGAACCTGTGGGGTCCACTCAGAACCTGTACTGAGTATCAAAGATATACCAGGCCTGGTTCTAGGCCCGTTGTGTAGTCACTTCACTCATTGGGTCATTCAATAAATGTTAGCCTTGCCTCCTCTCACACATTCTATCGCTGGGTGGGGAAGATCCCCTGGAGGGGGAAATGGATCTTTGCCTGGAGAATCCCATGAACAGAAGAGCTTAAAAGACTACAGTCCATGGGGTCGCAAAGAGTCGGACACAGCTGAAGCAACCGAGCTTGCACCACAATTTGGTGTCCATTCACTAACTGATGGACATTTGGCCGTTTGGAGCTGTTATGAGTGAAACTGCCAAAAAGGTTGAAGAACAAGTCTTTGTGTGAACATGGTTTTCATTTCTCTTGGGCAAATATCTAGGAGTGGGACTGCAGGGTCATATATAATCAGAGTATTTTAACTTTACAAGAAAAACAATTTAACTGTCAGATGTTTTTTCCCATCAGCAATATAGAGGAGTCCCAGTCGCTCCATATTCTCACTAAAACTTGGTATTGTCCATCTATTTTATTTTAATCATTCTCATGAATGTGTAGTGATATCTCAGCCTGGGTGCCACTCGGATTGTCGTAAATCAGGCAGCCTGATCCAATTCCTCCAATAAAGGCAGTTAGCAAAGGAAACACTGTGTCAGTTATGAGAGTACATCCCAAACTTTACAGTGCTTGAAGACATTCCTAAAACACAGGTTCCTTGGTCCTGACCCCAGAGATTCTGATTTAGAAGATCTTGGGGTAGGAGCTGAGAAGCTGTATTTCTAACAAGCTCCCTTGTGACGCTGCTGCTTCTGGTCAGAGTGACACACTTTGAGAACCACTGAGCTATGGGAAGAGAAAGCACTGAACGGGCAGCCCCAAGATCCTTCAGTGACTGGGTGGGCTTAAGTAAGCCACTGGAACACCATCTCCAAAATGTGCTTGTACCTGTATTAGGGATCAGCTCCACTCCCATCTGACAGCTCCTCCACCCTAAGTCCTCATTTGCCTCCCCATCATCACCTCCTCTCCAGGCATGCATCTGCAGCATGGCTCTCACAAATCCTGGAATCCCCTGAGCATAGGAGAATAATCATCACCATCACTGCCATTACCATCATCATCACCATTACCACCACCACCACCATCTCACCATCATCGTCCACAACCACTGCGCCTGCAGGGACAGCAGACACTGTGTTTTGTTCATCTGTGTCTGCAGGGCCTTCAGTTCAGTTCAGTTCAATCACTCAGTCGTGTCCAACTCTTTGCAACCATGGACTGCAGCACTCCAGGCCTCCCTGTCCATCACCAACTCCAGGAGTTTACTCAAACTCATGTCCTTTGAGTCAGTGATGCCATCCAACCATCTCATCCTCTGTCGTCCCCTTCTCCTGCCTTCAATCTTTTCCAGCATCAGGGTCTTTTCAGTTGAGCCAGTTATTCACATCAGGTGGCCAAAGTATTGGAGTTTCAGCTTCAGCATCAGTCCTTCCAATAAACACCCAGGACTGATCTCCTTTAGGAAGAACTGGTTGGATCTCCTTGTAGTGCAAGGGGACTCTCAAGAGTCTTCTCCAACACCATAGTTCAAAAACATCAATTCTTCGGCACTCAGCTTTCTTTATAGTCCAACTCTCACATCTATACGTAACTACTGGAAAAACCATAGCCTTGACTAGATGGACCTTTGTTGGCAAAGTAATGTCTCTACTTTTGAATATGCTCTCTAGGTTGGTCATAACTTTCCTTCCAAAGAGTAAGCGTAGCCACTCAATAAATACTCACTAAACGAATGAAAACTAGCTCACATTTTGACAGCACTTTGTGCTTCATAAGGCTTATCTCTTTTAAGCCTCACAATTTATACAAATAGATGCTATTTTTATTTCCATGTGACACATGGGGAAACTGAGGTTCACCCGGCGTAACACAGCTAGTGCCCAGCAGGGGCCGGGCTTGGCATTCGGGTCTATGGGAGCCCAGGTACCCATGCCCCTGGAACCGGTTTGGGGTCTCCTGGTAGCAATGAAGCGGGGTGAAGGGAGAGCCTTAGCAGAAGCTACCCGACAGGGCGGAAAGAAATACAAATATCCCATAGGCTGTGCGCGTGCGCGGAGGCGGTGGCGTTCTCCCGCAGTCTCACAGGCGATCAGCGTCCTAATTTATGGCACCTGGAGAGTGGTTCAAGAAAATCAGCTCCCCGTGCACCGCTCGGAGGCGGGTTGAGCTGCAGGTAAGGACAGTGTAATTAAGAAATTAAAAGGTAATTTCCACAGACGCTGCGGCTCGCCGGGCCCAGTGATCGCCTAATTGATGGTGCAGCCGGCAGAACCCACGCAGCCGCCCTTCCGGTGCTCCTGGAGCGCCGCGCTCTCCGCGTGGTTTCTGGATGCATCCCGGGATGGGCTTTCGGGAGTTCCGGAGAGGGAGGGGAGGGCCAGAGCGGGGGACACTCACGACCCTCGCGCCCCCGCTTTCTCCAGGCTTTCTCATCCTCCTCCTCGCCGCTACAAGTATTGTGCCTTTCTATTTGGCTTCCTTCCATTCCACCCCCCACCCCCTGCCCTTTGTGTTTTTCCACTCTATTTTATAAACTTCTATTTCTTTCTCTTCTCCTTTTAATTTTATTGTTTTTTTTTCCTTTCATTTTTGGCCCTGTCACTTGGCAGATGGGCTCTTATTAATTCCCCTACCAGGGACCCTACATGTGCCCCGTGCACTGGGAGTGTGGGGTCTTAACCACTGGGCCACCGGGGGAGCCCCTCTCGTCCCCTTTTTAGTTAGCCTCACTAGTCTCTTTCCTGCTAGTCTTCTCCACCACCCCCACCTTCCCCAGGTTTCTGTCTCCATCGCCCATATCCTTGAGTTTCCAGAATTATTAGCGCTGGGCCTGGCAGAGTTTCCAGCTGATCTTTACACCCTGGAGAAGATTGCATTTAAGTTACTCCCACCACCACCATCTCCGCCTCCAGTTCCTGCAGGCCTGGGCAGGTGGGTGGTCACTGGAATGTCCCAGGATAAACTCTGCAAGTCTGATGCAATGGCTCCATTAAGCCCACCTGGCATCTGTGCCCAGGAGGGATGGATGGGTGCATGAGTAGGTGGCTGGATGAATGGATTGCTCAGAAGGTGGTCTGTTTGGGTATCTGGAGGGATGGTTGACTGGTTGGTCAAATAGGTAGGTAGATGGATGGGTGGATAGTCTAGGGTGGGTTGGTAATTGGATGGATGTGTGTGGATGACTGGATAAATGGGTAGATGAGTGGATAGGTAGATGGTGGTGGGTGAATAAAGCAGTGGTCAATATAGGTGAATGGGTGGAATAATGGATGAGTAGATGAGCGTGGGGTGACCAAATGGCTGGGTAGATGAGTGGACGTGAAGATAGATCAGTGTGTTAATGCAGCAATAGTATAACAATAAGTGAGTGGGTGAGACTGGATAATGGTAGGTGAGTGGATGGGTAGATTGGCAGGCAAGTGAGAATGGATGGATAGGAAGATGCCCTGGTGGGTATGTGGTAGATGAGTGAATGGTTTGGTAAAGGATGAGTAGCTGAATGGATAGGAGAGCATTCAGTCTGTTTAGTCGCTCAGTCGTGTCCGACTCTTTGCGACCCCATGGACTGCAGCACGCCAGGCTTCCCTGTCCATCACCAGCTCCCGGAGTTTACTCAAACTCATGTCCATTGAGTCAGTGATGCCATCCAACCATCTCATCCTCTGCGTCCCCTTCTCCTCCTGCCTTCATTCTTTCCCAGCATCAGGATCTTTTCAAATGAGTCCGTTCTTCGCATCAGGTGGCCAAAGTATTAGAGTTTCAGCTTCAGCATCCGTCCTTCCAGTGTAGATGGTTATATGGATGGACTCTTCTTTTTTGTGACCCCATGGACTCACTAAAAGAACAACAAAAATATGAGTGGATGGGTAGATGGAGGATGGATAGATGGACTGGTGACTAAATGAAGGGGTGGGTAGGGGGTAAATGGGTGAATGGGTTAAGGTATTTGTGAGTGAGTGGAAGCGGGGATAGGCGGGTGAATGGATAGATGAGGCATGATGTATAGGAATGGTGTAGAGGACGTGTAGGATTGGTGAATAGGTAGATGGAGAGGGAGTGGATGGATGGGTGACCAGGTAAATGTTGGAACTCATAGGAATATCAGTGTTCCTAAACGTGACATGAGGGAACAGCTGTTTAATGAAAAAAGTCAAAACAGAAGCAGGTATAAACTGAAAGGTCGGGCATTTCGAGACATGCCCCAGAAAAGTGCCGCGGACATGTCCCGCCAGTTGGCCAACGCCCAAACAGGAACCGGAAGCGGACCAAACTTCTGGGGACCAACCCCCGTGGCCTGGCCCAATCAGGTGCCGACACGGAGCCTTGGACACCAATCGCCACTACAGCCCGAGCTCCCTACCTTATATGGGAGGACCTGGCTTGAGCGCCAGCCCTGGCTATAAAACCCCTCCTCACCCCTCATACCTCGCAGACTCCCTTCCCATCCCCGGGAGTTCTGCCCGAGAGCGACCACCCAATAAAGGCCTTCATCAACGGTCCTTAGAGGTGGCTCTTTCTTCCCGCGGCGTGTTCTTACATTAACAAAACAGGAGTCTGCCAACTCCAAGATACCTTTCAGCAAGAGGTTTCAAGGTGTTTCCCAAATGTTTCCCCTTGCAGGGAGGAGTCGCCACTTTTTCCTGTTTCTTCCGTCTCTTTACATGCCAAATGGGCTTCATAAGAACAGCCTCATTGGGATTCAGAGGAAAAGGTGACGGAGGGCAGGCACTTGGTCAACTGGAGCACCTCTTGCCAGTGCACAGATATCAACACATGGAATCAATCACAGCCCCTCACCGCCCCAAAACCAACGGCTGTGGACAAATCGGACTGCAAGGTCCAGCTGCCACGCTCGTAAGCCATGGCCTGTCTTTCAGAAGGCTCCTTCCTGACATCTCTAGACACCAGAACTCCACTTTAAGGTCCACTTCTCTCTCACACAGCTGCATGTGCAGGACGCCTCCTTATTGAAGGGGGCCTTGAATGCCACGCTGAGGAACGTAGACTTCAGCTAAGCAGGCGAGGTGGAGCTGTGCAAAGGTTTTAGAACCTCCACCTGCCTTCTGGTACAACCCTGTTCCATCCAGGAGTCTAGTGATGTCTGTGGTTCCCCCACCACCTCTACTTCCACCGTGGACTCCTCAAGATAGAGAGATGCCTTTTGTTCTTCTCTGGGTTCTCAGTCCATAATAGGGAGCCTGGCACGCAGCAGGTTCTCAGTAAACACTGCCTGAGATCGGTAAGTGAAGAGAAAGAGAAAACTGGACCATCTGGGCAGTACAGTTTTGCCTGCTGACCTTTCTGTAGTGCCTTCTGTTTCTCAGGGGAAACTGAGGCCAGTAGAGGTTGCCCAACTGCCCTCCCCCCAACTCTGCAGTCTTTCCCAGCCCCCACCCAGCTGTCAGGAATGGGACCACCCATGAGTACAGAACAGAAAAAAAGGGTCCTTTGTTCCAGGAGATGCTAGAGGTAAGTGGGGGAGGGAATCTGTTAGGGGATTAGGGAAAGGCCTGCAGGGAATTCCTTTCTCACTGGGGCTCCGTGGGGGCTGAAGCTGGATTTTTCACCTGCTGAGATCCCCTCCTGAGCTGCTTCCCACCTGCTGGGAATGCCCGAAGCCAGAGAGGCAGGGAGGGCCACTTGAAGTGATCATTCTTAGGCCAGCGCACCTGGGCAAGAGGAGGAAGAAGAGCGGAGGTGGGAAGATGGTGGGAGATAGAGGAGGTGAAACAAAGGGAGAGAGGGAGGGCTGCTCAGACACACATCTCTGAAAGAGTGTGGACACTTGTTCAGTCACTGAGTCGTGTCCGACCCTCTGCGACCCCATGGACTGCAGCACGCCAGGCCTCCCTGTCCTTCACCAGCTCCCACAGCTTGCTCAGACTCATGTCCATCGAGTCGGTGATGCCATCCTACCATCTCATCCTCTGTGTCCCCTTCTCCTCCTGCCTTCAATCTTTCCCAGCATCAGGGTCTTTTCTAATGAGTCAGCTCTTTGCATCAGGTGGCCAAACTGTTGGAGCTGCAGTTTCAGCATCAGTCCTTCCAATGAATATTCAGGGTTGATTTCCTTTAGGAGGGACTGGTTTGATCTCCTTGCAGACACTTATGTGCACACAATCATAAATACATATACACTTGTACACATTCCGTTCCACGTGTGTATGTGAATGAAGTATTACACAGACGCATAAATATGTATGCATCTGTCTTATCCATGCATTTATATTTCCATGTACAGAACCACACACGTACACAATCACATATGCAAAGATGTATATGCATACATTCAGACACCCATGTACCCGCTATCAGATGCTCACAGAGACACATAGGTGCTCAGAGATCACATACAAATTCACAAGCGCATTCACATGCATGGCTAGACTCACATGTGGTCATTCACAGTCACACATGCACGCATACACATCCTCATAGTCACAAATATACGCAGGGCTCTCCTTTCCCCCACTGCCGCTGCCTTCTAATTTGTTTAAAGAGTTTAGCATCAAGTGCTATAGGAAGAGAGAATCACAGGAAGCGACTTTGGCCAGGGATAGTCCTCTAGGAGAGGTGACCTTGGAGTTAAGCGCTCAGTGTAGAGTAGAAAACAGTCAAGCCGAGATCTAAAACTCAGTGTGTTCCAGGCAGAGGGAACAGCAGGAGCAGAGGCCACAAGTCAGGAGATATTCGGGGAGCAGAGTGAAAAATGGTGGGGGGTGGGGGAGCGAGAGGAGAGGAGGCTGGAGAGAGGTTATCACTCCAGATCCTTGGTGAAGTCTTAGCCTAACCTTGGGGACCTTCCATTGATGACCCCACCGTCCCACTTTTCCACTCCTTATAGACCCAGCTGAGATGAGAATGAACTTGCAAACCTGATTCAACCACAGGCCTTGTGCCGTGACCAGTGAAGGATGCTCCTGCAAGCAGCTCCCCAGGTGGGAAACTGCTGCAGCCAGAGAAGAGGAGGACCCCCTCCCCAGTTCTGTAATCAATTCCCTTAGAACCAGAATCCTTGACCCCGAAGACTCAGCAGAGCCAAAGCTAGCCCCAATGGGTGCTGGGGAGAGGGGGAGAGATTTTGTCGCTGTTTATCTTTTTGGAATTCAGAGGGCCATTTACCCATCTCCCAGCCTCAGAAACCCTTGCACCTCTAAGAACCTATCCCTTATAGAGAGAGCCTTCACTTCTTTCTCAGGGAGACAGAGAGATGGTGTGATGGAAGCTTGGACTTCCAAAGCAAGCAGATCTCATCTCCACCACTCCATAGCTCTGTGCCCTCGGGCCAAGGACCCAGCCTCTCTGAGCCTCCATTTCTTTGCTGAGCAAATGGCAAGATTGTTGAGAAATATCCATAGCGCACGTCTCATTTCTGGTAAACAGGCACCTTTCAACCCGTGTCAATTTCCCCTTTCCTTGGGGACCAACTTTTCAAACACAGGAATCATGCTTTGCTTCTCCCGATGAGAGGTGGTTGGAGTTGGCTGAGGACTTGGCAACATCTACATCGCCTTGATTGGGTGTCATGATAGAGTCCTTCCTCACCTTCCTTCTTCTGGGCACATGCTTCCAGGACCTTTCCCTCGTCTTGCAGGGTTTGTGGCTGCCCTTCCACACCTCTGAGTCACAGCTCCCTGCCCCAGGTCAGGGCTGAGGGAGGGGGAGTGTGAGGATGACCTCAGGGCTCTCTTGGAGAGAGAGCTGGGGGGTGGGACTGTCGTGTGGTTCTCCTAGCCCTCATCTTCCCCTTCCTGTTTCTTCCCTTAGAGATGGAGTGAAGGGCTTTCACACTTGTCTGGGCTGACTCCAAGTGTGTGATCACTCTCAGCGGGTGTCAGCGCGGCTGGGAGATTTGTGATACCGCCTGGTTCCTAATTACCTCCCTCTCTGCACTCACCCCTCCCAGCTCTCCCCAGACCTGCCGCCACCACCTCCATCATCTCCACCTGCCAGTGTGCCTGACTCCGTCTGCAGAGGAGAGACACGGCTGGAAACTGATAGAGAAGGCTTCACAGGGCCCCACTGCCTGGACCACGTGCGCTGGGTTAGAGCAAGGCAGCCCATCATCATTTCTAGCAAAGTCTGTTTCCGACTTGGTAGGGGGCACTGCTCCTCTCTGGGCACCTCGGAGTCTCCTGCCTGCCAGGAAAAGCATCAGGGAAACCTTGGGTCACCTTGCTTGGCTAACATCACCCATCTAGACCTCATCCAGTCCCAGGTCCTGCAAAAACAAAAGCCACTGGACCTCAAAGGGTTTCCCTTCTTTCATCCCAGAATACCTCTTGAAAACGATCTTCTTGATGAGAAAGATCTCTCTGTGCTGAGGTAGACAGATAAGTTAAAAAATGGAAAATGTCAACACATTGCTCAGTCCAGCTCCGTGTTTTATTTTTTAGCCGCTCCACACAGCATGTGGGATCTGAGTTCCCCAGCCAGGGATCGAATCCATACCCCCTGCACTGGAGCTTGGAGTAGTTTTAACCATGGGACTTCCAGGAAATCCGCCCCCTCTCCAACCTACTTTTTAAAAATACACACCAAAAAAAGAAAAAGCTGCCAGAATATTAGCCAAAAGCATTCCCTTTGGTTATGCCTGAGGGTGGGATGACAGAGGGCATTCTATGCTACATGTTTCTACAATGTTTTCATTGAAGGATCGCTTGTACAATCAGGAATAATAGAGTGTTTGAAAAGGGGAATGGCGAGGGGTTCTTGGGGTCCTTGATATCTTCAGAAGCCAGATGGGTTGACAGGCAGGGCTCTAGAACAGTTCATTCAAGAGTCTGAGATACCACTTTCCCCAGGTTGGGGAAGTTTCAGCCTTTGGTCCAGGAATGAGTCATCCTGAAGCAGGAAGGAAAGTTGAGTGATGCTAAAGAAATCATCTGAGCACCGAAGAACTGATGCTCATGAACTGTAGTGTTGGAGAAGACTCTCTAGAGTCCCTTGGACTGCAAGGAGATCAAACCAGTCCATCCTAAAGGAAACCAACCCTGAATATTCATTGGAAAGACTGATGCTGAAACCGAAGTTCCAATACTTTGGCGACCTGATGTGTAGAGCTGACTCATTGGAAAAGACCCTAATATTGGGAAAGATTGACGGCAGGATGAGAAGGGGACAAGAGAGGATGAGATGGTTGGATGGCATCACCGACTCAATGGACATGAGTCTGAGCAAGCTGTGGGAGATGGTGAAGGGATAGGGAAGCCTGGCGTGCTGCAGTCCATGGGGTCACAAAGAGTTGGACACGACTGAGTGACTGAAAAACAACAGAAGAAATCGTTGCTTCTTCTTTCTTCTTAAAATTGTGTGTCTGCACTGCTATAGTTATTAATAAAATGGATAACAAGGACCTACTGCACAACACAGGGAACTCTGCTCAATGTTATGTAGCAGCCTGGATAGGAGGGAGTTTGGGGGAGAATGGATACATGTGTATGAATGGCTGAGCCCCTTTGCTCTTCGCCTGAAAGTGTCACATTGTTAATCGGCTATACTCCAATATAAAAAAAGTTCAAAAAAATTCCTAACATGATGCTGTGTCGAGAAGCATACACAAGAACAGGTGGTAGTCTTTCTCTCCAGGAAGTGGAGCCAGGTGGCCAGGGATGGTGAGGACCGAGAGAGAGGTTTCACTCTCTACCTTTTCTGGTACGTTTTGAATGATAAACCACATGTATGTATTACCTACTCAAAAAAATAAATAAAATTTAGACGTGAAAATCAAGTACTTTCCAAAGAGCACTGTTAAATCAGTGTGCTGCTACTGCTGCTGCTGAGTCACTTCAGTCGTGTCCGACTCTGTGTGACCCCATAGTCGGCAGCCCATCAGGCTCCCCCGTCCCTGGGATTCTCCAGGCAAGACGACTGGAGTGGTTGCCATTTCCTTCTCCAGTGCATGAAAGTGAAAAGTGAAGGTGAGGTCGCTCAGTCGTATCCGACTCTTTGCGAGCCTGGACAGCAGCCTACCCAGGCTCCTCGTCCATGGGATTTTCCAGGCAAGAGTACTGGAGTAGGGTGCCATTGCCTTCAGTGTGCCATGTGTTAAATGTATGTATGTATGTATGTACACACACATGGATGAATGCAGCCTTTTGAAAACAATTAATTTGAGGATGTTCGTTAAGAAACATTTGGAAAATTCAGAAAAGGAGAAGGAAAATATATATCTTACCAGAGTCCCACCACTCAGAGATGTTTGCTGTTAATATTATGGCTTATTTCTTCCCAGTCTGTTTTGTCTTGTTGTCATGTTGTGGTTTGAATCATTCTGTGTTAGTTTTAGAAACTGCTTTTTAGAGATCTAAACATGGATAAATGCTTACAATGTAATACCATGATAGAACTTTTGAGTCTCCTTCTTAAAGGCTGGTGTTGGGTCTCCTATTGGTACTGGCTGGTACTGGGAAATCTCAGAAGACCATTCTGCCCTCCACTAGTCACTGCAGCCTGGGGCGTGTGGCTGGGTGTGAGGGAGAGGAGGGTCAGGAGAAGCCTGTGTCTGTGTGGCTTCTGGGCTATTAACGGAGCTCCAAGCATGTCCTGTAATCATTTCCAATCTCAGTTCTCCAAACACCTCCCTCCCCATCATGGAGACTCCCTGATGGATGCTGCTGGGAGGGGAAGCTGGTTGCTTGGGGGCCAGTGGAGATGGAGGTGGGGGAGGGCACCTGAAGGAGGCAGAGCTGGGCAGCTCTCAGCTCACTTGAGCAAGAGTGATGGGGGTGTGGGACTGGGGGAGGCAGGGGAAAAGAGGAAATGATGGATGGGAAGGAAGACAGCCCGCGACAGGAAAACTGTCAAGAAAGTGTGAGGGGGGAATGTGGTGGACTAGCGGGGTGTTTCCCTCTCTCCTCTGCCCCGGGGGAGGGTGAGTTTCTTGGGGGGATACATCCACACAGGAGCGGGAAACAGCCAGAGAAAGATTCCTCTAACAACTCCTGGAGACCTACTGTGTGCTTTGCTCTGGGCTTGCAGCTGGTCAGGGAGGAGTTTTCGTGTGCTAAGTCGCTTCAGTGGTGTCCAACTCTTTGGAACTCTGTGGACTGTAGCCCGCCAGGCTCCTCTGTCCATGGGATTCTCCAGGCAAGAATCCTGGAGTGGGTTGCCATGCCCTCCTCCCAGGGATCAAACCTGCATCTCTTACGTCTTCTGCATTGGCAGGCAGGTTCTTTACTACCCCAGCGCCCCCTGGGAAGCCCCCAGGCCGAGCTTAATTATACCCAAAGGAAGACAGGGCAAATCCTCAGGACCGGTGGCCAAGGTGGGGCGGGGATATGTGAGCCGTGGGTACCCTTGCAGTCTGGGTGCACAAGTGTGAGAGATGCTTCGCTTGGGTGGGGGCGGGGGGCCCTGGAGGATGACAGTGCCTGAGTGGGATGGGACACCTTTGTCTTTGGGGGCAGGGGAGAGGAAGAGAGGAAGAGACACGCAGCCTGAGAGGCAGTGAGTCAGAGAGACACAGACTCAGAGACAGGCAGATGCAGAGAGACACTGGGGAGAGAGCTTGGTGGAGACAACAGAGCTGGGAGATAGAGGAGAGAGGGAGGGGGAAAGAGGTGGGCAGTGAGGAGGCGACAGCCTGCCTGCTGGGGGAGGGGCCCGAGCCAGTGCTAGAACCCAGAGGGAAAATGACAGGGATTTTTTTCTTGTTTTTTTATGGCCACACCACGTGGCATGCGGGAATCTCAGTTTCCCGACAGATTTAACCTGTGCACCCTGCAATGGATGTGCGTGGAGTCCCAGCTACTGGACCACCAGTGAAGTCCTAACGGTGATTTTAACAGGCAGACAGACAGAAGGGCATTCGAAAGAAAACGGGGCACAGGGAGTGAGAGAAAGAGGAGAATGATGGAGGTGACAGTGGGTATAGAGCACTGACAAGTGTACAGGGCAGGCCTGCAACAGAGACGTGGCCCGCGGGAGGCTCCCACCCCCAGCCCGAGCCTCCTGGTAACCTCCCTGGACAGGCTTCCACCTGCCTGTCCTAAACTCGGGCTCCCTATTGCCTCCCAAAGGAAGCCCACCCTCCTCTGATTTTAAAGGCCCTCTCAGATCTGCCTGCCCACCCACCCCTCCTCTCTACACCCACACCCTCTCCCACCTCCTGCCTTGGCCCAGGCTTCCATGTGGGGCCACCAGATGCTGATCCCTGTCTTCCTGCATCCAGGAACTATAGGCAGTGCCCAAACACACATTTAATGTCCATGAGTCACAAAGGAAGAGAAATTCCTACAAGAAAGCACATGAATAAGCTCATCAAGGGCTACTGGATTTTCACTCCCCACTGTATTATACCCAGATATTTTTTCCTAGATTGTTAGAGCTCCAAATTTTTCTAATTATTTTTCTTGGCATTGTTAAGTAAATGTGGGCATAGGCAGATGGGGTATAAGCTCCAGAGAAGGTACCTGACTGAAGTTTGGGAGGTCCCATTTGAAACTGACTTCCAGACCTCACCGCCTCTGGGAAGCCTTCCAGGATCTCCCCCAGCCTCATCTTCCCCTGACTGCTCCCAGGCTCAGGGGAAAGAGGGATGGGAGGTGGTGGATAGTTTCAGAGAGGAGGTGTATTGGGGCTGGACTTTGAGGCTGAGTCCAGGTCGCCCAAAAAGAAAGAAAAGGAGGAAGTTGCCAACAAAGGCAACAAAATAGGCAGAGGGAACAGAGGGAGCGGAGACAGAGGTGGGAAGGGCAGGATTCACCCCTTGGGCTTCCAGACACCGGCCAGTTCCGGCTTCCCGCTCCCCCTTTCATCCCAAACCCAGCTTCTTGCCTCCTCTCTCTTTCCTTCATTCCAGACTTTTCCTTCGTCCCTGGCCCAGTGCATGGAGAGCCATGGCTTACTGCGACCACGGTCAGGTTGCAACTGTGAAGCTGGGTTCACATATTTGTCCCAGTCCTAGCCTTAGAATAGGAAATGTCACACCCGTTTTGTGATCCCCGCCTCTCCCCACCCAAACCTTCTCTTCTCCCCTTTTTCAACCAGCCAGCAGCACAAGAGGGAGTGGGGACAAGGCATACTATCCAGCCCCTCACCATGTGGGTGGGGAAACTGAGGCAGAGAGGCAGGATGCTCAGTCCCGGTCAAGGGCAGAGCCCTCCTAGAATCCCCAGCTGCTCTCGGCCACCTGCTCAGCTTCCTTCCTCCTTCCTCATGCCCAGCCTCTGCTCTCTCCTGCTGCTTTCCTTTCTCTTCTGCCTCCATCTCCAGACTCCTTCTTCCTCCTTCTCCCCCTCTCCCTGCCCTGAGCAGAGCCGCCAGATTCTCAGTCCCCATCTTTCTATATGTGTCCATCTCTGTGATTCTAAATGTCTGTCTGTCTCTCTCTTTCCCTGGCCCCCCTGCTTTCCTCTTCTCCTCGGGCCAACCTTTTGGGCTCTCGCTGTGCGGTCATGGTGTCTCCTTCCTTTCTCTCTGCATGTGTGTGCCTCTCGAACCCTGTCTTCCTGTTTCGTTTCTGTTTTCTCTCTGTCCTCTCTCTCCCCGCTCTGGCCCCCCCCCACCTCTCCCTCCC
>SJYF01000797.1:908671-920184 GCA_006410515.1 Procapra przewalskii | reverse complement strand
GAATTCGGACTGGCCACATTTCAACTGCTTAATAAGCATATTGAAGGGCTTGGTTCTAGATCTTGGCTAGAGAGCACCCCTTGAGAGGTCCTTAGAAGTTTAGAGTTTTCCAGTTTTACCCCATGCCTCCTAAATCGGAATCTGGGTTTTTTTAAAAACTTAAAATTTTGAGACATGTGTAGATGAGGTTGAGGTTGCAGAAATAGTACAGAAAGGTCCCGTATACCCTTCCCCCAGCTTCCCCCAGTGGTAACACCTTTCATAACCATAGTGCAAATCACGACCAGGAAATCTACCCACACACCTTATTCAGATTTCACCAGTTTCACTTTCCCACTTTTAGTTTTCACTCACTCGCCTGTGTATTGAGTTCTATGCAATTTTGTCACCACCACCGTCAAGACACAGAACATCTACCACAAGGACCCCTCCTGCTACTGTGTTAGAGACACAGCCAACCCACACCCTCCCGCCTTTCTGATGCTTTCCAGCCAGATCCCCGGGCAATTCATGTGCATGTTAAGAATCAAACATGGAAAGCTTTACCATCTCTTGTATTTTCTTTCAATCCCTCGACTCAGTTGAGGGCTCAAGTCTTAGTACGGAACCAGTATTTCCTTAACATCTCTCTGACCCTTGCTAATCCCTGTGGAACCCTGAGCAAGTTATTGGGCCTCTTGGCATCAGGTTCTTCATTTGTACAATGGGAACATAATCCTATCCATCCGCAGGATTAAATGAGGTGATGCAGTGAAATGCATTTTAGGGGGCTGAGCTGATGCAAAACTCTAGGAATCCCCTCCCACTTACCCCCGCTCTGGCCAGACTTTTTTTTTTTTAGTTTTTTGGCCACACCACACATCACATGCAGGAACTTGGTTCCCCGGCCAAGGATCGAACCAGTACTCCCTGCCGTGGAAGCCCGGAGCCTTAACCACTGGCCCACCAGGGAAGTCCTCAGGCTTCCATTCTCAGATGGCAAGCTTCAGCTGTTCATTGCAGCATTATATACAATCAGGATGTCTGTTAACAGCCTCCAGATTCAACCAGAGGAAAGGGTCAGACTCATGATAGCATACCCATGCCAGGGAGCCTCTTGCAGTATTTAAAAATTCATGTTGCAGGTGGCTGTTAACAAAGAGGGAGAGTCTTGTCATTTTATTAGTTTTCAAAATGAAAAAGAAATAGGTAGTTAAACATTCACACAGTTCAGACATGTAGAATGTACATTTAAATTCCCCTATTCCCATTCCCATCACTCCAACCTCAGAGGAAATCATGGACCACAATTTTGTGTGTGTCTTTCTGGACAGTTTCTATGCAGATACAAAAACACCCACATGTATGAGTGTGTGTGTTTACAGAAAGGGTGTCAGGCTCTATACACAGATCGGCAACTTGCTTTTCTCACTCCACCATATATGTGCTAGGTTGTTAAATTAGAAAAGCAAGTTACATAATGGAATCGTCAGTTTGATCCCAATTTTGTAAATATATGCATAGAAGATCCAGAACTCCATATCCAAAAAATAAATAAGTAACAGCTCCTTGGAACTGGTTGGACGGTGAGGGGCTGGGAAGAGGCTGGGAAGAAACACTGCAAACTGACATTTGACACCCAGTTCTCTAAGGCAGGGGTCTCCACCCTCCAGCATCTAGTGCCTGATGATCTGGAGTGGAGCTGATGTAATAATACTAGAAATAAAGTGAAAATGAAGTCACTCAGTCGTGTCCGACTCTTTGCGACCGTGGACTGTAGCCCACCAAGCTCCTCCGTCCATGGGATTCTCCAGGCAAGAATACTGGAGTGGGTTGCCATTTCCTTCTGTGTGCTTGAATCATCCCCAAACCATCGCCACCCTCCCTACCCCTGTCCATGGAAAAATTGTCTTCCACAAAACCAGTCCCCGGGTGCCCAAAATGTTGGGGACTGCTACTATAAGGTAGACAGCGGTCACCTTCATGAGTCTCAGCTCCACATCTGTAAATGGATAGAATCAGTGGTTCTCAATCAGTCGCCTCCACTCCCCAGAGGGCATCTGGCAATCCCTGAAGACATTTCGGTTGTCACAACTATGGAGGCTGCTGCCACTGTCATCTGGTGAGTAGAAGCCTGGGATGCTGTTAAATATCCTCCAAGGTACCAGACAGCCCCTCACAACAAAGAATTATTCGGACAAAAATGTCTGTCTTGCCAAGGATGAAAAATCTTCGGTATAATAACCCCTGGATACCTCCCAGGGCTACCATGAGACTCCAGGAGGTGCGAATAACAGGAAACTGTTTTTATCATCCTCGATGTTATTATTATCACGAAGCTGGTTATTGTCACTGGCAACAGTGGTGAAGAGCTGAATGTTTTTTCAGCCTCAAAGATGCTGTCTGTTGTCCAAGCCCCAGCTCCCAGAAGCCACTGAGTTGATTCTCCATCCGGGTGAGCACACAATGGTCTCAACATTTGCTCCGGGGACCAAGCCACGGGAAGACCCCTTCTTTCCCTGATTGAAGCCAGAGGCAGCCGGGCACAAGGTGGGCACACGGGCAGGCGGGCTGGCCGGGGCATGGCAGGCCTGGCGTGAAGCCCCAGCCGGCGGCCGACCGTCTGGCCGAGCCCCCGAGTGGGGACCCAGCTGCCCAGCCCGGGCCGCGGTCCTCTCTCCCCTCCGTGGCAGCTCCCAGGGAGGAGGAATTAGCACAAAAGCGTCCTTTGCACCTCCGGAGCTCATTAGTTCCCCAGTCTCATTCTCCGCCGAAGCTGGCGTCCTGCGTGTGGCATCACGCTTTACTGCTGGGCCTGTGATTGTGGCCGCCGGCCTCCCTGCCATCCCACCCGGGGGCCACTCCTTCCCATCTGCCTCCCCGCTCCGAAGCCTTCCCCCTTTGTCTTCTCCCTTCCGCCGCTGCCTGCCCTGCCGCCCCTCTGGACTTCCTGACCTTCTTGGTACCTGCTCATCTTTCTGCTCCCCTGTCTCTCCTACATCCGCATCCCAGCCTCCAGCTCCTCGCTGCTCCTGAAGCAGACCCTGAACCCTGAACCCCTCCTCTACCTCCACACTCCGAGCAGATAGGGGACTTGAGAAACTGGCCTTGATCGTGATCATTCTACAGATGTGGAAACTGAGACCCACAAAACGTCAGACTCCCCTGAGGTCAAATAGCAGGCTGTAGAATAATCCATGCATTCATTCACTGAAGTCATTTCTGAAGTCATTCTCATTTTTTTGTTGGCGCAAAAAACCTTATCTCCCCAACCAAGGTCTTAGTTCCCCCACCAGGCATAGAACCCTTGCTCCCTGCATTGAAAGGGAGGAGTCTTAACCACTGGACTGCTAGGAAAGTCCCTGAAGTCATCTTTCCCAGAATTTCTAGGCAGTTCCTCCTTCCAGCCCAACTGCGCCAAAAGCCGCAGACCCTGGCCTTGCGTAACTATCAGTTTAGATCAGGGATTGGCGTACTTCCTGCAGGGTCAGATAGTCAATACTTTTGGCTTTGCAGGCCATAGAGTCTCTGTTGCAGTCCTCCACTCTGCCTTGTAAGGGGCAAGATGTACACAAATAGACTTTGCTGTGTTCCAATACAACATTATTAACAAAGAAAGACTGGGCTAAATGCTCCCTGCGGGCTTTAATCTCCTATCTCCTGATTGAGGGGGTTCCTGATTCTTAGATTTTTTCCTGGTCAGCAGCCTCGCTGCTTTTCTTTTACTTAATTATATGGGGTTGTATTTGGATAAAGGGAATTTCTACCTTCACATTCCGACCCAAGGGATGGCTGGAGGCAAAGGTTGACCAGAAGGTCCAATCCCTAGAGGCCAGTGGACAGAAACTTAGAGTGGGGCATGTTTGGTCATGGTGGCCAGCCTGGGTGCCCTAGCCCAAGTCTTCAAGTGAGTCCTGGTTCTGTGTCCACATTCAGACTGTTTCCCAGCTCCAGGCTGGATTTTTCCAGCCCTACCATGCAGTCTTAAAGCCCAGGGAGAGAACCAGAGGCTGGAAATTGAGCTGTGGGCTTCTTTTCCTGACTGGAATCTTGGAATCAATTCCTTGGTTTCCCCATTATTAATACTTTCTCACAAGTGGGACCCAGGATAATCTGAAAGCAGAGAACACATGTGTGGATGGACCTATACACAGATCCTCCCCAGAATTACTCATTCACCCCTTAAGGGAGGTAGGAAATTCTACTTCTGACACCCAGATAGTGCCATCCTCTGGACACAAGTCGGCCACACTGGGGGAGGGTAGGTAGTGCAATGGTTAAGGAGGTGTAGTCTAAAGCCCAACTGCACGTCTTCATAGCTGAGAGGCCCCTGGGCAAATAGTTAATCACTGTGGCTCCCATCTCCCAGGGTTGGAATGAGGCCGAGCTGTGATTGCATGGGACATCCTTGAGCGCAACAGTGGCTCTGATTATATCATCACCACGTCACTTGATCAAAACACTCTGGGGGGTTGGATGAGAAGAAACCTATCATGATTCCCATTCTACAGATAAAGAGACTTAGGAGAAATCATATACCCAACGTGGTGGATGCTGTGGTGTGCTACCCAGGATCCAGACTGACTCTCATTCCACCGTTGTTGGCAGCAGTGGCTTCTAGTGGTTCCCAGCTGCATGCCCTCCCTAGCACCTGCCGTGGGCTGAAGGGAGCCACCCCACTCAAGGTTCTGCCTCTCCTAGAGCAGCTCGTATCCAATGACTGGGTTGAAGCAGGAGATATGATGGCCAAGCCCCCTTTGCCTGCATTTGGGGGATCTCTGATAGAACACCCCAGCTGCTGGGCTCCCCTGAGATGGGCTGAGGCCCCCACTGCAACCACATCACAGCCCAACGTCTCTCTGCCCACCCTGCTTCCCTCACTTCCTCCCAGGTGCTCATCCTGAGAGCACTGCCCAACCAGCCACCTGCTCGCCCACCTCCATCACAGTTTCCTTCCAGGGAACCCATCCTGAGACATCCATTTAATAAATGGCAGGGCCTAGACCAGACCCTGAGCCCTTCTTGCCTTTTCTTCAGAGAGAAGAGAAATGTGAGCCTGCAGATAGCAAGGACAGTCAATTGTATTCTCCCTGTTGGCTGTGAGCTTCTTTAGCTGGGTGGAAATGTAAAGACAATATTAACGGCAACAGCAATGGCATCACCACTTCCGGGCTAGGGTAGTGAGGGAGTTCCCAGACTCAGGTGTACATCTGGATCACCTGCAGGGGAGACGGTTGCTGAAATAGTGCTGGACCTCATCCTCGTTTAGGATTCAGTAGGTCTGAGGTGGGACTTGCAAA
This sequence comes from Procapra przewalskii, assembly GCA_006410515.1. Lineage (NCBI taxonomy): Eukaryota > Metazoa > Chordata > Mammalia > Artiodactyla > Bovidae > Procapra > Procapra przewalskii. Next base: position 914,905 of record SJYF01000797.1, on the reverse strand, counting down.
TTTGCATTTCTAAAGGTTTCCAGGTGATGCTGATGCTGCCAGTCCAGGAAATACACCTTGAGGACCACAAGTTGCATGGACAAAAGCATAAGGTCTAGATTTAAAGAGACTTGCATTTAAACCCTGACACCATCTTTTGGGGGCTGTGTGATCTTGGGCAAGTTACGTAAGCTCTCTGAACCTCTATTTTTTTATGGGGTAAATGGATGTGGGTGGAACCTACTCTGGAGGGTTAACTGGAAAATCCAAAAGATCATGAACGTAAAAATACCCAGCATGGGCTTCCCTGGTGGCTCAGTGGTAAAGAACCCACCTGCCAATGCAGGAGACACGGGTTCAATCCCTGGACTGGGAAGATCCTACGTGCCGAGGAACAACTAAGCCCGTGTACTGTAACTACTGAGCCTGCGCTCTAGAGCCCGGCAGCGGCAGCTGCTGAGCCCGGGTGCCACAGCCACTGAAGCCGTGACCGAGAACCTGTGCCCTGCAACAAGAGAAGTCACCCCAGCGATAACACTGGGTAAGGCAGCAAAGTGAAGCCCTTGCTGCCCGCAGCTAGAGAAAAGCCTGCACAGCAACAAAGAACCAGAAAGAAAATTATTTTAAAAAATAAAAAATAAGATTAAAAAAAAAAAACAGTGCAAAGGACGCACTCAGAACACAAAATCTGTAATCATTATGTCCACTAGACTAGAGCACAGCACAAGCATAAGTTCATTATTATTTTCACCACTGGTAGCAGGTGGCCTGGTATCTTCAACTCCCAAGGCTACCTCGTCCTGTCTGCCTCCCTCTCACCTTGCCGGCTGGTTCTCCCCATTGTTGAGAGGAGCAAACCGAGGTGGTGGCTTCCCCAAGGTCAGAGGGTCAGCCAGGACTCTACCGTTCTCACCATCATTCGCCTCTGTCCCTTCTCAGGACCCAGGCTGGACTCCACTGGCAGGAAGTCTTCCCAAACAAGGACAGAATAAAGAGCTTTCTGTCCACACCAGAAGAAAAACAAACCCCACCACCCTCCATCCCTCGCTAAGGAAATGATGGATTTCTGTTATTGTTGTTGTTGAAATCACTACCAGGGGAAATAGATCAAGGGACATTTTGCCGGTGAGAGAGCGTGCTGTGTCACCGAGGAGAAGAATACGCATCTCCACCATACTTATTGCCTTTTCCTGGCACGCTGCTTCTCCTTGCCACGCACCTCGGGGTGGGGGCAGGCTGGGACTCCGCTCCTGGTGTTTCTCGACAGAGGAGAGCTGATCTGGCCATGGCTGGGGGCGAGGGGCGGTCTTCAGCCTTGTCCATCCCCTTTCCTCTTCTGCATCCCCATTCCCCACTCCAATGTGTCTATTGTGGGGTGGTTAACCAGTTAAGTATCTAATCTGATTTTCCCACTTGTATAGGTGGTGAAGGGGAGGGATTAGATGATGGAAAGTGGGTGGTGAGGACACAAGAAAATATTGTTTACAGGCGACGATACATCTGTGGTCTGTTTGAAGAACAACCACACAAACCACATATTCTGGGGCCATTTTGCTTTCAAATGTTCACGGTTGCTGTCCCCACAAGAGACACACAACCAGACTTCCGTGTAGAGTATCCACAGTCTAGAAGAGGAGATAAAATGGGCACATGCATGCGTGTGTGTGTGTGTGTGTGTGTGTCCACTCACAAGTTCTGTTCAAGTGTAGACAGATCTATGGGGTAGACAGATCAGCTAGACCCATCTGTCTTTTGGCAGACCTTCAACATTTCACCAAAAGATTGTGGAATCATGTGGATCGGACATCTATTAACATTCTCACCAGCTTCCCTCTCCCCTACCCTTAAGCCTCATACCAAGAAGTGGAGAGAAGAAGGGTTTTGTACTCTGTCCTCTGTTTAAATGCCAGTCCCCTAAATTACCCAGCGTGTGACCTCAGAAAAGTTTTTTAAAATTCCACAAGCCTCAATGTTTTCATTCATAAAATTGGATCAACTGGTCTACCTCCAGGGAATTTGACTAGAGAATTAAATGAGATTAATCATGTATATTAAGTACTCAGAAAAAAAAAATAATAATAGCTAATATATATAGAAATGAGCCAGGCATTGTTCTAGGTGTTTTCATATGGATGAATTCACTTAATCTTTGCAAGAACCCTGTGGAGAAGGTATTACCATTATCTCTATGTTACAGGTGAGGAAACTGGGGTGCAAAAAAGCAGGGCACCTTACCCAGATCAGGCAGCTAGAAGGAGGCAGAACTGGGATGCAAACTCAGACAGCCCTGCTCCAGAGTCAATGCTCTCAAGCATTCGGCACAGTAGACACTCGACAACAGTTGATTCATTCCCTCCCTCTCTCTTCTTTCTCCCCTATTGCTCTCCAATCCCTGCCTGCCTCCACCAGTTAAAAAAAAAAAAAAAGTTAGTTGCTTAGTTGTGTCAGAATCTGCAAACCCATGTATTGTAGCCCAACAGGCTCCTCTGTCCATGGGATTTTCCAGGCAAGAATACTGAAGTGGGTTGCCATTTCCTTCTCCAGGGGATCTTCCCAACCCAGGTATCGAACCCGTGTCTCCTGCATTACAAGCAGATTCTTTACCATCTGAGCCACCAAGGAAGCCTCCATTAGCGGATTGACCAAAACCCCAGCCCTAAATCCAGATGGTCCTAAGAGGTCTGACCTCATGGTGACCAGCACTCAGGTGCTTGACTGAGTTTCTTTCTTCCCTGTTTCATCCATTGGGTCATTTCTGGTCATTGATACGGGACTCGCATGTTCAGATTCACCCTGAGGGATCACCCTGGGTTCCCAAATCTTTGGGAATGATGACTCTGAAAACATCAGAGATCAAGGATACGTGGAATCTATCCCGTCCTTCAAAGCATCTGGGGGAAGAGTTTCCAGGGTGCCTCTCTCATTCAGAATCTTTGCCTTGGGGAAACATCCCCCGCTCCGATCCTACTCTGCTTCCTCTGGCTCTCAGCGGAAAGCTTTGCCAGCTCAGCAGCCCCGGTAACACCCAGAATGAAATGGCCTCATTGTCAAACCTCAGCAATTTCTTCTCTGGGCAAAATAAATCCCCAAGGCCCCACATCATTTCAACCATGGGCTTCCATGTCCCCTTGCCCTGCACCTCTTGGAGGGTTGGATGTGCACGTGTTGGGTGTTTATCAATAGCTACTATCCCGGAAGAATGTGTGACAACATCAAACAAACTTTGAGTTGGGACTTGAGCAGGCAGAGCAGCCTGGCAGGAAAGGAGGTGAAGGCAACGATTTAGGGGAGAAGGACCAGCTTCCAGGGCTGGGGCTAATCCAAACAGAGCATGGGGGTGTGGGCGACGTGGCTAGATAAGTGTTGGGAGACCCTCGCAGGTCAGCCCAAGGTGCTTGGACTTGACCTGATCGGCAGCAAGGAAGCATTGAAGGGTCTGAGCAGAGGGAAAGGACTTGGCTTCTGGATGGCAGTAGAGTATAGTGTGTGCCTGTCTTGGTTTTGATACCGACCAGGGTACCTGGCCTTCCCCAATCAACGGAAATTGACTAGAGGCCAGGCAAGAAATTCAGGCAAAGCTTTATTGGGGCCCCTGTAGCCACAGGAAGGAGTGAAAACAAGTAACAGTTTCCTTTGCTGGCTTGTTCGCTGAAGGAGGAAGGGGAAGAGCTGGTTCTCTCTATGGGAACGAGGTTAGAGCTGTGTCCAGGAGTCTGGCTGGAAGGATAGCTTAGGTGTTTAGCCCGCCACTCTGGTAGTGTTGAGTGCAGAGGGCATATGCATACCCTATTTTCAGTTTTTTATTTTGGTTTGTTTGCTTTGTTATGAGGGTGCTTTTTTGGCTGAGCAGCACGTGGGCTCTTAGTTCCCAGACCAGGGATTGAACCCATGGCCCCTACATTGAGAGTGCAAAGTCCTAACCACTGGACTCCCAGGGAAGTCCCCACTTTTGCTTCAGAAGTGGCAGTTGGACCTTTTTGGTCTTTCTGTATCTTTTGTCTGAAATTTGCCCCAACTGAGCATCAGTTCAGTTCAGTCACTCAGTCATGTCCAACTCTTTGCGACCCCATGGACTGCAGCACGCCAGGCTTCCCTGTCCATCACCAACTCCCAGAGCTTGCTCAAACTCATGTCCATCAAGTTGGTGATGCCATCCAACCATCTCATCTTCTGTTGTCCCCTTCTCCTGCCTTCAATCTTTCCCAGCATCAGGGTCTTTTCCAAGGAGTCAGTTCTTTTCATCAGGCGGCCAAAGTATTGGAGTTTCAGCTTCAGCATCAGTCCTTCCAATGAATATTCAGGATTGATTTCCTTTCGGAAGGACTGGGTTGATCTTGCAGTCCAAGGGACTCTCAAGAGTCTTCTCCAATACTACAGTTCAAAAGCATCAATTCTTCAGCACTCAGCTTTCTTCATAATTCAACTCTCACATCCATACACGACTACTGGAAAAACCATAGCCTTGACTGGACGAACCTTTGTTTGCAAATTAATGTCTCTGCTTTTGAATATGCTGTCTAGGATGGTCATAGCTTTTCTTCCTATGAGCGAGCATTTTTTAATTTCATGGCTGCAGTCACCATCTGCAGTGATTTTGGAGACCAAGAAAATAAAGTCTGTCACTGTTTCCATTGTTTCCCACTCTATTTGCCATAAAGTGATGGGACCGGATGCCATGATCTTAGTTTTTTGAAAGTTGAGTTTTAAGCCAGGTTTTGAGTGTTGAGCCTTAAGCCAACTGAGCTTGTGCACAGTTATTTTCAGTCCCTTTATGGTTTCTTTGTGTTTTGTTGATCGGGGAAAGGTTTGTCCAGGTGCAAGCACATTGCAGCCCGGCAGCAAAGGGTCCCAGGTCCCAGCCTGTCTCAGTTTGGTTCCCCCGGATGGGGGATTCAAAGGCTGGTGGTTTACTGGGGAGGTAGTCTCAACAGAGAGAGGTGTGAGGAAGGAGATATTATCAAGGCAGTTGCCGCTGTGCACAACTGGGGCTCAACCCACTGGGAAACGCGGGGGACTGTACACCATGCACCTCGGGGTCATTCCCTCCCACGGGATAAGAAAGCCTGAGTTCTTGTGTGTCTTTAGTGAGGGCTGCTTACTTTGCCAGCCTGTGCCCTGGGACAGTGAGAAGCATCAGGCAGAAAGTAAACATCCTTTCCCCAAGCAGAGGTCAAGGGCCGAGTGGGTACGGATGGGACCCTGACAGTGTCTGCTTCCATATGCAGATGTTCACTGATTGAATGAATGACATTCTGTGTGCCTGGCATTGTGCTGAGCTCTGAAAATGTAGGGCTAACCTCGAGCTCTTGAAACATCAGTAGAGAAGACTGATACACACACATAGAGCAAACCATAATGAAATAGTTGAGTGCGAACGACCCCAGGAGACATTCGCCTATTTTTAGACATAATCAGTAGTGAACACCTTATGGGGGATTCATATGACCACTGTGTTTCCCAAAATGTATTCCAGGGATCTCCACTTCCAGGAGATGCTCTGAGGGGGAGAATAAGAACTGTGGTCAAATCACGTGGCAAATACTATAGACTCAATAGTCAGGACATTGTAAAGGCTCTGATAAATCCTGCAAAAAAGAAACTGACTTCACTTTGTTTAACCCAGAGTTGACATAAATATTTGACTTATTTATTGTCTAAGGTTCAAGTCCAACCCAGCAAAACTGGGCCAAGCAAATCACTGGAATCTCAACCCTTCTAAGCTAGGGGAAGAGCACACACAGCTGTGTCCAGTTGAACTTTCTGCCATGATGGAAGAGCTGTAAATCTGGGCTATTCAATATGGTAGCCACATGGAGCTCTTGAGCACTTAGAATGCAGCTAGTGCAACCGAGGAACTACATTTTTAAAAAATATTTAATTAATTTAAACTTTAAACAATTGCAGCTGGTTCATATTTCCATGGACACAGCTGAGCGACTGAACTGAACTGAACTGAACTGAATATTTCCATTATTATTGGGCAACAATTTTCCTTCACCATCTAATTTCTGCCCAATGCCTGGGTTTTTCTGTTGAGATTGGACTAACTAGGCATGGCGATTGGCACCACACAGGCCCTCCCATAAATCACCATCTCTGTCCCTTTATTGAGCACTTACTGTATGCCAGCACCACACCAATAGCTTGATTTAGTCCTCCAACAACCCAGGCAGGTGGATACTCTGCTTATCAAATCCACGTTCCAGATAGGAATATGAGACAGGGAAGCCCTATGTGGTCGAACGCCCACAACTG